>CAXIVR010000003.1:9390177-9860882 GCA_964035755.1 Teleogryllus oceanicus
CATTTAGGCGGATGTGAGCGACTGTGTTTGTGTTGTGTGATAGCTTGTGTTAAAGAGAATTGCTTGGCATTTCTGGCATTCAGTGAGGCGTTTTCCGCGCTCACTGTTAGCGCGTTGCTGTAGTTGCTTGACCGCAACTTTTATACGAGATTCCTTGATCGCGAACGCTGTCATCAGCGTAGATGAAATCGCTCAGTCCATCTGTTAACGCTGCAAAATAGATTCAGTAAATTGTTTGGGAGAGCAGCAGAATTATGGGGTTGCTCGCAATGCGTGGCTACCCACGTGTTGTACATAGTGTAAAAGTGTTAAAGTCTTGTAGATAACTGTGGTGTGTGTGTAGGTAATTCCATCAACATTTGAGGTCATAGGTATTGTGAGTAGAGTTGTGTTAAGATCTGTTTCTACAAGTTTTTTTCAAAAACAATGCCTCTTAAAAAATCTATTCTGTTAAAATGGCAATTTGTAGACGAGGGTTTAGCTAGAATGGACGAAAATCTAAAATCCACCGCAGATTTTAACGAAGCAAATTTAGAATGTTTAATGGAAAAAAATACTGAGTTATAGAGAGATATTAGATTAACTGTTGAAGATGCTATAAAACAAGAAGGCGTAAATGAATTAAATCTTTCCTTCGAAAATCTTGAAAGTAAATTTATGAATATTAAAAGCCAGTGTATCTCTGCATTTGCTGTGTTAACTGAAAAACTACATGTCAACAAGCCCAATGCTATAGGAAACAGTCTTCCCCATGTGAAATTACCTATTTTTGCAGGCAAATATGATCAATTCTTGCAGTTCTATGATATTCAAAACAGCAGTTGTGAAAAATGATTCACTTAGTGATATTGAAAAATATATGCACCTTCTTGCTCATTTAAAATGGGAACCGTACAACTTAATAAGTGCTTTAAACGTATCATGTGATAACTTTGACAGAGCTTGGGAATTGTTGGTGGAAAGATATTCAAATAAGGCAAAGATAATAGACACCCACATCAAAGCATTACTCAATTTGCCACCAGTTAAAAATAATTCAGCTTCCCTTAAACCATTCGTTTCTCAAATTGCTACAAATTGGGGTGGATTAAAATCAATGACTTTAGAGATTGATTTAGGTGAAATAATCTTGCAACATTTAATACTTTCTAATGTAGACTTCAAAACCAGAGAATCGTGGTATCTTAATAACAGTTCGTTAAGGGAAATACCAGGCTTGCAACAATTATTGGATTTTCTAACTCACAGGGCCAATGCCTTGGAATTCAAAGAGGAAGTTTCTCAAAAAACACTACTAAATTCTGTTCCAGTTGTAAAATCCCACCAGGCAAGTCAGAAGGTGTTCTGTGTACATGTGACTACTTTACACAGTGTGTTTTGTGCTTGGAGAATCACCCCCTCTACAAACGTATGCAATTTCAGCAAATGACACTGCAGGTTCGTAAGCAGATGTGTCGAAAAAACTCCCTCTATGCATGAATTGTTTATTCAAATAAGGCCCAGAGTATACCTGTAGTAAAAGGAGATGCAGAACATGCAATAATAAACATTATTCTCTCTTGGATGACCAACATTTTAAAAGGGATGCCTCCGGCACTAAGCCAGTGGGTCCCAACATAACCCCGAAAACGAGCCCGGTATCTCAAGTTAACATACAATCGAAGCCATTCCCGCATGGGGAGAATGTTCTCTAAAGCATACAGTATCCATAACAAAAGGGTCCACAGTGTCCATAACACAACATATTAGGTCTGTCCATAACAAAATGTAATTATTCTAGACATTCAGTGAATTATTTAAAGTCCGGCTCTAATGGAAAGACGGATATTGTTGTCAAATATCGTGTCAGTAACTGGCAAACTGGAGTCGAATGCTTAATAATGCATATTTCATCCAATTTGCCCAAATTCTCATTGAATATAGCAAAGTTAAAAATTTCCCCGCATCTCAAGCTAGCAGATGATATTTTTCATTTGTCAAACAAAGTTGACTTTATATTAAACTCTGCTGTATTCTTTGAAGTCTTCAAAACCAAACTGTCACTGCCTAATGACATTCCTGTCATCTTAGATACTTGGCTAGGAATAGTAATTGTAGGAGCAGTTCCGACTAGCGAATTCGAGGAAGGGCGTAATGCCAAATGCTTTTTCCTTTTAGAGCAAGAAGCCGCGGTAACAAATAATGTAGAATTTGATATGCAAAGAATCTGGGAAGGGATTAAGAGAAGTGAGTTATCTCCCTTTCTAAAGCGTGCAGTCCACCGTGCTGAAACTCATTTTTTAGCCACAACCCAAAGGCTACCCGGTACCCATTTTTCTGTATCTCTGCCTTTTAAGACATCCCTCAGTGCTAGGGAAATCATACTACATTCCAAAGCAATTTATGTTGTCATTGGAACAGCGCTTGCGTAGGGACGAGAAATTCAGAAGGGATTATGTTGCCTTTATAAGACAGTATATTTCACTTGGACATGCAGAAGAATGCCATGAATCTAGGAGTGAAATAAGCAATTATATTCCGCACTTCTGTGTACAAAATCCTAGTTCACTCACCACGGAATTGAGAATTGTGTCACGCATCAGTGAAAACCACATCTGGGCACAGTTTAAATGATATTCTCTGGTCTGAGTCCACTATTCACCCTGAATTAATTGATATTTTCTTAAGATTTAGAATTTTTAAATTTGCCTTTGCTGCTGATATAGAGAAAATGTATCGTATGGTTCGATTAGATGAAGAACTTACTAATTATCAGACAATTTTATGGAGAGAGCACCCTTCAGCTCCTCTAAAAACTCAAATTAAAAATTGTCACCTATGGCCTTGCTTCCTCTGCTTTTTTGGCATCGCGGTGTTTGAAACAAAATGCAATTGATAATGAGGCTACTTTTCTAGAAGCATCCCGTGCTATTGCCAACTCATTCTATGTAGATGACTTGCTTCACGGAGCCGATTCTGAAATTAAAGCAACTCAATTGTTTAAACAAATATATCTGCTCCTAGAAGCTCATTTTAAATTGAGAAAGCCTGAGAGAAGCAATGCTTATTCTATGATAAATTCCTTGATTGGAGAATCCCCTGGGGAGGACCTCGTCGCATTAGGGTAGATCATTCTACAAAAATACTTGGTATTTTCTGACACCTTGCATCTAAACCCACAGTATTCAAACTCCACCTTTGGCCGACTCCGGTGGCTTGACCAAGAGAAAGGTGTTACATATAATAGGCTTTATGACCCCTTGGGCCTAGTCACACCTGTGACCATAAGGTTTAAAATATTTTTATAGTTATTATGGGATCGCAAGATTGACTGGGATGTCAGTCTAGATCCAGTCTTACTTCATCAGTGAGAAGTTTTACTCTCGGAAGTTCACTTATTGACATAGCTGATTTTTCCTAGGAAGGTGGCACTCGGTGGGGTGTGATTACGTAGGCTTCCGCGGCCGGAGTTTGTCTCTTGGCTGTCCGGGACAAGCCGCATCGGCTTGTCCCGGACAGCCAAGAGACATACTCGGTGGGTTGACCAGTATAACTCTAACAAGATTCGGAGATGCTTTACAAAGGGCATATGGTTGTTGTGTATTTGTAATCAGTGAAAATTCTCAGGAAGGACGGGCAAGTTCTCTGATAGCATCGAAATATGTCCTTGCATCCCTAGCTGGCACAACTATGCCTCGTCTTGAACTATGTGGCGCAGATTGCTGGCCAAATTTATGACCAAAGTTTACAAGGCTGTGTCTCTAGTTTGTAATGTCAAATCCGTGTGCTTCTTTACAGTCAGCGCTATAGTGTTGCATTGGATAAAACATGGTTCAAATAAATCAGATGCCTTCATTTCTAATAGACTTGCCTTAATTAGACGTGTTCCCAGGTCAAGGACACATTTCTTCTAGAGACAATCCTGCAGACCCCATATCACGGGGTGTCACTGCTAGAAGTCTGGCTACTAACGACAGATGGTTTCATGGTCCAGAATGGATAACCAAGTCTGCATGTCAGCGGAACACTGCCCAAGGTCGCTGAAGGTGGTAACGTACCATTACTACTTGATTCACAAACTTTTGTCACTACGCCTTGTATCAAGGAAGAATCTTTTGTATCAGAACTTACCAAAAAGTACAACTTTATCACAAATTACTGAGAATAACAGCGTATTGCTGGCGATTTATCAGTGTAGAGCGAGAGCTTTAATATTACCTAAGAGAGCCGGCCCTCTCACTGCAAATGAACTGCGAAATGCTCTTCTATTAATTGCAAAGTCAATTCAGAAAGAATCCTTTTCTGCTGAATATGGCGCACTGTTCAATAAAATATTGCTAAAAAAACCTCTTGAATCTTCATCCGTTTCTAGACACGGATGACATCATTCGAGTGTGTGGAAGATTGGGACATTCGCCCATGACCCATGAAGCAAAACATCAAATTATTCTCCCTCGAGCACATGCCTTTACGAGATTACTCATTTCTATGATTCATTTGACTTATTTACATGCCGGATGTCAGCTAATTTTGTCGATTGCTAGACAACGATTCTGGATTCCTTCAATTCGAAGACTAGTGAATAGTGTAATTCATCATTGCTTGCCCTGCATAAGATGGCAGGCAAAATCAGCCGTCCAAATAATGAGTGCACTGCCTGCTTCTAGAATCACGCAGTCAAAACCATGGGAGTTTACCTCAGTTGACTACTGCGGGCCATTTCTGACTAAACCAGTCATAGGCATGTGCAGAGCGCGAAGTAAATTCTGGATTGTTGTATTCGTGTTTCATGCTACAAAAGCTGTTCATCTTGACGTAGTGGAAAACTTAACAACTAACGAATTTGTAGCTGTTTTCAAGAGATTCGGCTCTCGAAGGGGCTACCCCCGAGTTATTTATAGTGATAATGCCAGAACATTCGTGAAAGCAAAAAGTCAGTTGGCCGAACTATCCAAGATTTCCAGCTCTCATAATGAGCACTCGATTCTCAAAAACTTTCTTGCAGTACACGAAATAGAATGGCAGTTTTGTCCCCCTCGTCCCCCATTTAAAGAGCGATTTTTCTAAGGATGAGCCAAAGTGACAGCTAGTGCTGGCAATATAACTGAAGGTTCTGTGGTCGTTGAGCCTATTAGACTCCCTTCCCGCATTCGTTCGTTTGCAGTTGGCTAACTTGTAAATGGCTTCGACACTTCCTTTTGTGGTGTCCTCGTCCGACAAAAATATAGTGCGCTGCGAGAAATAATTGATATTAGGAAGTGCAGTGTAATGTGCTCTTCTGTAAAAAATATTTTTTTCTTTATATATTACATTGAATTTACTTTTTGTGTGATGAATATTCTGTTTATTTTAAAACCGAGACTTGAATGCGAGATGCGTACCTGTGCACGTGTTTCTGGCTTAAAATCATCTTTCTTTCTATTTACAATCGTGGTAGTATTCTTTTACACATTGTGAGAGCATGTTAAGAGATTTTCCACATACGTAATTAAATTTAAATACTTCCCGGACTCGCGGACATGCATTTTCCTCAGCGAAACTCTTAGCATAGGGGTGTTTTCACTGGAGCCATTAGCACTTTACGAAGGGGCGTGACTGAACATCTATCGCGGCGGAAGGATACTTCTCTGATGTGATGTTCACTTGTTTTCGCGAACTGTCACTTTGGTTCATCCTTAGGAAAATCGTTCTATACAAATGTACTGGCTGATGCAGCCGTAGGCTCCTTGAAATTTCACTTAAAACGCTCTCTTGGACAGAATTGCATTTCGCTCTCTAAACTCCATACTTTGTTAACACAAATAGAACATATTTTAAACTCAAGGCCCTTGGCCGCTTGTTCTGCGAAAGAGGCCTTCATAATAACGCCAAATCGTTTAATTTATGGACACGCCCTCAACTCGGGGTTTGATCAAGAATCGAAGCAGGATGGCAACACCCGTCGCTATCACAGAGGGAAAAACAATTGAACATTTGGAAATTCTGGACTAGAAACTTATTTTACTTCACAACAAGCGCGGACAAAGTGCAAGTCTGTTTCTTCAGATTTGAATAAAGCTGATATAGTCATTTTAATTGAAGATTCTCCGCCCCCGCTGTGGAAAATTGGAGTAGTTTCTCATTGTCTTCCGGGCGCAGAGGGCCAGGTTCGAACAGTGCAAGTCAAAACCGCTTCAGGTGTGACCACAAGACCAGTACAAAAATTATGTATTTTACCAAAGAAACTCTAATCAGAGTTTACCCCAGGGGGCCTTTCGTCAGAATTGCCACGGGACCTGGCGCTCCCGGGGATCTAAGTCTTCCCGAGCCACCCACGTCTAATCATGTATATGCTTTGTTTATTTATCTTTTCATTTTCCGTTCGCAAAACAAGCAAATTTTGAGTCAAAATACGATTTCAATTCGAGTGTCAATTTAATTCTCATTGCTTTCCATCCAAAAGGGCGTCTACGACTCCTCTCTCGGAATGAAAATGAAGTTCCCGCCCATTTGAATGAAAATTAGGCTTATCATTCTTGGCAGGTAGGATTCTTTAAATACCCAGCCTCAAGAACATCAGAATCGGGCAACCTACGAAAACAATATGTGCTAGACGACCCGTTTTGTTGGGGCGGGAGTGGTGGGCAACACCGAATTATGACAAACCTCACTTATCTATACACACTAAGGTCAGGAGCCCTCGAGAATTTCATCATATTCTTTTTGACATTTCAGCAAAGAGTATATGTAAAAAAGACATGCTTGCTTTGGCTTTAATTCTCAACAAGTACTCCAACGATATCGATATCCCGCCCAGCTTCGGCGGGTACGGAACAAACTGATTTTTATGTACCGTTGATATTTTAAACGTGATGTACCAATGTGTGCCTATGTTGTGTTATTTACAGGTTCTTCGTTCGTTTTACAATATTTGACTCTTTTTCCTTTTCTTTGTATTGCCGACACGCCTCGCGCGTGTGTAAAGTTAGATTTGTGTTATGTACAGATCCATAATTCGATTTCTTTTGACTCCTCTTTCGTATCGCCGACATGTCTCGCACGTGTCTTAAGTTACAAGTCAAGATTTGCGCGCGGAAATACGAATGAGAGTGATTGTATCGTTACATTTGTCGTGCTGAATATGTTGTCTTTGTGTATATTCTATCTTTTATTTTATATTGGCGGAACGATACACTTTGAAATTGAATTTAAAGTAAAGCGTTTCAAAACGTTCGCGCAGCAATACAAATCATTGTGGTCGTATCTTTGTTCGTTAATCTCCTAACCTGTGATGATTTTTAATTTTTATATTTTATTCCTACTCTTTGAGATTTCTCTTTTGCTTATTAACGAGGCATCTCGCCCAGAACTTGCAGTCTACAAAGCGCAGTGGAGTAAGCAGAATCCTTTTTGAATCGCGAGGTATCGCGTTGCCGTACGTGGCGAGAACGCGTTTTGAAAGAAAGGTTTCAATTCCATGCCTCGAACGCAAGCTAATACGCATTTAGCTTAACGAGGCACTGGCCAGCGCCACGCGCGTTGTCATTGATTGACGTCTCCTTTTGAGCACGGGTTCGCCCCTTTGATGTTCATCTCAGTCTGCGCTGGCAACAGTGTTAAATCTATTTGCTGCCTCCCTTACAGTGAGCCGGCCCTTCACAACGGGTACGGTTCGATTCCCATTGCGGGCGGAAATTATGTTAGCACATCGGCGGCCAAAATTGATTCAAATTTGGCGCCGTACTTTGAAATCTATCATTATAACAATTCCTTGCCGCTAATTCACAGCAAAGAGCATGCATTTTTCAACGTCCAGCGTCGGTCTTATAATATATTTTTCCTAGTGGCAAGCTAGGAAGTGGGTAGCCACGCTTTGCGAGCAACCCCATCATTCTGCTGCTCAAGTGGTGCGGAAAAATAAAAATAATTCTGAAGGAGTATAACTTATACTCCTAGCAGGGAAAATGCTGAAATTCGAGAACTATTAGTTTATCTCAGCGTGATAAATATTGTTGATGGAAGAAGTTTGTCAGTTTTACCTTGTCAATGTTTCCTTAGACGAACAGAATATTGTTTTGTGTTATAATTCGTGCGACATACCATTTCAGCTTACTATCGCCTCTTACGCGTTCAAAACACCCACTGCTACCACCAGTCAAATTTAATTTCTTCAATGTCGCCCAGATGTGAATTACCACGGCCTTTTACTGACCAGGTGATCTTTTACTGTATACGCACGGCTGCAAGATTCTTCAACAATTACCCCTCGTGGCGTCATAAAGTCGTTGTCTTCGAAATCTCGACAATGAGAATGCGTTTGCGCGCTAAAACTTCTCAGCTGAGGTCGCAATACCAACCCTACATAATTAAATTAATAGTAGGTAGCATATATACGTGCATCTTAACAGTGTTTTACTCGCGCGAGGCGAGTCGAGGAACCGCGAAACTGTGTACGGCCACTTTCTTTTTAAATAATGCTATTCTATCACACCTTCATTTGGAGGACTATTAATTCTGGGGATGTTGACACTCTCCAGTGTCTCCGGTACCTGGCGCGGCCTAGCGTGTTTCTTCGAAAACAGTACAACTCTTCAACTGTTTGTCCTTCCAAAGAGTTTCCCGCGAAAGATGATTTTGTCTTTCTCTCTGGAAGCAAACGCACCGTTTTTTGAAGAAAAAAAGAAGTCCCACGTGGGACGTTTAAAAATGCATGCTATTTGCTGTTAATTTTAGGCAAGGAATTGTTATAAAGGTAGGTTTCAAAGTATGGCGCCAAATTTGAATTAATTTTGGCCGCCGATGTGCTAAGACCATCTATGGTAGGAAAGTCATTAAGAAAGAGGGAAAGAGAAAAGGAGAAAGTATGTCGCCTTGAGGGACTCATGCGAGAATAGGGCGAGGAGAGGAAGAAAACGAATGTTAGCGAACTGTGAAAGTGCGAGAGGAGAGATAGCTGATTATATTTTTTTATATCATTATCATATCAATATATTATCATATCATATCATTATCATATCAATATCATTATATTGAAAATGAAAGTTGTAATGTAGGGCCGACGTTTATGTATGAGTACGAATAAAGAATGATCGACAGTGTCGAGAACATATGAAAAATCAAAGAGTAGGGCTGTCATGGAGTAGGGCGCGGAAGATAAAGGCGACGTGTTTCGGTCCTTTCTCTAAATAGGACCGATGTGTGACGCTGTTCGCTTCTCGGCCGGTGTCGCACAGGATGCGCGGCGCCTTCGGACCCAGTGCCTTTGCAAGCGCCGAGACTGAGAGCCTTTAAAGCTCCGGCAAGAATTGGTTTTTTAAACCCAGAACTCCTAACACGTCGGTGTTTCTAGGGTATCTTTTGCGTGGGGGGAGGCAGGTGCGAGAGCGCGCGCGTATTTTTCTCGCCATATCCTTAAAGTATGCGTACGTCTGTAGGTTTTTTAATACTTTTTTCCGCCGAAATGGCGGTACTTTTGGTGAATATGGGTGATAAGCTTTATGGTAATGGCGCCCGGAATCCAGATTTTAAATTCTTCTGGCGAAATAAAATTAATACATTTGATAATTTCACCTGCCTCGGATCTTGCTGCAATTTTGTATGAAACAAATCTTCATCTGTTTGGCCTAGAATTAAAGTTTTGTCTCTGTTTATGACGGGGTCTTGCTCTTGTAGCAACTTTAGATTATTAAGTCTCGTCTCAAGTATGGGATCGATTCCTAAATGTATGGCGTTCGTTTGGTACGTCGGCTCGACGGGAATGGTTATTCTCTATAGAGTAGGGGAGACGATTCAAATAATCCGGTATGACATTCGTGTGCCCTACACAGTACTCTGTGTAGGGCACAATAAACTGTTGCAGCCACAGCACCCAACGCAATAACCTAGCGTTCGTGCAAGGGCATATCTTTAAAAAGATCAGGGTTTTGTGGTCTGTTATAGTTGTGAATTTTCTGATGGCTAGGTAACCCTGCATTTTCTATAGCGCCCAAATCACAGCTAAAGCTTCTTTTTCCGTCACTGAAAATTGTAATTCACTTCCATGTAAAACGTGACTGATCACACATACGAGTATCATCTTATAATCCATGCCGTCTTTCTCTCTCTCTAAAGTTGCATACAGCCGCTACCGACACCTGACGTATCCGTTTCTAACTAGAACTCCCGGGAAAAATCAGGGTGGTGCAAGAACACGGTGTCCCTGAAAGCCGTGTTTATTTTATGGAAAGTATGCTCATGTGTATCAGTCCATTTCCACTTGACACTTTTCTTCAAGAAATTGATTAACGGGGCAATTAAAGTGGCGTATCTGGGTATGAAATGGCATTGGTAGATTCATATTCCCAAAAAACCGCGTAGTTGCTTTGCATTCCTGGGTGACCGTACATCATTAATGACCTGTGCCTTGCCTGGATCAATCCGTATGCCGCGCGTGTCCACTAAGTATCCCAGAAAGGTAATTTCCTTCGTGCAGAATTGCCACTTATTTAAATTCAATAGCGTGTTATGTCGGGATAGGCATTGGGAAAGTAACTCGAGCTATGACAAGTACTCTTCGAAATTTTGAGATGAAATTACTAAATCATCGATGTACGGGGTAGTGAAACTCTTCCTTCTTCACAAAGTTTCTGATCTAAGCACCTAATGAACGAAGCACTGGTTTTTTTTTGTTTTGTTTTTTTTTCCCGAAGGACATTCTCTTCTACACTTATGAGAAACCTGCATGCTGAAAGCCAGTGTATTTCTAGTCTTCTGGATGAATAGCAATCTACCAGAAAGAACTACTAAAATATGTGTCCGAAAAGAGCTTTCGGTTGAATTCCCAGCATTCTCTGGATGTCGAGTGGCGCTTCGTTTTCCGGAATTGTTACGTCATTTATCCGCCGGACAAACGCTCCCGTCTTCCTTTTTTACTATCACGAGTGGATTGATGTAGTCTGTCGTCTGTCTCTCAATAATTCCGTCACTTAGCATATCATTGATGACACTGTCGACTGCTGCCTGAAGCTTGTGACACGGGATATGACCTGCATTTACAAGGTGTGACCTGGAAGGCTCGAGCTGGGCGCGCTCGCGGTGATTTAAACAGATATTTTCCAGCTTCTCGCCAATAGCCCCGCTCACATCATCCCTCCGAATCATGGAAATGCTGGCTTCTTCCACATTATAGTGTTTGTGCGCGCATTGGGCAGCTAACGATTACATTTTTGAGTCTACGCATGCGCCAACTCGAAGTTAATTATTCAAATTATCGTTTCCATGTTGTCGCGACAGGAAGTATTATTTCTTGACGAAGAACATCATGGATAAGAGCCCAAAACTTATTGCTTATTTATCCTTGAAAATAGATTTTATTACATGGGAGCGTATTTTTAATTCAAAATTCAAGTAGTATATGACTTAGTGTAGGGATCCCAGAATTTTGAAAAAGTGCACAGAATTCACTTCCCCCCTTAGCACGTCATGCACAGTTTTAACACATAACTGTTTTTTGACGTAAAATAAATAAATAAATACACGAAGTGCCCGTGCTGCGGTCACGTGGTTCGTGCAGAAACGCAGAACCAGCA
Organism: Teleogryllus oceanicus; assembly: GCA_964035755.1. NCBI lineage: Eukaryota > Metazoa > Arthropoda > Insecta > Orthoptera > Gryllidae > Teleogryllus > Teleogryllus oceanicus. The sequence goes on from CAXIVR010000003.1 coordinate 9,401,703, forward strand.
AAATTCAGTGCGCCGAGGAACTCACCCATATATTTTCACCATGGGCCCCGCCAGGCCTCGCTATTTCGCCGGATTTAGCGGGCGACTTATATCGCATGGTAATCAATCATTTAGACGTTTTCTATATAGAATGTGTTCTCGACGCTGGCGCGAGAGTGTGGTGTTAAATGTATTTCCATGGTGTAATTATGCACTGTCTTTTCGTACGATAGCTTCACAGTTTTCAATTGCCCGAAATCATCAGTTGTAATTAATTGGATACGTAGTAAAGACACCCAGAAATAAGCAAAGCATCAGTGAAAGTCTGTAATGTGCGTAGTGAATTCATTGGTTGGATTAAAGTAAATAACTACCGGAGAAGAAGAAATGTCATTAAAAAAAATAAAAAAAATAAAAGAGTTGCATAATTTCTAGATAGTGGGTGAAATGATATAAATTGGTATTCATACGAAGAATTTTTAGTAAATTAATTGCATTTTATTTCTTCACTTGCTTACAAATTTACCAAAATATTGGATTACTTGACTTCAACCACACCCATGCATTGGGGAGCACCTGTCTAGTATTAATTTATCACTAAATCGGACCTATGCCACCTTTAGAAGTGTATTTTTCTCTATTGTTACAAGAAATTAAAAGAAACAATTTGGAGCAGTTTTTGAAGAAAAAAAAATTAAAATGTCCGGGGGTCTTCATGTAAAGTGCCCTAAATAATTAATGAATGTTTCTCAAAATGGCAGAGCTTTTGGAAAAACCGCACGCATGGATTAGGCACTAGTGTTGTTCACAGACGGACGTTTTGAAACTAGAGGTGCTACAGAATTTATACAAATCGATGGAAATGTGCATATTGTAGCGTCACGTTGGCGGCCCTGCCTGGGAGGTGGTGCGTAAGTCTCGCATACCTGAGAGGTGACAGCCTAAGCGCCACAGCGCTGGGGTCCGGATAAAGACCAGATGGACGCAGGCGTGGCTTGGACTGTCACATGGTAGAATGCGAACCTCTCTCCCACGCTCAACAGCGAGACGGTCGTGACTTAAGCTGGATATGGCGAATGAACTAATTATGTTCGACGAATTACTCGTACATTGGTACAAGAGAATCCTTGTTTATACATTGAAGGAAATGCGAGCACTTCTACAACAGCTACTAGCTATAAAGACAAATCGATAGAAATGTCGAAGAAAAAGCTAGAAACTATGGTGGAAAAATATTTCCACCGTGGCAGAAACGAATCGATCAAGTTTCGGTACGTTGAATTCTGATTGCTTCAGACGAAACTTACGTTCCAGCTTACGTTCGTCATTGATTGATTGATTGGTTGGTTGGTTGGTTTTTTCGTGTTTCCGGGCGCGTCAACTGCTTTGGTCATTAGTCCCGTTAGTGTAGTGCATGTTTTTTCTCGGGAGATGGCGGTTATCTTCCCCCCGCTGGATGGCGAGATCCGGCACCGACCTACAGTCGGCTAGTAGGGTTTCCCCCTAACTAGGACTCTCCCACCAACGGGGCACCGCCCCAACCGGGAGAAGCTCTAAGTTCCCGACCGGTCTCCCGCAATATGTGGTAGTGTAGTGCTTGTTAGTGTGTGTGTGTGTGTGTGTGTGTGTGTGCAAGGGGAGAGGATAGAACAAGGAAGAGGAAGGACAAATCGCGCGCGGTCCGTGGCCCGTTTGTTAGGATACTGCTCCGGCATTCGCCTGGTGTTTGATCGGAGAAACCACGGAAACCTACCGATCAGAGCAGCCAGCCGCTAGAATTCTCCTCCAGACAGCGACTGAATTCTACCTAGCTGGAAAGCTAGTGTCGAAAATCCTGCCGCCGTGGGGAGTGGGAACCTAGGACCTCCCGGTCAGAGGCGCTGCACCGACATCAGTTGATGCATTACGCTACCGCTCCCGGTACGTTCGTCATTGTGAATGCTTTTTTTACGTATAAATTTTACGGCTAAGTTTACAGCATTACGTTACGTTTCAGTTTGCATTGTGAATGAAACCATAATCATCTCCTTTCGTAAACCAGCTGCAATGGCTCAACATTGTTGCCTCAACAGCATTATTGATAGGAATATTTTTGTATTTGAATCCCGATGGTTGCGGATTTCGACCATATCCAGTGGCGAGATGGGTCGAATTCAACCATTGTCTGCAGAAGAATTCTAGCGACCGGCTACTCTGATCGGTGGTTGTTTTTTGGTGGTTTCTCCGATCAATAGCAGACGAATACTGGAGCAGAACTCTAAAACCACGGTCACAGGCCGCGCGAGATCTCTCCTTCCTCATCCTTGGCCCATCGTCATTCTTTAAACAGACACACACTTACTGTACCACATTAACACACACGACGGGAGACTAGTCAGAAGCCTAGAGTAAGTTTAGAATTGGAAATTTTGTCAAGAAACGGAGTCTTCGCGTTAACAGCAGTGTCTCAATCTCATTCTAAGAATACTCTTTTCCAATTCTGTTGATTTGAACATTTCAAAGAGAGAAAGTTTTCTCTCTCCGTGGAAACACGCGATAATCAATTATTTAAATCATTGATTATCTCATGTTTCCGGGCACTATGGTCATTAGTCCCGTAAGAGTAGTTGCATGTTTTCATCACAGGCGTTTGCGGTAATCTTCCTTTGCCTTTGCAAGGTCAACCTTCGAGTTAGAAACAATGAAAGGAGTGAGTTGGAAGGCCGATACGATAAAAGTTAAAAACCAGATCTTCGTTGTTCTAAATTGCTCGCGTGTGTATACAATGGTAAATGATGAATTAAATTATTTGATGATATATCCTGCCATTCAGATGAGAGACCGGCAAGTGTAGTTATGTGCCAAATCTTTTACTGGTCTAGGTAGAGGTAGGTCGGTCCTGTAAGGTTTTCAGGGCTACATTTTGTATATATGTATGTTTTCGTAAATAAAATGTTTTTTTTTTTTCATTCCACTGCTGGTTTACTCGCTCCCGATAAGTGTATAGAAACTCTTTATAAGAAGGGACCGCTTTGACAGCTACTGCTGACAGTGTAACTACGGGATATGTCCGTGTACTCAAATCGTCAATCCGTTCGTTAAATTAGCTCATTAGTAAATGGTTTTCATCACCGTCTCTTGCGATGCCATCGCTCTACATGACATTTATTTGTTCCCCGACATGTCAAACTGGTCCCGTAGAGTAATTTCTCTATAGCAGTGTAATGCACGCAAGTGCATTAAAAGTTTACGTTTGCCAAAACACAAAATGGTTTCAAAAAGTAGCACGCACACTGCTCAAGAACAAATAAATACTTTCGTAAAACGCTGCAACAAATTAAATATTTTAACAAAACATTCTTCACCAATGTTGCAATAACATAGTACAATCCACATTGTATTGATCGATTGGGGAATATCAATTTTGAGAAATCGAATGCAATTGTTTAGCTTCTAGCGTTGTTTACAGACCGAGACAGACGTTTTGCCGTCATTCGATTTTTCGGTATCAAAGACCCACAAAAACCACGTGTTAGAGGATTTTTAGCAGCTGGATATATTGAGAGGACGCCTTATATCCCCCGGCAGTGACCCCCCATGAAACTAGATTTTGTAAAGACGTGGTAAGGTTCACTAAACCCTTCGCAGACATAACTTCTCTCCCATGCATCAGAGGTTTTTTGTACTTTTTTGACGTTAAATAAATTAAGCATTCGAACAGCTTTGAAAACGTCGAATTTGGACTTCTACCAAAATTAATGTCACTCTTGTCCGTAATGAAAACGAATGACGTAGACGTTGAAAAGATGGGAATGTCTCGTGCGTTATCAGCTACGACGTCTGAACCAGCAGTACTAATATAAAGAAATGTTCATGGCAAATAAAAATTCTAGAATACAGTACGTACTTCCTTCACACATCAAAATGTAGAGAAAACATTACAAAAAATCAATGTGTCAAATTTGGGTTAACACATCATCTTTCATTCTCAGTAATTATACATCCACAAATGAATTGTCAAACTATTGTATTCTATTTGAGCTCTTGTATTTGTCATGTTTGCCTCTCTGTTATTATTCTGACATGAATATTTAATATTTATTTCTGCAAAACCATTTATATTTAGTGGAAAGTACTAAATATCATTAAGCAAAATTCAGGATATACCAATTTTGAACGAAACAATGTAGAATAATGTATTAAAGGTTTTGAGAAGCTGAAGTGATCAATATGCAATATCTACTTGCAAGTGCCTTGAATTTGAAAATAAGGAACCTTTAAATTTGTACACAATTCCTAAGTTGTCTGTTACACCATTAATGAATATGTAGTATTCGCTATTATTTTGTAACCAACTTTTAAAATGCTTAAGTTTCATTAAATGTACAATAATAAAATGCACATTAATGAAAACATGTTTCACTACTTTTTTTTCTGCACTTTTTCCAACATACACCACATCACCTTTAGGCCAGCCATTCCACATTAAATTCACCATAGTTTTCCAACATTACAGTTTTCTCTATATTGTTATATTGCATTCCACTTACATACCAGTATTTCGTGGAAAACATTTTGGTTATTTGTTTAAATCGACTTTCCTGATTCCTTCTGATGAATTCAATTACGCTGAAGAAAAATTGGTAGTTTTGCAATTGCAATAACAACTAACACTTTCAGTAGCAGATCTTGGTCAGATTTTTATGAGCTTCATATCATAGAGGAAGTTCAGGGACAGTTTGGATACAGAATGCAATTCATTCGGTAACAGCTTGTACACAATATTTTATACAAATATTTTATTACAAAAGAATTCCCCCCGAACTTGTGATCTATGTTGCTGTAACCTAACTTTGGACCACATCGTGTCATGTCCCAAATTCATCTTACAGCGAAAAATTTTTTTGCAGGGACAGGACATTGGTGCACTTTTATATTCCCCTGACTATCAAAATTAAGTGATCAAATTTTGCCAAATCATTGGTATTATATCAGAAATTTGAGATCAAAACAACATGCTAATTATTGTGAACACTGTTGTATTGTACTAATGTAGAATTATGGTATTAAAACAATGTAATTTTGTATTAGAGATCTAAATGTAAACTGTGTACTAGATATTGTAATTGGTGTGGTCGCTAATGACCTTGCGGTTGATGCGACCTAAAATAAATAAATAAAAAAAAAGAAAAATTTTATAATACATTATTCCACATTGCAAACAAAATTAACAAGAAATTATTTACACAGATTGCTGCTTTACCATCTTTAGACAACAGTAAATAAATGAATTCAACATTCACACTCACAATTTTAATGCTCAATAACTATACATGTCTTCATGAGAGTTTAATTTTCATTGTATGACATAGTACTGACAATTTTCCTACTTTAAGTGGAATTTGAATTTTTGAAAAACAATTGCATTTACCTCTGGTGTATTTGGTTCAACAGCCATCAAATTGCAAAGAATTGCATACTGTGCTTTTAGAATTAAAACTGTTGTTGAAACAACAGTTTTAATTCAATGGACAAAAGTCTGACATGGAATGAGAAGTCAAATTTTTAAGAGATAAAACTTACCATGACATTTGAATAGAATTCCAAGCTATTAAATTCATATTCTGACCATAGTAAGCATTCATTAAAATCTAAATTAGAAAAACTGTGGTATTTTAATATTTTTGAAGAAAAAAGATTGTCAAGAAGTTTACATCATTATCAGAATCATAAAGAATTACAAGTTACAAGCACACATTTCAGCTCTTCATGGAGGCTTCATAATTCACTACCGAGTGTTATTTATTGTATTAGATTATTGTGCTGTATTATATAAAAATGACTTGTCCCATGTCATATGTAATTACCTGTTGGTTGAAATATGTAATCTAATTATGTATTTCATTAAAAAAATGTCACATAACTGTGTACAATACATTACTTTACTTGGAATTAATTTTTATTAAACAATTAAAACAGCAGTATGACGACCTCAAAAACTATTCTTTCTGCTGTTATGAATGGTGTGTTTATGAACACAAAATATATCAAGAGCAGAGAAACCATTTTAACACTTTTAACTTAACTAATTTTCTACATCAACTAGATTTTCACAAATTAGTATATTCCTTTCTCTTTAATCATGCTTTCATCCAGTCAGATCTAACACTAAGCACTGCAAAAGATGTAAGTTTTGGATTTTTTTAACTATTTCTCACTTCTTTTATATCACTTTCATAAACTGGAACTATAAGTAGTATTCAGTAACATTTAATTCTGCTTAGTTTTTGCTAAAAATGACTACATAGTTATGCAGAAAAGACCTACCCAATGTGATTAGTGAAAATGATAGGTTTGGTTTACCATCTTATATTTCAGTTTGCTGGTCCAGATTTCATAAAATACAACCTTGGGTGTAAAATTTTTTCTTGGGATGTCTCAAGATATTTTTAAAATTAGAAAAACCATAGTTCATTAATGTGTGATGGTTTATTCACATTTTTCTCAAAATTTCAAGAGGTGCTCATTTGAGAGAGAGTAGGCTCATTTGGTCTCGTCTTCAACAGCCTGAAAATTTATATATAAAACAAAAATTTATTGGTTTGGTGATCTTTCTTTGATAATTAAATCATACTTACATTTTTTAATTAAGTTAAATGTTAGGCAGCATTCATTATCAAATAAGTGTTGGATATTTTTTCTACTTTCAATAGTCCTGTCCAGAGACCCTACACAATCACAAATTTTATAATTTTGAAATGTGGTCTCTTCCAGCCTAACATCATCCAATTATAAAATTTCATGTCAACTAAATACAATAGATTCCCATAATTTTCCTGTAACTTCCATTGCTCTTATTTTCGTGAAATGACCTCGTCAGTTTAAGTCCTTTTAGTGCAGGAAAAAGAAAGAGAAAGAAGGAAAAGGCCAAAATGCTCGTTTGGGATCAAAAAATAATTGCTAAAATTAAAATGAATTTGAGACTGACGTGTGAAAGACACCATGGAAATTATCAATCACAGTGCTCAAATTGTGCTAAATACTGTTATAATACCGACTTGGAAAACTATTTTGAACGATGCAGTAATTTCACAGGCACCTTCAAAATTGATAACTTTTGTATGCAAATGAAACTATAATTTCGCAAGCTGCATGCTGTGTATGCCAAATAGCGTTTTACTTACAAGAGACTCTTACATGCAATACCAATTGAGCTGTTGTGAGCAGACAATTTCCAAAATGAGTAGCATTTATTAAGGTGGTTCCACAAGTGAAAATAATTGAAAAAATTACACAATATAAAAAAATGTATATAGTTAATTCAGAAATGATTTTATGTGATAAAGAACACAGTAGGAAACACCTGAGCAATGAAATTAAATTGTAAACTATAACAATAAGCCACATGGATATTATATCTCCTTATTTGATGCAGGTAATTCTTAAATCTTACTGGTTCATATTCTTCAAGCGCAATAGTCTTTTGCAAGATCAATTGAATTGAAGCAATGAATATAATTTTAGCTTGGAAATTTATTAATATATTTATTCCAAACAAATAAATTCTTTGCAAATACAAACGGTCTATACAATATTCATCTGAGCAAATGCCTTTCCATTCTGTACACTGATTGAATATTTCATTTGCATAATATTAACCATAAACACAATTCCATAATTCTGTTAATACTTTAACAAACAACATCACACCAAACTTGATACATACTGAAAAAATTCTCAAGCAATCACAGTTTTTCACACATTTGAAGCATATCCAAAATTTGTTCCTTTGGGAAAACCACTTCAAAACCCTGCATAACATTTTCTCTTTTAAATAAATATTGTGTAACAGTTGCAAGAAAACTGTAAACTTTTTTAACAGTCTTCTGTCGTTTCTATATTCTCCATACTACCTTCAAAACTGGCTGTATCAGTTGTTGAGGTTTCACTCTGGAAAGATTCTGAAGGATCTCGCTCTGGGGCAAGATTTTGTGTAGTGATTCGAGACTCTGGAGCTACAGTAGCACCGGAACAAGCATCACCTCCACCTTCCTCTTGTCGAGATGTTGGAACAGACATCACAGATTCCTCTTTTGAAGGTTCTTTGACTGACCTAATTTCCTTGTCTCCTCCAATTATAAGTTCAGCTTGTTTATTCAACATACTGACCTCTATATCCTCATTTCTTTCCTTCTTTATTTGCAAGCTTTCTTCAAATTTCTTTTCCACCACAGGACTTTGTTCAGTGGCAGTATGACTTACACCACGATAAGATGCCTTCATCTCTTCATGATACACACACAAAGCATCTTCAAAGACTCCTGGTACTGGTTCACGACATGGGAACCCTCCTTTGGTACGACCACAAGGTCTGTACAGTACTTGGTGAGTGTCTTGAAGAATGTGTTTCATACAGTGCTTAGCTAAGGGTACAGTTTTCTCTCCACATTTTACACCACCTTCTGTAAACACACATTTTGTTGTTGGAGCTGTACGAACAGTCATCCCTTCAGTAGCTTGAGCTCTTCTTTCTAGACTTTTCTTGTGGAGAATTGCCTCCACCCCACAGCGTCGCTGGTACCGGTTCAATGCTTTAAGCTTCCGATACAATTTAACCTCCTTAGGAGAATCCTTTCGCTGATTGTGGATGCTACACATTGTCTCTTTTTCTCGCTTGAGAGAAAGCAAGTATCGCCGCCGACGTATTCTCAGCACTTGCTGAAGGCGTCGAAACTGATCGATATAGAGAGATTGCAAACGGATTAACTTATCTTTAGTCAGCTGAGCTGCTTCTTCAGCAGTGTACACTCCAGCGTGTTGAAACGCAGAAAACCTACTGCTTTCTTCTAAAGTTCCATCCATACTATCTGCATCAGAGGAGTCAAGATCGGGACCAGACCATGTGCCATCATAGGTAACAACATCAAGGTCACTATCAGACTCACTGGCATAATCCAGAACTTTACTCATTTCAGCATTTACTTTTGAAGCATCAATATCATCAAATGGATGCAATGATTTAGTCACATCAAGTTCTGAATCCTCTTGAAATTCTGCATCACCACCTCCACCATGACTCACATTTAATGACACACCATCTCCAGAAGTTCCAGCATTAGGCGTTCTAGCAGGATCATCTTTTGGTACATAATGGCTCAAACCTAACATCAATGACTCTGTAGATAGCCGTGGAGCACGCCGTCTAACCGACTTTTGACGTGCAAGTTGTGCTCGGCGAGCATGCTCTGTACACAACCCACTATCTTTTTTGTCAGTGCGAAGGGTAGGCATTTGGCATCGGCGTCCATTAGCACCATACACAAAGCTACACTGCTTATAAGGTGCACGCCTGTCTTCTAGAATGTGGCGAAGACAGTAATCGTAGTGTTCCAGGCACGGACGAGTGCAAGTGTATGCCGCATATGCACATGTAGGCTGCGAGGTAATTGCAGCCATTGATGATGTACCAGCAAGAGGCTGAGGTGGCTGCTGGCGCCCACTGGTTTGCGTACGCGCTCCTTGACTCATGGTATTTTATTACTGAAACTGAACACACTGGTATTACTTACAGTTGCCACAGAAAACCAAGAAAAAGAAGCAATTATTCAAGCTATTCTGAAGAAAGCATTTAAGTCTTACATACTCTATGCACAAACCATGAAACTTTAATGAAAGTAAATGGAGAGAGTTCTAAAAGGTAGGAAACCGTTTCAAATCATAAAATGAATTTCAACACTTTAAAAGCACATTTTCTCACATTCTTTTTGCAACATTGCTTTAAATACAATGAAACACTTTAAAAGAGTGGCAATAATTTATAACTTCATAATATTCATTGATAGATGTACGTATTCATTTATATCACACTTCAATTTCTAATAAACCAAAGAAATTCTTTACTTTGAAAGGGCAATTCTAAAGGAACTAATTTTCCAGTAATAGGCTAAGAAACATTTACATTTTAACAGCTTGTGTATGAATTCAATCAACTAAAATGCTTTGTTCTATGAAAATCAATTCAACAATTAAATTAAATGCACAGAAGATAAAACATTGCAGATTAAATTCACAAGTTACAGATACTACGAGCCATTTTGTGAAATCATGAATACAAGACTTATATTCAACTTGTATGTATAAATGTTTTTATAAAAAGAGTAAAAACTCTTTCATGGAAGAGAAATGACAATCATCCACATAACCAGGGCCTGTTTCAAAATTTGCTCCAATTGATCAGAAATCCAATAAACCTGATGTACTCCCAGCCTCACTTCATTTCAAAATATTTATTACTGGAATTAAAAAGAACACTTACCAAAATTAGGAATGTTACCAAGTTAACAAATGGCATTGCAATGAAATTAATGTTTCTTTCAGTTTCAAAACGGTCAGTAATTATGTTAAATTAGTTTTGCAGCAGAACATGTACGTCTACTTTGTTTTAGAGAGTATATTTATTTCATATTTTCTGGTCATAATATTTATAATTATTTAATACACCATCAAAATGGCACATTTTCTAGAAGACCTCCAGAATTTATAATGAACGAATGAGCCTAGTATGACCCATAAAGGGTAAAGGCCTCCTGCAAGAGGGGAAGATCTTTTAAAACTCACATGGTAAGCTATTCCACTTAAGTATAGGAATTTATAATATTGTATATAAAATAGAGAAAGGTGGTCTTCAAAATTAAGTTCTAAAGAAAGAATGTGTGTATGTGTGTGTATCGAAAAACACTTAAGACAATGAAAGAATGCGATTTAAATTAAAGGTAATGACAGTAAAACTTATTTTTTGTTATGAAAAAAAATTTTAATTTAAAGATGAATAAATGTCTATTATCAACTAATTTTATTAAGTTCCAACGTTTATCTTTTAGTGAAAAATGTTTGGACCATAACTTTTTCAAAATAAAGGACATTGAATTACATTAGTAATTTATGAGTTTTTTCATAAAGTTATCCATGGTTGTAAATATTTATTTATTAGGCTTGTTTGACCTACCATTTCATATTAATTCGCATTTATATATTAAACTATTTTTAAATACATTATTAATTTTGCTCACGTTGCGAATTAAAATCGATTTTCAACCGCAACGGAAGACAAATTCTCATTTATTATGTTTCAAGATACATTACATTGTAATTATAAAGGACAAACGAAATGGACTTTTTTAATTTAATAGGTCATTATTAAATGAAATGACTATCTTTTACTATGTGGCTAGGCAGGAGTCCTGAAATATATACACCTATACGGAACGTGTACTTCGTGGTGGATACATTACGTATATTACCGCCATAGCATAAGCGAATGCTTCGTTGTAAAATAATGAAAACTCGTCCATTCACAAAATCCAAAATACAACTGGTTAATAAAACAGCTTCTAGAAATATTCAATTATTTTTATATGATTTCTTTATAATACCATGACACAGGCCCGCGAAATGCTGCATTTCTTTCGCACACGGGCAGTCCAGTCCATCGCTACTACGCCCCCACATTACAGACTCCATGCCCGATGTTAAATACTACGTACGAAGTTACAGACGATTAGCAGGGTGATAAGTTTATAACTGATTTATTGAATTTAAAGAATGGCCGATGTTAATCTAACACATAAACGAAGTTATCTAATTAAAAGTAACTGAACCACTATTATAAACCATACAAAACTTTGCGTGCAGAATGTTTAATGTCAGCGCCATTGTTTTTCGAGCGTTTCATAACAGCAGTTTCGCATGTGCGAGTCGGACATGTTGGGTCATGAACATACATAAACCGACAAGGAAAATCAACAGAAAATTCACACACATAATATGAAATAATATAAAAACATCAGCTGTTGTTACTAGGTCGCTTGAAATTACTTCCATCAAGAAATTCCTTAATATATAACCTAGTCATAACCTAACCCCCCTCAACCATTTACACCATATGTACGGATCGACAGATTACGGTGTCTCACAAATATATTTCATAAATAAAGACATCAACATCTTTCTTCTATTTACAATCGTGGAGTATTTTTTTTCCAATCAGAGAGCTTTTGGGAGATTTTCCACATACGTAATTAAATTTAAATATTTCCGGACTCGCGGACATGCATTTTCCTCAGCGAAACTCTAGCATAGGGGTGTTTCACTGGAGCCATTAGCACTTTACGAAGGGGCGTGACTGAACATCTATCGCGGGAAGGATCTCTGATGTGATGTCACTTGTTTTCGCGAACTGTCACTTTGGTTCATCCTTGGGAAAATGTTCTATACAAATGTACGGGCTGGATGCAGCCGTAGGCTTTGAAATTTCACTTTAAAACGCTCTTTTGGGACAGAATTGATTCGCTCTCTAAACTCCATACTTTGTTAACACAATAGAACATATTTTAAACTCAAGGCCCTTGGCCGCTTTTTCCCTGAAAGAGGCCTTCTAATAACGCCAAATCGTTTAATTTATGGACACGCCCTCAACTCGGGTTTGATAAAGAATCGAAGCAGGATGGCAACACCGTCGCTATCACAGAGGGAAAACAATTGAACTTTTGGGAAATTGGACTAGAAACTTTTTACTTCACAACAAGCGCGGACAAATGGAAGTCTGTTTCTTCAGATTTGAATAAAGCTGATATAGTCATTTAATTGAAGATTCTCCGCCGCTGTGGAAAATTGGGAGTATTTTCCCATTGTCTTCCGGCAGAGGGCCAGGTTCGAACAGTGCAAGTCAAAACGCTTCGGTGTGACCACAAGACCAGTACAAAAATTATGTATTTTACCAAAGAAACTCTAATCAAGACCCTAGGGGCCTTTCGTCAGAATTGCCACGGCCCCGGCGCCCCGGGGATCTAAGCTCCTGAGCCACCCACGTCTAATCATGTATATGCTTTGTTTATTTATCTTTTCATTTCCGTTCGAAAACAAGCAAATTTTGAGTCAAATACGATTTCAATTGAGTGTCAATTTAATTCTCATTGCTTTCCATCCAAAAGGGCGTCTACGACCTCTCCGGAATGAAAATGAAGTTCCCCCCCCCTTTGAATGAAAATTAGGCTTATCATTCTTGGGAGGTAGGATTTTTAAATACCCAGCCCAAGAACATCAGAATCGGGCAACCTACGAAAACAATATGGCTAGACGACCGTTTTGTTGGGGCGGGAGTGGGGGCAACACCGAATTAGACAAACCTCACTTATCTATACAATTAAGGTCAGGGGCCTGAGAATTTCATCATATTCTTTGACATTTCAGCAAAGAGATATGTAAAAAAACATGCTTGCTTGGCTTTAATTCTCAACAAGTAATCCCAAAGATATCGAATCCCCCAGCTTCGGCGGGTACGGGAAAAAACTGATTTTTTTGTTTCGTTGATATTTTAAACGTGATGTACCAATGTGTGCCTATGTTGTGTTATTTACAGGTTCTTCGTTCGTTTCAATATTTGACTCTTTCCTTTTTTTTATTGCCGACACGCCTCGCGCGTGTAAAGTTAGATTTGTGTTGTACAGATCCATAATTCGATTTCTTTGACTCCTCTTTTGTATCGCCGACATGTCCTCGCACGTGTCTTAAGTTACAAGTCAAGATTTGCGCGCGGAAATACGAATGAGAGTGATTGTATCGTTACATTTGTCGTGCTGAATATGTTGTTTTGTGTATTTCTATCTTTTATTTTATATTGGCGGAACGATACACTTTGAAATTGAATTTAAAGTAAAGGTTTCAAAATCGCGCAGCAATACAAATCATTGTGGTCTATCTTTGTTCGTTAATCTCCTAACCTGTGATGATTTTTAATTTTATATTTTATTCTACTTTTGAGATTTCTCTTTGCTTATTAACGAGGCATCTCGCCCAGAACTTGCAGTCTACAAAGCGCAGTGGAGTAAGCAGAACCCTTTTTTAATCGCGAGGTATCGCGTTGCCGATGGCGAGAACGCGTTTTGAAAGAAAGGTTTCAATTCCATGCCTCGAACGCAAGCAAACGCATTTAGCAACGAGGCACTGGCCGCCACGCGCGTTGTCATTGATTGACGTCTCCTTTTGAGCCGGGTTCGCCCTTTGATGTTCATCTCAGTCTGCGCTGGCAACAGTGTTAAATCTATTTGCGCCTCCTTACAGTGAGCCGGCCCTTCACAACGGGTACGGTTCGATTCCCATTGCGGGCGGAAATTATGTTAGAATCGAGGGCCCAAAAATTTATTCAAATTTGGGGCCCGTACTTGAAATCTATCATTATAACAATTCCTGCCTAATTCCCCAGCAAAGAGCATGCATTTTTCAACGTCCAGCGTCGGTCTTATAAATATTTTTCCTAGGGCAAATTAGGGAAATGGGGAGCCACGCTTTGCGAGCAACCCCATCATTCTGCTGCCCCAAGTGTGGAAAAATAAAATATCTGAAGGAGTATAACTTATACCCTAGCAGGAAAATGCTGAAATTCGAGAACTATTAGTTTATCTCAGGTGATAAAATTGTTGATGGAAGAGTTTGTCATTTACCTTTTTTTATCTATTTTTTGTGTTTAAAAAATAGGGGTTAAAAACTGCTAGACTCTATAAAATTTTTTGTGCCATTTTAAAATTCTTTTTGATCCAGCTGATTTTAACAAAATTTCTCTTAAATTTTGAAATTGAAATGAGAACCAAATAAAAACCCCACTGATAAAACCCCTATTTTAAAAGGACAAAAGGGAATAAATTTTTTGAAAGGAGGAACAAAACTCCCATTTCTTTTTAAATAAATTTTTCAATTAAAATTTTGGGGGAATTTTGGGGAGACAAACCCCCATGTTAAATCTATTTTCAAAAAATACAATTCAAATTTTTTCCTTCCAAAATTTCCCGCGAAAATGACCCCGGAAACAAACACCTTTTGGGAAAAGATTCCCACTGGGGGTTTAAAAATGCACAAATTTTGGGTTTAATTTAGGCCAGAAGCAAACAAGAGGGCCAAAATTTATTAATTTGCCTCAAGGAAACAGGGGAAACTTGGGAAAGGGAAAAGATCGAGATGGGGCTCATGTAGCCCGGAAGGAAAAATTGTATGTAAGCAAAAAGGTTGTTTTTATTTTTTTATATTATTCCAAAAGTAAATATCCTTATTACCATTTTTAAAAAATTAATGTTCCCTTTTGTATGGTAGATAAAAAATTCAATTGGTATAAAAACAGTATGCGGAGCAAAAAAAACCCGGTTTTTCCCTTGGGATTTATTCCCTTTCCCTTGAATTTAATCCTTTAAGCAAACTGGCCAAAGTGGGTTGGTTTTTAAAAAATCTAACAGTTGTTTGGTATCTTTTGGGGGAAAATGGGGCGCGATTTTTTTGCCAACCTTAAATATCTACGTCGAGGTTTTTAATAAATTTTTGGCCCTTTCTGAAATATAATTGCTTTGAGGGGAATCCCTTTTAAACCCTGGCGAAATAAAAACAGTAATTATCCTGATTTGGAATTTTATGAAAAATTTTACGTTTTGGTGAATTTAAGTTTTTTCGTTTTCTCTTTTTTTTGTTTTAATTTTTAAGTTGGGAGCAAATGATGGTTGTTTTCCTCAGAATTTATTCCATAATTAGGCGAAATAATGATCATTCGCGAAGGGATACACAACGAGGGGCAGAAGCGCGAATAATGCGTTCTGCAAGGAATCTTAAAGACGGTGGGTTTGAATTTAATTTTGTGGTTAATCATTTTATGCGAAATACAGCTAAAAGTTTGTACTGAAATTGAATATTCCATAAAATATGTACCTTAACATCTAATTTAGCGTCTTTCTTCTTTCAATTTAAAGCCCCAGAAATTGTTTAATGAATAGAAAACTGCATTAAACCGTGTTTTTTTTATGGAAAGTATGCTCATGTATCAGTCCATTTCCACTTGACACTTTTCTTCAAGAAATTGATTAACGGGGCAATTAAAGTGGCGTATCTTATGAAATGGCATTGGTAGATTCATATTCAAAACCGCGTAGTTGCTTTGCATTCCTGGGTGACCGTACATCATTAGACCTGTGCCTTGCCTGATCAATCCGTATGCCGCGCGTGTCCACTAAGTATCCCAGAAAGGTAATTCCTTCGTGCAGAATTGCCACTCTATTTAAATTCAATAGCGTAGTTATGTCGGATAGGCATTGGGAAAGTAACTCGAGCTATGACAAGTACTCTTCGAAATTTTGAGATGAAATTACTAAATCATCGATGTACGGGGTAGTGAAACTCTTCCTTCTTCACAAAGTTTCTGATCTAAAACCTAATGAACGAAGCACTGTTTTTTTTTTTTTTTTTTTTTCCCTCCCGAAGGACATTCTCTTCTACACTTATGAGAAACCTGCATGCTGAAAGCCAGTGTATTTCTAGTCTTCTGGATGAATAGCAATCTACCAGAAAGAACTACTAAAATATGTGTCCGAAAAGAGCTTTCGGTTGAATTCCCAGCATCTCTGGATGTCGAGTGGCGCTTCTGTTTCCGGAATTGTTACGTCATTTATCCGCCGGACAAACGCTCCCGTCTTCCTTTTTACATCACGGTGGATTGATGTAGTCTGTCGCGTCTCAAAACCCCACTTAGCATATCAGATGACACGTCGCCCGCCCCCTAAGTTTGCAGGGGAATGCCCTCATTTACAAGGGTGACTGGAAGGCCGAGCCGCGCTCGGGTTTTTAAACAGAATTTCCAGCTTCTCCCCAAATCCCCCTACATCATCCTCCGAATCAGGAAACCCTTTTCCCACAAAGGTTTGTGGGGTTTTTAAGATAAAATTTTGAGTTAAAGGAATAAATTTAAATTTATTAAAATTTATCGTTTCCATGTTGTCGCGACAGGAAGTATTATTTCTTGAGAAGAACATCATGGATAAGAGCCCAAAATTTATTCCCTTTATCCTTGAAAATAGATTTTATTAAGGGGCGTTTTTTTAATTCAAAATTCAAGTGTATATGACTTAGTGTGGGGATCCCAAATTTTTGAAAAGTGCCAGAATTACTTCCCTTACCCGTCATGCAATTTTTAACAAAACTTTTTTGCAAAATAAAAAAATAAAAAACCGAATGCCGTGTGGGTCACGGGTTGGGCAGAAACGCAGAACCAGAAAAATTCAGTGCCCCGGGGAAACCACCCATTTTTCCCAGGGGCCCCGCCACCCGCTATTTCGCCGGTTTTGCGGGCGACTTATATCGCTTTAATCAATCATTTAGACGTTTTCTATAGAATGTTCTCGACGCTGGCGCGAGTGGGGTGTTAAATTTTTTCCATGGTGTAATTATCGCACTGTTTTTTTCGTACGATAGTTCAATTTTTCAATTCCCCGAAATCATCAGTTGTAATTAATTATGTAGAAAGCCCCCCCAAAAATAAAAAAGCATCAGTGAAAGTCTGTAATGTGCGTAGTAAATTTCATTGGTTTGGGTTAAAATAAATAATGGAGAAGAAGAAATGTCATTAAAAAAAAAAAAAAAAGAGTTTCATAATTTTTAGATGTGGGTGAAATGGGTATAAAATTTGGGATTCATACGAAGAATTTTAGTAAATTAATTGCATTTTTTTCTTCACTTCTTACAAAATTTTCCAAAATATTGGATTATTGACCAACCCCACCCATGCATTGGGGGGCACCTGTCTAGTATTAATTTATCCTAAATCGGGCCTAGCCCCCTTTTTGAAGGGATTTTTCTATTGTTACAAGAAATTAAAAAAAACAATTTGGAGCAGTTTTTAAAAAAAAAAATTAAAAAGTCCGGGGTTTTTCATGTAAAGTGCCCCAAAAAATTAATGAATGTTTCTCAAAAAGGCAGAGCTTTGGAAAACCGCACGCATGGTTTAGGCAAGTGTTTCACAGACGGACGTTTTGAAACTAGAGGTGCTACAGAATTTATACAAATCGATGGAAATTTGGCATATTGGCGCCCGTTGGCGGCTGCCTGGGGTGGTGGGGTAAGTCTCGCATCCCCTGAGGGGTGACAGCCTGGCGCCACAGCGCTGGGGTCCGGATAAAGACCAGATGGACGCAGGCGTGACTTGGACTGTCACATGGTAGAATGCGAACCTCTCTCCCACGCTCAACAGCGAGACGGCAAGACAGCAGGTATAAAATGGATCCGACTAGCTTAAGGCTAAATGCACCGAAAAATACTTATAGGAAAAATCAATAGATCGCAGCACTATCATACGGAATTTACTAGATCGATAACGTCTGAACAAATTGTCCGATTTTCGATCTGTAAACGACTTTGGGACTCCTTAAAATAGAATTCACCCCTACGATCCCGTTTTTTCAAAAGATTTCAAACAATTTTTAAAACCCGTTTCTCATAGTTCCGGGAAGAAATTAAAAATGTGGGCTTATAGCGCGATGGCGACGTGCTTCCGGGAATCCAACGCCGTGTCAATCATGCAAATCGGATGAATAGGAGCGGCGTAAAGTGAAATTTCGGAAAACATACCGATTTCCCTCCCCTCCCCCTTCCCGCCGTCACCCGACCGCCTGGCCCCTCCATCGACGCCGCCGAACGGAAACCGCCTGGCACGGGAGGCCGAACTTTCAGACAGGCAAGCTGGGCAGTCGTCCCCTTCAGTCTCAATATATTTTTCTTCACGTGTCAAACTAGTGATGCTGAACACAGCCAAACGGTCTCGTATCATCTATAATATTCGTATAAAACTATATATCTTGTTCACATATTTCAGTCTTCCTCTGAATACCATCAAACAATTATTTGAGGCGGTACCCCAAATATCGATTCCGATTTGGAAACTGATTTCAAAAGAAAATTGAACTAATTGTTAGATATCACCAATATTCCATGTCCTAACATCTTATTTTAACATTTTACTTCTAAGATCTTCCGTTATCATTCCATTTCCAAAAAGAATGAGCGAAATTCCCACGAGCTCTTTTATCCTGCGACTCGATTTTGATCTCAAAACGGCGTTTGTCTCCTTGATAGACTTCACTGATGAATCTGTTTTCCAAGTAAAATTTTAAAACAGTTTTCGTACTTTCGGACAAAATTGAAGAAGTGGTAAAATAGCGCAGGCGAGATGCATCCTGAACCCAACACTGAACAAACATTAAATATAATATTAAGAATCTGAATCCCAGCTTACTTAGTAAGTTATATTGATATAAAATGATTTGTTAAATTTTATAAACTTGAAGATTGGAATGAAATTTTCTAAGGTCTTTTTGATACAAACTACGTAAATGATAATGTAAAGGATGTGGTTAAATCATTGTATTTGACACACAAATATGTATTTTAATGCATTAAATTGTCACGAAAGCAATACAACTTTAACCCTTAGACAGAACACACACTAGAAGAGGAATATCCGTCTATGAGGGATAAATTATGTTTTGTTATACAGTTATTAATTTGAATTTTTTACATTTCTACATTAAGATACCATTTTTCTAAACATCGTACACGTTTATCAGTAACATTTAATCGGTTAATTCAATTTATAAGACTATATACTACTAGTAAAACGTAGCATACCAGTCATGATAAACCTCATATTAGGGAATCAGAATGCAAACATATTAAATCGATCTTATCTAGGTGTCGAGAATGGGGATGCAACATTAATGTTGATATTTTAAAAACATTGATTTCGTATAGACACATGAAATTTTTTCGAAAAAAATGAAACATTTATGAAACCTGATGTTTATTATCGATGTGTTGAGAGTTGTTGTAAAATGAAAAGAACGATAATCACAATTTTATAAAAGTCAAAATATGAAATAAATTGCATTATTCCACTGTCAATACATGTGTTCAATAAAGAACGTGATTAAACATCCTTATCTAGTAGATATCTTCAGCCAAAGAAATGACTCCATTTTCTGGCATTTCCACGTATGCCCCTACGTACCCCAGAGAGGGCCAACGAGCCTCTAGGTGTAGGTCTCCCCCATCTTCCTGTACCATTTGAGGAATTGTGACTCACTCCATAAGACCCTCGGCGATAGTTTTCGGGTTTAGTTTCGCTGTTATTCTTTTACTTTCTTTCCCGTTTTGTCTAAATCGTAATTATAAATTAAAATCACGGCCCTGTCAAAACAAAATCTTCCGCAGATTTGGTCGATGTTTCAAAACCAGGTTTTAAAAGATGTTTAATTTTGAACATTGATATTTGATTCTATTACTTGGGGCATCTTTCCCTTCGCTTTTCTTTGCTACCCGAAACTGGGAGGAGCGCAGATAATTCAGCGAGTTTTTCCCCAATAATGGCAGAATGTAGCATGAAAGACTGAGGGTATAAAAACACTGTTCAGTGCATGTCATTTGTCGGCTCGGCCCCGTCAAGCGGCGGCTGACATCCCTTTTATCTGCAGGTCCCAATTCTTCGCGTGGTCTAAACGCGCAGAGAAATAGTACTAGAACATAGATCGCAAGCCATCCCTTGTTGGACCTATCTGGATATACACACAATAGGATGCTAGCAATTTCTTCATTGCTCACCGGACTCGAACTGCCTTTTTCCTTTGTTTGGATATTTTGTATGTCATATCAATTATGCCACTTACACCTTTTCTTTCCACTTCATTCTCATTCCAAGCATAATATCCTTTCTAGGGATTTTGTTCTACTCACAGTATGTCCAAAATATTTTATTTCCATTTTTTGGCTTTGGCTTTAAGAAAGTTCTGTTTTTTTTCAAAATTTCGGCATTTATCTTTTGCCCCTTTTGTGCGTTTAATTTTTTCTTCCTCCATACTTCAACATCTTTCTTTTTCGCCTATCTCAATGTTCAGCTTTACACCCACAAACAGGATTAAAAATACCATTTTCTCGATTATTTGTTTTGGTCTTACGCAGGGCTTGTTTTCTGACGGAACGGCGTTCCTGTATCTCCTTGATTCATTCTCGCAATTGCATTATATTATAAATATATAATTATTTCTCTTAAATCAATAAATCATTGTGAGCGCGTTCCAGGACCTAAAATTTTAGAAATCAATCACTTGATATGCCTGCATATTTTATGAATTTGTGTAATTTTCTTTCCGCTGCTTTTTCTAAAATTATTTCTCTCTTTAGTTTTTTCTGTACGGTATCAGAATTTGTTATTGTAATTCATAAGTATTTAACTCCCCGCCATGTATATCACTTCTCCGTTGATGTTCAGGCTTCCTTTTTACAGTTGACATAAATGTGGTTTTCTTTAAATGTAAGTTAAAGAATATTTAAATTTTATAATAATAATAATAATAATAATAATAATAAAAATATATTTAGCTACCCTTATTACATAATTCCGAATTAAGTACAAATAAAACATCTGCATAATTTTGATGACATAAAATTTTTGCTTTTCTCGAAAAAAGTGAAAGTGGACATGTCACGTTTTGAATATTTACTCCTCTTTTTGCGCCCCTTCATCAAGCCCAGTGCGCCAGGGCACTCTCAAATCCCCCTTCTGGCTGGAAGCAGGGTCGCACCTCTGGCACACTGCTGTTCTGATAGCGTGACTTTTTTGACCTCTGCAGGGCATCTCGCCGCCCTTCTTCGGGGCTGGTTACACTAGGGCAATTCTGATATGCCCAAGGCTAGGAAGAGGGCGGTGAGTAGTTTTCAGTGGCAGAACATTGTGCAATGACGAAGTGGGGGAAATTTTATTTTCTCTATAAGAATTAGGGAATCATTGGTTTCAATTATTAGCTACGAGTGTGTCTTTTTTTATATATATATATATATATATATATATATATATATATATATATAAAACAAAATTATAAATTAAACAATTAATAACGATTTTAAAGTATATTTGATTAATAAAAATTTTTGAGATATTATTAACTAAAGTAACTTATTTTTCAAGATGTAGAATGGAAGTATTGTTTCATTGAAAATCGGTATAACGTTTATTGACTCCATAAAGTAGAGACGTCCAATAGAGTTTTTTACTAGTATATAACAATAAAGGTATTTGAGAAAGGTATGAAAAAAATTCCGGTATTTTTACCGGTATTCAATACCTTTCGGTCGCTTTCACTAGCGAATCAAAAAAAAAACAAACTATCCTTGTTATCTTTCTTTCAAATTTTTATTTACAGTATTTTAAGTATTTCTTTTTAAAACATCTATTTTATGTATTTAAATATATCTTCAAAAGACATGCTCAAAAAACTCAAAAATAGAGTTTAAATACAAAAATATATTTCAAAGACAAATGTTTAAATATTGTCAACCCTCTTCTATAAACTAGTATGTGCGATCAGCAGTGTACTAATCTCAGTTCCCAGCTGAGGGGTAGTACTAATACCATGCCACGAGTAAGTCCGGAAAAATTTGTAGAATGAAATTGCAAAATATGGACATAAATATATAAGGAAAACGCTAAATAAACGAATATGCAAAATCAGATTTTCCTGCAATATTAACATCAAATTTCATTAGAAGTAATTTAGTACAATTACACTGTAAGTATCCTACAATACAATTTCAAATAAAAATAGCGATGATACATCACCATTTCTGCATTATTTCTAAATTTGCAATTTTCGAAAATTGATAGAGTTCAACGAAAATTTAATTTTTTGCGTCCCCTTTTATCCATGGAAAAAATGTTTGATTTTTGAATTTTTTTAAAATATCCATCAATTTCATTCTTAAATTACTCTAAAACTACGCGGTTTTTAATAAACTTAAAGACCTTTTTCAATCTTGAAAATGGGGGGGGGGAAATGAGACCACCATCATATTTGTATCGTCTTTAAACAAAAAATTGGAGCTCTTTTGAGAAAAAGTTACAATTGTTTTAATTGCCTATACTTGCCCCAAATTGCACGAAAACTACTCAAATGTTTCAAAATTAAACTTGATCTTATTGTCAGATCTGTCAGAACAGATTTCAGTAAGGAAAAATATATCATCAATATTTTAGTTGAAGGAGAAAGCCCCCAAAAATTGCATGTTAGCAATTTTCTAAACATAAGTGATGTCAACAAACACCATAAAACACATTTTCTTGCGTTCTGTACGTAAAACGAGGACAAAATTTAATCAAATAATTTGGTGACGGTTTGAGAAGATTTCGAAATGATTTTGAGGCTTAATGTAAGGACCCTCAAAATCAAAATATCCTTTCAAACTCCCAAAGGATCGAGTTCTTTTAGGTAGATTCGGAAGATCAATTTTGGAGAAAATTGGCAGAGGGTTTAGGGGTTAGTTGTTGACCATAAACGGACAGACATGTTTTGTGTCAATCGATTTTTTGGTATCAGGACACATGTTTTATTTTTCGCTTAGACCACGAGTTAGAAGAAGTAATGTAATTTAGCAAGAGGATTTATCCACTTTACTTTACAGGGCACGCAATAAGAGTTTTCCGGGATCCGATTACATAATTTGTCAGAAAGTAGTTTTAAAATTAACAACAAAGAAAACAATTTTAAAATTTAGCCTCCCGATTTTACTTGGGAAAACAGATTCATCAGGTGAAGTCTATCAAAGGGGGACAAACGCCGTTTTGAGATCAAAAATCGAGTCCAGGATAAGAGTCTGCAATTTCGGCTCAAATTTTTTGTGGTAGTGGAATGATAACGGGAAAATCTTGAAGTAAAATGTATTAAAATAAGATTTAGACATGGAATATTGGTGATATCACACAATTAGTTCAATTTTCTTTTTTAAATCAGTTTCCAAATCGGAATCGATATTTGGAGTACCCTCAAATAATTGTTTGATGGTATTCGAAGGAAGACGGAAATATTTAACAAGATATATAGTTTTATACGACTATTACAGATGATACGAGACCGTTTGGTGTGTTACAGCATCACTAGTTTGACACGTGAAGAAAATATTGGGGACTGAAAGGGACGACTGCCCAGCTTGCCTGTTTTGAAAGTTCGGCCTCCCCCCGCAGGCGGTTTGGCCGTTTGGCGGCGTCGATGGAGGGGGCCCGGCGGGTCGGGTGACGCGGGAAGGGGAGTGGAGGGGGGAATCAGGTATGTTTCCGAAATTTCCTTTACGCCGCTCCTATTCATCCGATTTGCATGATTGACACGGCGTTGGATTCAGGAAGCACGTCGCCATCGCGCTATAAGCCCACATTTTTTAATTTCTTCCCGGAACTATGAGAAAACGGTTTCAAAAATTGTTTGGAAATCTTTTTTGAAAAAACGGCATCGTAGCGTGAATTCTATTTTAAAAAGGAGTCCAATGTCGTTTACAGATCGAAAAGCGGACAATTTGTTTAAACGTTATCGGCCTAGTAAATTTTGCTTATTTTGGTGCTGCCACGTGGTGGCGACAAATGGAACTAGTGTCGGTACATTTAGCCTTAAGCGTCGGGTTTTGTTCTGGAAACCTCGCGCTTTGCGCAAAATTTACGCCAAGGCTGGAGCGTTTCGTACGTTGCACGGGTGACAAGAAGGCAAGAGTGGCGCGGTAAAAGCGTTCACTGGAGGCGGGACCTCCCAAGAATATGTGGTGTATCCACAGGCGGGCGGTTGGGAAATACCGAAAACTGTGCAGTTACGGAGCAGTGATGTAATTATTGTCCGTACTTTGTGAAATAAACTTGTACATACTTTCAAGGGCCTGTGTGCTTTTATCAATGACGCCACAATATTAACGGCGTGAGAGATATTTCAAAAATATTGTAATTAGCACTATCCATTGGAAAAATTTGAAGCAAAACTTTGGAGCCGGTTTTGAGAAAATGACGTTCGAGCGTTTTTGAAAATGCGGAATTTTGAGTTTATTCTCATAGAAAACTGTTGAGTTTTCGAGAAACTTAATTTCATATTATTTAAAGCACAAGTACTCATAAATATAATAATGTGAAGAAATCGCCTCTAATGTAAATATTACCGACGTGAGAGACAAGTCAAAAAATTATATTTTTGTTTTTTAAATTTTTGAAGAAAACAAAAGAATATGGCTGTTTTATCGTCTTATAGAGTTTGTTTGGCACTAATCCTACCAAAAATTTAAAGAAAAAATGGAAACGTTTTTGTTATTTTTTAAATTGCAAATATTGAAGGAAATGTCTTTGTCTTCAATTTTATAGTTGTAGGAAGACGCCGAAAAAATTTCAATTTTTGCAATTTTCGAATCTTTAGAGTTAACTGTGGAAATCGGACATATGCCACTTTTATAAGTGTATTTATACGTGTATTTAACTCACTCTGTTCTTAAAAGAAATTTAAAGAAAAAAATTAGATCCTATTTTGAGAAAATTTTAAAAATGTCCCGGGGGTTTCATGTAAAGTACCCCAAATTTTAAAAAATATTTTTCAAAATTTCAAAGCTTCAACTAGAGTCAGATCGACAAGGGATTCTTCAATTTGGAAGAGATCGTAGGTATGGTTTAACCGCTAGTAGTGTTCACAGACGGACGGACGGACGTTTGAAAAAAAAATCTTTTTCGGTATCAGGGGACCCCAAAACGTCCATTTCCGTTGAAATCTTGAAATCGATTTTTCGCAGCATTACATAACTGTCTCTATACTACGTATATTACTCCCGTATATACGTATGCATACGAGAAAGTAACTAGAGATGCTACAGAATGGCACAGACTTTCTCATAGTGAAGGTTTGTAATTTCCTTCGTGTAGGCTGGGTTTACGGTCTTGCCACATTCTCTTGCCAGCTTCCATCTATCGCCGACCAAAATATATACATATATATATATATACATATATATATATATATAATATATATATAATATATATATATATATATATATATATATATATATATATATATATATATATATTTTCTAAAGTTTTCTGTTTCTTAATAGTATAACCTAAATGTGACTTCAAGAATATTGAAGAGAAGAAAATGGACGTAATCGTTACTGTAAATACGAAATTTGAACTCTTTTTTACAGAAATCTATTGAGTTTTCAAAAAACTTCATTTGAAGTAATTTGAAGAATTTCCACTCACAAATTCAGTAATGCATACAAACAAATTACACATTTGTGTACTTTTTGAAAAACCAAAAGAATACAGCAAAATGAACTTCATATCATATTAAACAGTGCTATTACCACTATCCCTTGGAAAAGTCTGAAGTAAAAATTTGGAGCCGTTTTTGAGAAAATTTGGATAATGTCCTGGGGGCTTCATGTAAAGTACCCCCGAATTTTAAAGAATGTTTTTCAAAATCTCTAAGCTTCAACTATAGCCAGACTAAAGTTTCTTAAATTTGGAAAAAATCGTACTTGTGCTTTAGGCGGTAGTAGTGTTCACGGACGGACGGACGGACGTTTTGCTTCCAATAGGTTTTTCGGCATCAAGGACCCACAAAACAGGGATTCTGGCTATACCACGTGTTAGAGGATTTTTTTCTTAATTTATCAACTGGATTTATGCACTTTTCCGTCACCAGAGCTCGGCAATTATTTTTTTCGCCGAAAATCCGCCGGTTTTTCGCGCAGCATCACATAACTTTCTCTATACTACGTATGTGTGTACGTATACGAGAGAGTAATTAGAGGTGCTACAGAATGGCACAGATTTTCTCGTACAATTTTTTTCTAACTTTTGTGGTGTGGCTTTAAGGTCATATGTCCATTCTCTGGCCAGCTGCCATCTGTCGTCGCCCAAAGTACTTTTTTGACATTCTCAACTTTTTGCTTTCCTAGTTGTACAACTGAATCATTACTTCAAGAATATTAAAGAAGAGTAAAAACTCGTCCTAAATAGAAGTTTTAATTGAAAACTTCGTGGTCATTTTTAAGAAAAAGGCGATTAAGGTTTACTGTAAATGCGAAATTTAAACTTTTT
Organism: Teleogryllus oceanicus; assembly: GCA_964035755.1. Lineage (NCBI taxonomy): Eukaryota > Metazoa > Arthropoda > Insecta > Orthoptera > Gryllidae > Teleogryllus > Teleogryllus oceanicus. The sequence goes on from CAXIVR010000003.1 coordinate 9,428,407, forward strand.
CACTGGAATCTATTGAGTTTTCGAACAACTTCATTTAAAGTCATTAAAAGCGCTTGCACTCACTAATTAATAATGCATACAAATCGATGGAAATGCCTTTGAGGTATTTCAACAAAATTACATTTTTGTAATTTTTGAAAAAAACAAATGAATACACCAAAATGAACTTTACGTCATATTAAACAGCGCACATAGTACTATCTATTAGAAAAATTTGAAGAAAAAATGGAAGCAGTTTTTGAGAAAATGGCGTTTGAGCGTTTCTGAAAATGCGGAATTTTGACCTCATTTGTACAGAAAACGGTTGAGTTTTCCAGAAACTTTATTTGACATTATTTAAGCACATGTGCACATAAATGTAATAATCTAAAGAAATCGCCTTCAATTTAAGTTTTAAAGACGTGAGAGACAAGTCAAAAAAATTTCATTTTTGAAATTTTTGAAAAAGCAAAAGAATACAGCAATATAGCGTTAATGAACCGTCTATGCCTTGGCATAGAGTTCGTTTGGCTCTATCCTTACCAAAAATGTAAAAAAAAAAATTGGAGCCGTTTTTGAGAAAATCTCGCTTTTGTTATTTTTTAAAATTGCAAATATTGCACACACTACTGCACGAAAACTACCAAAATTTCCAAAGAATCTACATGACCTAATTGAAACAACTATTTAACACAAACTTCATTTGAAAGAAAAATCCACGTCTTCAATATTGTAGTTGTAGGAAGACGCTGGAAAAAATTTAAAACTTTTGCAATTTTCGAAACTTCAGAGTTAATCGTGATATTCTGACCTATGCCACTTTTATAAGTGTATTTTGATCTTATCTTACAAGAAATTTAAAGAAAAAATTTGGAGTAGTTTTTGAGAAAATATTGAAAATGTCCCGGGGGACGTTATGTAAAGTAATTCCAATTTTTAAAGAATGTTTTTGAAAATTTCAAAGCTTCAACTAGAGTCAGATCGTCAGAGGATTCTTTAATTTGGAAAAGATCGTTCTTGTGGTTTAGGCGCTAGTAGTGTTCACAGACAGACAGACAGACAGACGACGGACGGACGGACGGACGGACGGACGGACGGACGGACGGACGGACGGACGGACGGACGGACGTTTTGCTTCCAATTGGTTTTCCGGCATCAAGGACCCACAAAACAAGGATTGTGGCTACACCATGTCTTTAAGGGTTTTTTCTCGTAATTTAGCAACTGGTTTTGTGCACTTTTTTGCCACCAAAGCCCGGCAATGGATTTTTTGCGCCGAAAATCCGCCGTTTTTTCGCGCAGCGTTACATAACTTTCTCTATACTACGTATATTACTCCGTATGTACGTATACGAGAAAGTAACTAGAGGTGCTAATGAATGGCACAGACTTTCTCGTAGTATAGTTTTCTAATTTCCTTAGTGTGGTCTGGCTTTAAGGTTTTGCTCCATTCTCTGACCAGCTGTCATCTATCGTCGCCCAAAGTACATTTTTTGACATTATCTCAACTTTTTGCTTTCCAAGTAGTACAAACGAAATATTACTCCAATGATATTAAAGAAGAGTAAAAGCTCTTCTTTATCTGTTAGACCAGCTGTCATCTATCGTCGCCCAAAGTACATTTTTTGACATTATCTAACTTTTTGCTTTCCAAGTAGTACAACCGAAATATTACTCAATGATATTAAAGAAGAGTAAAAACTCGTCCTAAATAGAAATTTTCATTGAAAAATTTGAAGCGGTTTTTAAAAAAAGTGCGTATAAGCATTACTGTAAATGCGAAATTTGAAGCACTGTTTTACATGAATCTATTGAGTTTTCGAAAACGTTCATTTGAAATCATTTGAAGCATTTCCACTCACAGTTTTAATTATGCATACTGTAACCTTTCACATTTTTCTTCAAGGATACTATACCAGATGTATGACCGCTCTCTACTATGTAATAAAAAAAAAGAGCGGGTCACTCCAATAACTTGATGTTATATCCAAAATTTAGGAAGTCCTACAGGAGTGGGTCCGTCTTTTATCTTGTTTTTAAGATATTAAATAAAACAGGCAAGTTAACTTTTAACTTTAAGAACGTTTTGATTTATTTATTTATTTATTTTACGTCAAAAAAACAGTTAAAAACTGCGTATGACGTGCTATGGGGAAAAGTGAATTGTGTGCACATTTTCAAAATTCTGTGATCCCTACACTAAGTCATATACTACTTAAATTTTGAATTTTTGATATATTCGATATATTATATATTGATATATTTGATATATTCTATCAAATTTCTGTGGTACAATTTCGTTACTAATCTACGTATTACCTATAAATTCAAGTAACTTGCTGCATGGCTCAGCAAATTTCTAAAATATTAATTGACTGCAGATATACCTTTTCTATTCACAAAAATGCTTTCAATGACCCAATATCATCTTACAGTTTTACAACGAAAAACTTTTATACAATTCACAAAAACAAAAAAAAATCACATCACAAACCCTGCTGAAAGAAAAATTCATATGTACGATATACCCTTTTTCATATACCTATCACATAAACTAATACAATGAATGAGGTCCCTTAAGCGGTTACACTATCACACAATTTACTAGCCTTCTCCCAATTTACACAGTTGGATGCTACCTAAGTTAGGTGTATATTATTTCATTTTTTATTTATTTTTTAAATTTGTATTATATTATGTTATTTCATTTTTAATTGCGTCTTTTTTATTTTGTGATGGGAAAACGAATAGATGAACTGTCATTGTTGGTTCTTGTAACCCATTGTTGTGACGCCGCACTGATAACAGAAGGCGATAATGACGGCTGCATTTCGTTCGCAATAATATAAACTAATACGCTTATATATTTGTAGAATATTACAATACCAGTGTTCAATAATTACTATTACATATTTTTCGATCTATTTGCATTTGTTATCAACGCTAACAGTTTCGTATTATTTATTAAATTTTAATTTTTTTACTTTTTCACGTGCTGGTTTTGAAGAATATTGTAAGGCTAAAAAACTCATCCCATATGTTCGTGAATACACTGCTGCATGCCTTATACAATGAATTCAGTGCCAGAAATATATTTTCATTTAAAGTTTTGAATAAAAAGTCTACTGCTTGAAACTATTTAATTTTCGCACCAAATGTTCTACAATTTCAAATGAGTTTTACCAAAAATAATTACTGAGAAGTGTTAATTTAGAGAGATTGTGATATAAATAGTATTACATAACCATTTACTTATGGCGAGAAAATGTGTACTGTTTTAGCACCACTCGTTTTCTTTAAATTTCTTGTAATAGATTAAAATATCCTAACAAATGGCATAGGTCCGATTTGCACTGTTAACTGAATTTTCGTAAATTGCAAATGTTTGAATTTTTCAGCGACTTCCTACATCTTCAGAATTGAAGATATAGATTTTTTCCTTCAAATTAATTTTGTTGCCCATTTTTAGTTCTTTCATTAAGGTCTTGTACTTTTTTTAAAAGCTATGTAATGCTCCGGAAAATCTATTTCGAGATTTCAACGGAAATACAAGTTTTTGGGTTCTGAGAATTTTTTTTTTCCCTCCAAAACGTCCGTCCGTTCCGACTCTCCGTCCGTCCGTCCGTCCGTCCGTCCGTCCGTCCGTCCGTCCGTCCGTCCGTCCGCCCGCCCTGTCTGATAACACTACTAGCGCTTAAATCATACGTAGGATTTTTTGCAAAACGGATATTTTCCGGTCGATCTGGCTCTACTCGAAGCATTTTAATCATTCTTTAAAATTTGGGGGTACTTTACATGAAGCAACTGGGGCATTTTTAAACTTTTACAAAAATGAATTCAAATTCCTTCTTGAAATTTTTGAAAGAACAGAGTGAAATATACTCATAATGGTCATCATAGGTCATCATACATCATAGGTCCATTGTGCTGCAAGACACCCCTGGGTGCAATGGCATAAACAATGCAGTGAGTCGAATTTATTCGGACGTAACACCAGTCTTTTGCGGCAGATCATTCGTTGATTCATTTTACAACTTCCCAAAATTGCTAAAGTGCTGCGCTGCGAGCGCGTGCCCCATCGGTGCGAAGAGGCGTTTGCAAATGGCTTAGGTGGGGGAGAGGCGGGACGGAAGGATGTCTCAGCCCAACGATTTCAAGGTGTCTTTCACTGGTTTTGCTGTGTGAGACGGCCATTGTCTGCATTTGCGTTCATTAAACGCGTGGGCCCATTTACCGAGTTTTCCCCATGATCGTAAACATCCGCTGATTGTTTCTTGAGACACAATGATTTTGCCCAGTGGCGGCTCGTGCATAGGTTACACAATCCCCAGAAAATGTGAAAGATCTCGTATCTTACGAATATACAATTTCCTTTTAATGACATTCTGAAACTAAAGTGTGTCCAACTGGTGCCCTCTGGTGTCTGGTACATTGTCAGGAATTGCACCACCCTTCTGGCTCTATTACTTTATTCTTTGGCACTTTGTTTTAACACGGGGAACATACAGTCTTTTGGTGGCGCAGCCAGGCAGGTGGCGTGTCTAGCGCTGCGCGGCGACGGAGTGAGTCTCAGGGGAATACCCATATTCTGTCGTCTGACTCGCTGCAACGTAGTTTTATGAATTTCGCTTCTTATTGAAAGTACACCAGTTCGGTCAATTATTGACGATATTCATTGCATTGTTTATGATATTTGGAGAATTTGTTTTCATTTGATATTATGTTTGTTGATTCAAAATGTACATTTGATGAGTTCTTTGTGTAAAAGTGGCCGTTTTGGAAGGAAGTCCCTTATAGTGTCTCGCGGAAGCCAGTGTGGCTGCAGCTGGCCAGCGGTTTGCGAACGTTCTTGTGAATACGAATGTATGTCGAAAATCTCTCCTTATTGCTAAATATATCATTGAAGTTTTCGAAATAAAATAATTTTATTTCGGTGTAACGTGTCGAAGCAATAGTGCTTGTTGCAATGTGCTGGAGTCGAACTTACGTGCCCTGTGGAAATTAAAATTAAAAGGAAATTAAAAATAGAACCACGTGTGCGGGAAGTCTATATATGCGCGAAAGCGACACATAAAATGATGTAAGTAGAGTTTCAATGTATACTTTTATTTCACTTAGTTTAAATTGATTTGATTTGCTTACATTTTATTATGTATTCATATTTTGAATTTTGGAAATTACAGTTCCGTCAATCGATGGAGGTGCAACCTCCAGTCTCTTGAGGCACCAGCCGCCACTGCTTTTACCAATTGCTGATGAGTTTGAATTGGGTCAAATCCAATAACTCTTGAAATTGCTTGTCTTCGAACTTTGGTTGTCTATCGGAGTGCGCACTGTCTTTCACACTGAAATCACCACGATTAAATTGTCAAAACCATGTCTCATATTCTAATCAATGAAGCGTGTTCATGTTTCTACTAGCAAACTTTGACTTTCCACTGCCGTTTTCTGTTGATTAAATGAGAAAGTCAATGCGTACTCCAAATGTTCTTTTTGAGACACAAACGTTGACATGATTACTGAACGATACAACACAAACACTGGTGTTTGGCGAACTCAACTTGTGTCTGTTGGTACGTTAATGTCAGACAAACAAAGCGACATAGTTTTAAATTCATATTCTTATTCGCTGGCGCCACCTCTCAGTGAACCCGGAAAAGACTTATCCATACACCTGGTACATTAGCGGCAATGTGTTCACATTATTACATTTATGAGCTCATTTGCTTCAAATGATGTCTTATAAAATTTCTCGAAAACTCAAAACTTCTTTGTGAAAACGATCTCAAAATTCCGCATTTCAAAAACGTTCAAACGCTTTTCTCAAAAACGGCTCCAATTTTTTTCTTCAAACTTTTCGAACGGGTAGTGTAAATTGCACTTTTTAAGATGACATTAATTTTGGTGTAACTTTTGTTTTTACAAAAATTACACATGTATATTTTTAAAATATCACTCTCGCCGTTAATATGCACATTTCTAGCGAGTTGTGTACATTATTGCATTTGAAAGTGAAAGAGCTTTAAATGAAGTTTTTCGAAAACACAAAAATTCGTGTGAAAAATAGATTTAATTTTCGCTTTTAGACCAGAGCTTAAACGATTTTTTCTTAAAAAAAAACCGCTGCGAATTTTTCAATGAAAATTTTCAAATAGGACGAGGTTTTACTCTTCTTTAATATTCTAAAAGTAATATTTCAAATCTGCCATTAGGAAATCGAAAAATTAAGAAAACTAAAAAAAAAAAAAAAAAATGCATTTTGGGTGGTGATAGATTGCAGCTGCCAAGAGGATGGAGTAAGACTGCGAAGCTAGCCCACATAATAAAAATAGAAAATTTTAATATGAGAAAGTCCATGCCATTTGTAATATCATTAGTTTCATATTTGAAATGGAATGTTTCTGACTTGTTTTGATGTGAAATGATTACCAAAAAGAATATCGTAAGATATTTTATTTCTTGTGGGGGAAGGGATTTCAATTAGCCCCTTTCTATTCTCTCTTTGTCTCTAAGACAGACGATTTTGTTTGGAGGTGTTCATAAGACAAGTGTTGATTTCCATTATATTTTGATATTTTTTCTTCAACTTTCCTTTTCTTTTATTTGCCAACAGTTTGCTCTTTAATTACTTTATAATTTTTGTAATTATAGATATTTCAATATTTTCCAATGCCAGAAGACTTTGGCATCTATCCTGAAGTGAAGAATAGAGATCAAATCATTCAGTGGATTGGAGGAGAGACTCAAGCACTCAAACGTCTAAAGGAACGATTAGAAGTGGAGGAAGATGCTTTCAGGAAAGGTTACTACCTTCCTAATCAAGCAAGACCAGATCTGCTGGGACCACCTTCTAGTCAAAGTGCTGCATTGAGATTTGGATGTCTTTCAGTAAGACGGTAATTACAAGCTCAGATTCTTAAAATTTTAAGAATTTTTTTTTATGAAAAAGAATAATTGTGAAGACTGCAAAGAAAAGGAAAGGAAGAGTAATTGAAGTTAAGATGATGGATTAACAATGTTAACAAACAGCAAGTTTTTTTTAGTCTAGTGAGCTTGATCAGTTAGAAATAATTATGTTGAAACCTTTTTGTTATTTAGTTTTTATTGGAGTATTCAAGATATTTTTACTAAAATTCATGGTGACAATCAAGTTCCTAACCAAAATATTACAAGCCAACTGATTTGGAGAGAATTCTTTTATACAATGTCAGTGGGAAACAAATATTATGCTGAAATGGAGCGCAATCCTATTTGTTTAAACATCCCTTGGAAAGAAAATACAAAAAACCATCTTGAATTGTGGGAACAAGGAAAGACTGGTTATCCATTTATTGACGCTGTTATGAGACAGCTGGTCCAGGTTTGTCTTATAATTATCTGATAATTCCTAGGAATACTTAAGTAGTGAAAACTTAAGCAATGAATAAATATAAATTTGCATTCACTTTTGTTCATTAAATTATAACTCTCATCAGGGCTTCTCTAGGAAGCATTTTTAAATTAACTGTTGAAAATTTCTCTCAATAATAGTGATATTTTAATGGAGAAAAGAAAGAGAAATCATTATTTCTCTTAATTGCTGCATTGCTTTAAAAAGGTGAAAATATTTATATTTGTGTCTTGTCTCTTATTTTGTATAATTTGTTATAGGAAGGATGGATTCATCATGTGGCACGAAATGCAGTTGCTTGTTTCCTTACACGTGGGGTGTTGTGGATCTCATGGGAAGCTGGCTTGAAATTTTTTCTTAAATATTTACTTGATGCAGATTGGTCTGTATGTGCTGGAAACTGGATGTGGGTATCCAGTTCAGCATTTGAACAGTTATTGGATTGTTCACATTGTATGTGTCCAGTGAATTATGGAAGACGATTGGACCCTTGGGGCGAATACATCAAGTATTGTTTTGATTTGCTTATAGCAGGAACTGTATTTGCATAATAAAATTTCTCTTTCTACAAATGTATATTTTGTGTTGTTTGTTTTTATGTATAGAAGATATATTCCGGAATTAAGAAACTATCCAGTCGAATATTTGTATGAGCCTTGGAAAGCACCTTTACATGTTCAAGAACAGGCTGGTTGTATTGTGGGCAAAGATTACCCTCAAAGAATGGTAGATCATCATCAAGCTTCAGAAAAAAATCGTCAGGTAAGAAGCCTTTACAATTTAATTTTCAGTTGCCTATTGATTTGTCAATTGATTCTCTCAGCTCTTTGTAACTGTAAATTCTTGTTTCTAGTTCATGGAAGATATTAGAAATCAATTAATGAATCCTCCACCCCATTGTCGCCCTTCTAATGAGAAAGAAACAAGGGAATTTATGTGGTGTCCTGATAATTGCTCTGACCACTAGTTTCTATTGTAGAAAACGTGGATGGTGGTGTTGGAGGTATATTTAATTCTTGTATCATAGGGAATTTATTTTTTGAGGAAATTATTACTTTATAAAGAAAGAATTCTTCTTTCTGAGTACATAATAGTGGTGTGGATGGAAGTAGTGTATCTGGAAAGTTTTATATTTCATGTACCTATTAAAAGAAAAATAATGAATTTATGAACTTCAAAATTGCAAAAATGATTTTTTCACCTTTTGAGAATATAAGTATATTTCCTTATATATATAGTAACCTTTATTTGAAGTCTGTGGAAAATTGTGGTATATATATTTTTTCTCCACAGCTTCTCTTTTATGACTAATTGTATTTACACTTTTGATAATTTAAAATATATGAGCTTAGTCTCTCCAAGCAAAATGCAATGCACCTGTTTCCAGGCACAATTGTGCATGACTCTGAAATGTTACTTTCTAGTCCCTTAAAATGTAGTTTTTGAGGTCTGAAGGATGTCAAGTCATGTTCCTCAAAGGAGATCTGGACTTTTTTATGCACAGTCTAAATGATCATAAAATTTCAGGTGAGGTGCATTTGGTGTTTTCATAATTTTTTTATTTTTGTGTGTATTGGGCATTATGGGGTTATGGAATGTTTGAATGCCTCTTATTTTGCAATATAAGTATGATTCAGTGGAGTTCAAAACATAAGCTAATTAGAATGTTCAAAACATAAGGTTAAAATGTGAGAGGTGGGTTTTCTGTTTCATTTAGTATGTATTACTTTAGTAGTAGTTATGAAAGTGATGCAAATCAAATTGAGTATAAAAATTTCAGCCTTTGTTATTATTACTAAGCCTTGAATTGTTTATAAATAGTTTGATCATATAGAATATGCATAGATTCGGGCCATCTAGATTAGAGAATTGAAATATGTGTAGATGAATAAATTATTAATGAAATAAAGATTCAGGTAATGAGAATCATACCCAGTATTTGTATAGTTTTCCCATGATGAAAGCAACTTCATGTCTTACTGGACATCATTTCATTTATAGAAGGCATTACAGATATGGTTTTATTTCATGGGTGACATTAATGGATTTTTTTGCTAGTAAAATATATATAAAAAAGTCTAACTAGAAACAGTGTAGATGAACATATGGGGGCTGCATGTAATCAAATTAAAAAAGTTTTTTGCTACTCTAATCCATAGGAACATTTTATTTGTGAAGATTAATATCAGAACTTTCAACTATGTAAGTCACACGATAACACAAAAAATGATAAATAAAAAGTATAAGTAACACATTTTTTTAATTAAAGTTATTTCCTTTAACCACTCCCACTGAATTTATATTTTATTAATTTAGTTTTCATTGAGGTAGAAGACGCCCTCTTTGTTCATAATTCAATTAATAATATAGGTGTTGTAGGTAAGTGAAACTGTTCACATTTTTTTCTGTGAAGATTAAGAAATTCAGTGAACAGGAATACACTACACAGGAAAACTTACAGTTGTAACTTTCTGAATGTATTGTCTTGGTAGGTGTCAATTTTCACTTGAAACAGTCCTGCCAACCCATCTTGCCTGTGTTAAATTGCAGTTGGAAAGTAGAACGTAGAAGAATGTCAGACCAAAATTCTATGTCCGTCACCTTGAATTTGCTAGATGTATTAGGCATTGTTAACAATGTTGTTAAATTGTTTGTAAATGAATAGTATTGTTGTTACTATTATTATTATTATTATTATTACTATCATTTATCGATCATCACAAGTATTGTAAGATCAATGACACCAAGTCGATCAGGGTTTTTGTCCAGTTTCCCTTGATCCTTTGAGCAAATGCTCAGATAGCCCCTGTGCTTTGATTTCTGGACTGTAAATGTTCACTCTGCCCAAGTCTTCTTGAGCTCCCTAATGCTAGTGTAATGCTAGTTACCATATTGCAGGGAGACCGGCGCCTTGCAGGCGACGCGTCGCAGGATTAGGGCAGCCAGAGTGTGCTGGGTAGAGAAAGGAAAGTACAATGAATAGGCGGTAGCTAGGGGCGGAAGCACCCCGAGATGGAAAGGGATGCCCAAAATGCGTGGCGGCGCGACAGTCACGTGCCATGTAGAGCGCGAAAGCAAGATGACGTTGCGTGTCACGTGGTCGGAAAGCGAGAGAGCAAAGCGCGGAAGTTGGTTTTGAGCTGAGTGAAAACCTCGTGCGAACACACCCTGGGCACAAAAACTTGCGCCCAGGGCGGTGCGGAGACGAGCTATGCACGTAGGGCAACCCATGGGTTGCCGCCGTGGAACATTTTTTCCATAGGTGACTGCGGTCACCGGGGCTCTACACTGTGTGCATAAGCTCGCTGAGGAATAGCGAGGGCCACGATTTAGGCAGATATTACATTATTTAAGGATCTCTCCTGCGGTCGGGGATAGGGTCTATCAGAGCTGTAAATGACTGATCAAACTATTTATTTGTTAATACTTATTAATAAATTGTAAATATCCGCGTGCGCCCATACAACTCGACCGCGCCCAGCCGCCCGCGTCCCGTTAACGTCCCCCCCCACGAGGCCAGGCCCTCCGCCGCTCGGACCGGACACGCCACGTGCCGCCCCCGCAGCAGAACCGTCTTCTAAAGAATCCCTTGTTTACAACCGTCGGGCCCTACACGAGCTTCCCCCAGCTCCGCCGCGTACTCAATAGCCTCTCCACGCTAAACGGCAATTATCGACGCCTGTTCTGACACCGGCCTCCGCCCCACCTTCGGCTCACTCCCCCGGCAAAACTCGTGGACACATTTACGACCGCCAGGGCGCTTTGTGCTATTGAGACGCCCCGGCGCGTGCCACGCCGGAGACACCCGTGCATTTCCATCCGCGGACGTGGTACAATAATGAGCAACAAGTGGTCATCCGCGGAAAGGACAGACCAGGCCAACCGTCGCCCGGTACCCGAAAGAAAGGAGTGAAACGCTGCGATCGGGGCGCGAAGGCGGGGAAATGCACGTGTCACTGACGCGGACGTGCCGCGTGGGTACGACCACCCTTTCGTTACGCGCAAGTGTTCATCCGTGGGGTGCGTGGCCTACTTTTGCACATGCTACACATTGATCGAACTCGCGAGCAATGGGCTCAAGCGCCGCCCCGTTAGCTAAGGGCGAGAGAATCAGGAAGAGGTCCGCCGATTCGGGAGAGGGAAGGCGTGCCTTCGTCCGTGGGCGCGTGTGGCCCAAGAGACTTCACTTGGGGCTCCACAAGAGTCGCTTTTACTTGAGAATTTTACTAGAGAACATCACTTAATTACTTGCTTGCTTTCGAGAATGACTTTTAGAACTGTGTCGGAGTGACTACTTTTCGACACTCGTAAGAATCACTTACGACTAGAACTCGTCAGAGATATTATTTTTTCGAAACAAGTGTCAGAGACAATTGCTCTCAAGACATGTGTTCGGTGATTTGGCACTTCAGCCTAAAATTCGGCTCCGCGTGATCTTACATGCTCCGAGAACTGTTTAAAAGACTCGATACCGGAAGGAGCTTCCTATCCGGTGACCGTTAGCCTGGTACGGTACCATCATTTCCGATTGACAACGAGCTGTTGTGACGGTCCAAATGGGTTCCCTGCTTAATTTTGCGCACTAAGCGACGCTCAGCCCGATTACTGCGTAAGTGCGGACGGACTCTAACTTACGGAGCTGTAGCGGACGTGCCGGTAACCAGGCACGAGAGTAGCGGCCAAGTGCTTGTCATTTGTGTTTTAATCTGTTTAAGAAAATCAAAGGCCGCAGTAAGCAAACAAATATGTTGTAAGAAAACCATTGTTGCATGCAAACATCATCATCCTCATAAATTTTGATTAAGTAAATGTCATTTTTGAAATTGTATCCATTGAGTATTTATTGAATATGCAGACCCCGATTCATTAGCCGCGTTACAATACAAATCGATCGAAATATTTATATGAAAGGCGTGATATTAAAATAAATTACATTTGTGTATTTTTTGAAAAAACAAAAGAATATATCAAAATGAACTTTTCGTCATATTAAACAGTGCAATTAGCACTATCCGTACGAAAAGTGTGAACAAATAGTTAGGAGCCGGTTTTGAGCAAAATGGCATTTGAGCGTTTCTGAAAATGCGGAATTTTGAGCTTGTTTTCACAGAAAGTGTTGAGTTTTCTTCAAACTTTATCTGACATCATTTGAAGCACATTTACACGCAAATGCAATGATGTTAACAAATCGCCGCTAATACACATATTATCAACGTGAGAGACAAGTAAAAAAAATTAATTTGTCATTTTTGAAAATAACAAAAGAATAAGAATATGATTTATTTCATCTCACAGAGTACATGTACACTATCGTTAACAAAAGTTTAAAGAAAACATTTGGAGCCTTTTTAAGAAAATCTTGTTTTTGTTATTTTTAAAATTGCACATATTGTACGCAATACAGCGCGAAAACTACTAGTATTCGAAAATTCAGTGTCAACAGTGAAAACCGAATCTATGCCACCATTATAATCGTATTTCTCTCTATTCTTACAAGAAACTTAAAGAAAAAAATTGGAACCATTTTTTAGAACATTTTGAAAGCGTCCTTGGGGCTTCATTTAAAGTCCCCCAAAATTAATGAATATTTTTCAAAATCGCAGAGCTTCGACTCAGGCCAGTTCGGCGAGGGTTTCTTCCAATTTGGGAAAAATCCGACATATGTTAAGGAGCTAGTGCTGTTTTCATACCAGACGGAAGGACGTTTTGCCGGCAATTGATTTTTCGATATCAAGGACCCTTAAAACATGGATTCTGGCTATACCACGTTTTAGAGGATTTTTTCTGAATTCAGCAACTGTATTTATTTACTTTTTCGTTATTAAGACTCGGCAATAAGAGTTTTTTTTGCCGGAAATTCGTCGTTTTTGCGCGCAGCATTACATAACTTTCTCTTTCCTGCGTAAGCGGTAGCGAGGAAGTAAAAAATGAAAGTAAATCACAACGATTTGCGTTTTGAGAAGAATTTTTGAGATTTTTTTTTTGAAGCCTGTTCCAGGGTTCTCGGACAGTGACAATTATTTTTTTTTTTTTTTTTAAGTTTGCGTTTGAATTTGGCGCTGAGATTATATCAAACTTGTTGTGGTACAGAATGGCACAGGCTTTCTCATAGTGAAGTTTTCTAATTTCCTTGGAGTGGACTGCTTGAATTTTAAACTTTTTCACAGAGAATTTTTGAGTTTTCGAAAAACTTCTTTAAAGACATTTGAGGCACATTAACTCACAAATGTAATAGTGTTTACAAAAGCTGGAAATGTGCATACTAACGGCGTGAGAGATATGTAAAAAAAATACTTTCAGTAAGTTCTGAAAAAAAAAATTAATTCCAGAAAATGAAATTTATGTCATTTTAAAGCCTAAAATTACCATTTTTTTTGAGAAAATGGCGTTTGTGCATTTCTGAAAATGTGGAATTTTGAACTCATTGTAACAGAAAACTGTTGAGTTTCGAGAATCTTTATATGACATTATTTAAAGCATATGTACTGATAAATACAATAATTTGTTCAAAAACAGTGAACAAATTGCCGCCAATGTAAATATTAAGGACGTGAGGCACATGTCAAAAAATTACAATTTTGTACTTTTTTAACAAAAAACTAGTGAGAACCCGTCAAAATTTGACGGTGAGATCTGAGATAAATGTAAAATACTGTACCCAGACTAACGTGCACAATATGTCGCATTGTTTGGATCTTCAAAGAATAACGATATTCTGTGATGAGTTCCCAAAATTTTGAACACGTATGGCCCATGAGCAAGGGGCAATGCAATATCGGCACCAAATGACACAAAAGAAAGAGCACGATTATACTGACGTATATTATTTCTAAATTTTTTGATGTGTCATTATCTCCTATAAACAACTGTTTGATTTCTTCTGGCATATTGCTCGAAGGTAAACTTATTTTCCCCATTTAAGCAACACAGAGAAAACTGATTTGCAAAATTTCTCTCACATGGGAAGTACAAATCAGAACAAAACTTACATTTCATAGACAATGACCCAACAGAAAACGAAATGACCTCAGTATCACACCTACGCTGACTTTCTCTTTCCCTGCATCCAGTTAATGTACGTTTGCGTCTTTTGGGGTGCGTGGGCAACGATTCGGAATTCGACATAACCTGTGAACAACTTCACTACTTCAGTGCAACCGAACAAAACCCACTGTCCAAATGTTCTCTACAAAATACACCACAAAAGCAAATACATAGAAACTGTCAACACCACAATGCAATTATTACACTGAAACAAAACCTTGAAACGAATTGTAAACAAATCTCAACAAACAAAACAAAACATCAAGCAGCGCCACCATGAAGCAGCGTGGTCTCACATCTATCGACTCATATATATATATATATATATATATATATATATATATATATATATATATATATTGTGATACTAGTTTCATCGACATTGAAACAGCCACCTTTTGGAAGAAAACAATTGACTATTGATAAGCGTACTATTAAAGAATGATTTAATTAATTAATTCACACTGTAAATGTTAGTGAATCAACACAAACAATATCTGATAACACATCTAGGGTTCACATTCTTTCATTTAAAGGAAAAAATACTACAATCGGTTCAGTAAAGCTCTAAACGAATCCATGGCAGAATATCTTATTTTTTTAAATATATAGATAGAGCAATATGGTGATATGTCATCTTATAGAGTGCATTTAGCACTATCCCTACCAAAACTTTAACGAAAAAATATGGAGTCTTTTTGAGAAAATCTTAATTTTGTAATTCTTTAAAATTGCAAATATTTTATACAATATTGCGCAAAAAAATTTAAAAAAACATTCCAAAAATCATTTGAAGGAAACATTTCTATATTCAATTTTGTAGTTGTGAGACGCAGAAAAAATTCAAAAGTTTGCAATTTTCGAAAATTCAGAGTGAAAGTGAAATTCAGAGTCCGTGAAAATCGGAGCTATACGACCTTTATAATTGTATTTTACTCTATTTTTACAAGAAATTTAAAGAAAACATTTTAAGCCATTTTGAGAATATTAAAAAATATCCGGGGACCTTCATGTAAAGTACTCCTCAATTTTGAAGAAGGTTTTTCAAAATCACAGCGCCTTAATTCAAGCCAAGTCAACTGAAGAATATCCAGTTTGAAAAATAATCCTACTATGGTTTAGGTGGTAGTGTTCACAGACGGGCAGATACACGAACGGACTTGTATTTTGTGTTTTTTTGTTTAATTCTCGAAAGCGATTTTCTGCAGCATTACGTGCGTCTTTACTGCGTATTTACTCAGTATATACGTACGTACACGAGAAAATAAAACTTTTTCTGTACTAGTTTAAATTATTTTCTTACTTTACTTATTTTTATCAATCAGATAAAATAGTGTCAAGTTTACGAAAAAATAAACTTAAAAAACGCGATTCTGACTGTAAAGGTGTGGGTGGTGGTACGGGGTCCAACAAACCTTTTTTATGTTTATTTGTAGTGTAACTGCTAAATGTCATTTGGTTCAGGGCAACTTTTTACTACGGTATGCGAGGGGGGGGTCTAATGAGCTCCTTTATATCAAACATCATTCTCGATTATGGTGCTTCCTTATACAAATTACTTTAAATGTTCATTGCTTCCTTCGTGTCTTCGCGCGCATTCATGGAAAACGTCCAATGTTCACGACGTCATTTTTCGGTCGCTGTGATGACGTATCCTATTTCGCTACTATATTATCATTATTATTCTGATAATAATGATAATATTCTGACATCCCACTCCCCTCCTATGTTCTTTAGTGTCTTAACTAATATATTGCAACATCACCCATCATTGTCCCATCTAATAATAATCGGCAACGCACCGGATATGTTGTGTACAGCTCGACCGTCTGCAGTCGAAAGGGGAGATCCAGCTCCTATTCATAACAACGCCTATCACATATCATTTCTTTGCATTATAAGAGGCTTGGATTCCCCCTCCCACGAAGTTATTCTTTTCGAGCATTAATTTTTCCAGGTTTTCTTATTTACGCACACTACCATAACTTCTCCCCGCTGACTTCTTTCCCTCTGTAAGCATAAATGAAAACATACTAACATAATAAATATTATCGTAATGTTTATATTGATAAAACGAGGGGATTCCTTGGCTCGTCACAGCGGGGACCGCAGAGAATTATTACACAAAACTGCAAATAGTATAGCCGAATGAGGCGGTGAAAAGTGTCCCCGTTGCCTCGTTAGTTCATCAGTTGTTCACAGCGCTGCCATCGGATCCAATGGCTGGGGCTAACGGCTAGAGGGCAAATCTGTTGCACAGATAAAACGAGAAACGTGTTTTTCATGTTTTATTTCATCTTCAATTAGATGTATCATGCTGATACAAATTGAAGAGACGAAGGAAATGGTTGAATTTGAAGGTATTTTCTCAATCAATTTGACGCCAAATTAGTATAGAAAAAAATAAAATTTTAAATTGATTTTTGACGTGATAACGTTGGAGTACTGTCTCAGTTCTTCTCTCCTAGAATGTGTCTTATAACGTTCTATAACACATTTTTTTTCTGATTTTTAAACAATGTGGACAACAATGAAAAAAATTAAAACCAATTTTATTAGTTTAAAAATTTGAAATTCTCAAAGGTACGGAGGAAAGGAGCACTGAGAATTGCCTGCCCCTATAGAACTGTGTCCGAACCTGCAGTATTGGGAGTGACTGGAGCCACATCCATTCACCTTCTTGCTCAGGAGAGGAAACTCATCCGAAACTCAAATGTTGATCCAAATACTTCTGGAGAAGCTCAATACTTTTCGACGTGGCTATTACAGTCGTATCGTCGGCGTACAGGGCGAGTTCCGTTTGTGGGTGTGAGGTAATATCACGTACCCTCTCCCTCAGAAAAAATGTCGGGCAAAATTCTATCTTCAAAACCGCATCGTCAAACTTGGACACCCCGCGGCCAGGGGGAGGGCACGGGGAGGAACGCGTTGACCAATCGCTAACAAGTAGAATCACAGTTGTCTCTGCTTGGTGCAACATCCCAAGGGGTGGAACGGACGCTGTTTCAGGGGGAGAGGGCTAGTTTGTTTACGTACGAGGCGAAAATATCGTCATATTTCCCTGCCGAAGGAGAGATTTTGAATGCGCGTACGTCACGACAAAAAAATCAGCAGGGGTTTCCGCCCTGATTTATTGTCAATAGACCAGTAAATATTTAGCATTTTAGCGACAATTGTTCTAAATTTTAGCAATCGATTTGTAACTCCAGTCACACTGCAATTGTGAGATGATAATTTCAGGCACAATTTGCGGACCCTTCCCGGCCGTTCTAACGCATATTTCGAATTTGTTTATAAAATTAAAAAATTGTCGCAAAATTCTTAATTCACAATTTTCGGCTTTTGGGCATCGGGAGACCCTCCCCCTTTTGATTGTCAAAAGTTAGAAATTGTTTATAAATTTTCAATTGTTGCAAATTTGTTTATTGTCTCATCTGAGTGGCGTTTAAACACGATACAAAATTCCGGAATTCGATCGGTGTTATCATATTTCGTTCTCGAGATATATGTAATTGTTTATAAGAAATTAACATCTTAGAATGACCCCATTAGTTTTCATTTAACACAAGCATACTGAAAAAACAGTTCTTCAATGTCGCGCTTTGACCTGCTACGCTTAAAAAACACTTAGTTTATAAACAAATTCTGTAATCCTTTAATTACGCTAAATTCGTCTTTTTATGGCAGTATGAACATAACTTTTATTTTGTGTTTATATTATCTTTTAATTGCTACAATTTGCAAGTCGATATATTTATCTAATAGAAAGGAAACTGATTATAAACAAAATATTTTTCAAGGTGCATTACGTCGAAACGATAGTTTCTGCTTGTCTATCAAAGGGATGTTGAGCAACCGAATAGCTGTATTTTTTTTTTTTTCGAAGGCTCCTGTTTACACCGAGAGTTAGAAACTATATGTCCCTCCTGTTTAACCATTACCATTAAAAAAATAGGGAAACATTCTATTAGCTGTTTGTTGTAAACTGTATTGGATTGGATAAATGGAATGTTAAAGTTCCTAATAGAGAAATATTTATTTTGTGTGTTGAAAGATCACCAGTAGAATCACACATCACAAAATGCTACTTTATTTACACAAGTATAGGAATTTCTAAATGAACGCATATAAACTTAAGTTAATATTTTCAATTCAATTTATCATTCAGTAAGTCAGGATCATCTTTCAAAATTTGTTAATTTGATGATTGATTTTATAATATTCTATCAGAATACATGTGCTAAATCTACGCATTGTTGATACATATTTTTAAACAACATTAATAATTATATTTAAAACATTTTTTAGATTGGCGAACATTTCAATGAAATTTCATAAATTCCTAAATGCTTGAAAATAAATACTTCTCAATTCCAATTATTGTAGCGTCTTAAAATATAACAAAGACACGTACTTGGTAAAACGCGTTGTTACAACTAAAAGAAAACAAAAAAGATGTTATAACAATTCAAAGAGATTTAGCGTTTGTTTACAGTTTAGTAATATCAATGCCGTAGCATTTTCCAGTGAAAATAAATAGAACAAGCTTGGTGGTCAAGTAATATTACCTTCCCAACCCAGACTACATTTCATTATCGTCAGTTCGAAGGTGGTTTGTTGACCGCTACTTTCCATTCTACGAAACTACCGAAACCTTGAAGTTTGGACGACCATCTGTATAGGGAGAATATAGCGGTTTATTAAACGAAAACGGGCCGTTCAAGGTATCTAATGTGCAATCGTTGAAAACGTTTAACCATTATAAACTACCCCTAAGAAAAATATCAAATTAACAATGTTAATGATCACCAGCTTAACATTGCTATTACTATTTGAATGTTTTCAACACCCCAAAACCTACAGAAAACCGATATTTTTCCAGGTTATTATAAAACCAATCAATAAATATAAGCATTTATTCACGTTATAATGTGTAAAACATAAAAAAAGTTGAATGATAAATGAAAAACAATGTCTCTACTTCATATAATGCCATCTTGTTTAATAAACATGTAATTACATGTGATAAATATATTTAAATATGCAAATTAATGAAAATTTTTGAAAGTAAATTTATCAATGAAACGTTGATTCATCAGCAAGTATTATATTATTAAATACATTTTTGTGATTCATGTGCTCCTGTGTGAATCGCATAGTACACGTGATTCGTATGATCCAGTTTCTCAGAATAATACAAAATCTGCTAGACACATACATTAAACATAATAGTTGCGAAATAGTTATTTACGACATGAGTATCAAAAGATACCTTATTACAATACGAATTGGAAAATTATCAAACAAGACTCTTAAGCCGAAATTGTTAACCTATTGAATATTGTAATAAAATATTACCATTTGAATATCATAGAAAGTTACATGCAATTAATCAAAATTCATTCAAATTATAATTTTTGTTTAATTTTGACTCCTTGTCCTGCGAAAGATGACAGTACTTATGTTAACAGTTCTGTCATAGGTTTGTTTTAATATTACTTGCAGTACGCAAATGATCATTTTTTGGTATTAATGAAGCATAGATACAGGGCTTGATTTCTGTCGGAACGCATCGGAACGGCGTTCCGGTTCCTCGGAAATAATTACTAAATTATATTATATAACTATTGCTATTAATAATTAATTTGAGGCGCGTTCAGGGACCTAAGATTTTAAAAATAAAGCACTGGATTAATAAGTCATAATAACTCATGACACTGATCTCAGTTTCGTCTAGTTTGACTTTAGACAATCAAAGTGAATGTTCTAAGTTTATTCACCTAAATAAAGTTTATCTTATTATACAAACTATTTACACAGTGTTTTATGTTCAAAACAAGTGATGCTTGTATTTTCACAGAATGTACTTTCACGTCTTATTCGTAATCGTTACGCAATATACAATACGGACTACGTGAACTTGCAAAAAAGAAACAAAAAAACACTTAAAGATGTCGCCTCATCATTGGATCAAAACGAGGCACCTTTTGGATTATTTTTACGTCATTGATCATGACATTTTACTTTCCAAATTACCTTCATATGGAATTCGTGGTATTGCTCTAGATTGGTTATGTTCGTACCTTAAACAACGATCTCAGAGAGTTGAAATACCTTACTGGAATGATGGAACATTACGTACGCACCTTTCTGACTCTTTGCCCGTTGCATGTGGAATTCCTCAAGGATCGATTTTAGGGCCTATTCTGTTCCTACTTTACGTAAACGATATGCCCTCGACGATTCGAAACGGAAGAACGGTTCTCTTTGCGGATGATACGAACATCCTTTGCAATAAAGAAACAGTAAATAGTACAATATCAGATGTTTCAAATTGGTTCCGAAATAACAAATTAATAGTAAACGAAAAGAAAACTGTTTTAATGCAGTTTTCCATTTCAAATAAACAATTCTGTGCTCCATTGAAAATGAACAGTGTACCATTGACTGATGTTAAGGCAACAACATTTTTAGGTCTCTCAATTCAGTCAAACCTTAAATGGAACGTCCATTTAAATGAATTGAACACAAAATTAAGTTCATTATGCTACGCGTTCAGAATTCTTTCAAATTCAGTCAGCCTTCATACTGCTCGTTGTGAATACTTCGCGAATGTTCATTCCCGCCTGAGATATGGCATAATATTCTGGGGAAATACATCTTATAGCTCCCAGACTTTTAGATTACAAAACGAGATTGTACGAATAATAACCAAATCCCACCCACGTGATTCATTTAAGCCTCTCTTCATTAATCTAGGAATTCTACCATTACCGTGTCTTTTTATTTACGAATCAGTGGTTTTTGTAAAAAATGACTTGCTCAAGGGCGGGAATATATTTTCAGAAAATGCCGCAGTCTATTAATATAACACTCGACGTAGAAATCATATTCATCAGGTAACTGTATCAACAGCTCATTACAAAAAATTCACATACAATACATATACATTATTTTACAACACTTTGCCAGATGACATTAAACGATTAAATTCAATAGAAAAGTTTAAATCCCAAGTGAAATCGTTTCTGCTGCATAACTGTTTCTATACAATTAGAAACTATACTGAGCATCACAAGAAAAGTAACATTAATTTTAACAATGAGACATAATGCATTATTTACCATTTGGACTGTATAAATGAGTATAAACAACCTGTAACAACTATTGTACTACAGCTTCCGGGTCAATGACCCCCATCTCGATCAGGTTTTTCGTCCAGTTTCCTGATCCATTGAGTAAATGCTGAGATGGCCCCTTGTTTTGCTTCTGAACATAAATGTAACTTCATTTTCTGTGCACGTCTTCTAGAATTCAGTGGGAAATGCAATTATTCAAATTATCGTTTCCATGTTGTCGCGGCAGGAAGTAATAAGAGCCAAAATTTATTGTTTATTTATCCTTGAAAATAGATTTTATTACATGGGAGTTGTTTTGTTTTTTTTCTCCCTTTCAAAATTCAAAATTTATTGCTTATTTATCCTTGAAAATAGATTTTATTACATGGGAGTTTTTTTGTTTTTTTTCTCTCTTTCAAAATTCAAAATTTAAGTAGTATATGACTTAGTGTAGGGATCACAGAATTTTGAAAATGTGCACACAATTCACTTTTCCCCATAGCACGTCATACGCAGTTTTAACTGTTTTTTTTTTTTGACAGAAAATATTTTCTACTCGCCGGGATTCGGTCTCGGGGTCTTTAAAGTTAACATGTTTCCCCTTATACCACCATGTACACGAGAAGACTTCCTCCTTTTCTGTGCGAAAAGAAAGTGAAGCATTTGCATTTGCAGTTTTCAAAAGTGTTTAATTTACATTAATTCAAGATTTATTTTTAAAAAGAGATTTCATGAAACAAAAATCTCTAGCGTTAATATTGGTTCTCGACAATGTTAATAGGAATTTGTTTGAAATTTTCGAAAATTCAGATCGTTCGCCCAAAATTGAACGCACGGCATCTTTAAACAGCTTGTGCTTCGAGGAATGGATTTACAGGAAAATTGGAGCTCTTTTTGAGAAAATTATGTAAATATGATGGGGTTTGGTGTAAAGTACCTTCCAAATTAAAAGATTCGTTTCAAATTCGAAGTTTCGTAATATTAGCAAGATCGTTCAAAGAATATCCATTTTGATGAAAATCATGTTTACTTTTGGCTCTAGAATTACTCACCCGAAGACGGATTGACAAAGAGGTTTTTTGGAAAATCACTTTTTCGGGTTCAAAAAACAAGCGTTTTGACAGACTTGTGTATAGAAAATACTAAAAGAACAATAGCAACAATCCACTTTTTTCGAACTAGCTACTTACAAAACGTGTTTTCTGTGAAAATTTCGACACTTCCTCTTACAGCATTACGTAACTCTCTTTACACGTGGATGTAAAAATATTCCAGCGTTACTGGGATTTGAACTCGGATCCCTGTAATCTGTAGGTCTGGCTCGACCGCACAGTGCCTACATTGCATAACGTAACTCTCTTGACACTAGTAATCGTGGAGATTAAAAAATTCCAGCGTTACTAGGATTTGAACTCGGGTCCATTAAGTCTGTAGGTGTGGCTCGACCGCACTGTGCTACCACAGACACTTCTAAGCACGCTGTCCAGGCACACTTATTACGAAAAGAATAATATCGTGATATTCATTGCACTTAGATTTTTAATTAGATAAATGTGCTACATGTGTCAAAGATATAAATTTGAGAATAAGAATGCAAACGCATAAAACACACGCAACTACATAGCTCATTTTACTTAGAAATATTTTCAACCAGAAGCTAAGTTCTCTAGAACTCGGTGTGCAGGTAGTTCCCGGTCTTATCTTTCGGCGGCTATCGCCAAGGTTGAAGTACGTCACAGTTGAAAGTTGCGATAACATAGACTTGAACACGGGAGCGCATGCAGTCGTTCTGAAGTCAGAATTGCAATAGCGGCATATTTATACTTGATATTGACATTAACACACTAAAATAAGTAGTGGCGCCTCAAAAACACATGCTTTATGTGATATTTAAAATGGATACAAATGATTATAACTATGCAATTAACCGCAAAATTGTTTCTACTCGCAAACATTATTCGCCATGGATGAGATTCGATCTGACGTTCACAACTTTCTCCTGCAGTGGGCTTACCCACTTACCCATTACACCACAGAAACTCTTATGACACTTCTCTGTCACAAAGATTATTTTAAACTGTCATATATCACAGATTTGACTAAAAAAGAACGTGCGGCGTTTAGGTGCCTGTGTTAACTACAGACGGACAGACAGTCAGACGTTTTGTCGTAAATAGATTTTTGAGAAACAAGGACCCACAAAACATGGATTCTGACTACAAACGTATTGGAGGAAGTAATTTACTATATATAAGAACAACATTTATCCACTTTTGTCGTTACCAGAGCTCGAAATTGAGTTTTTGTCGAAAAATCGCCGTCTCCCGGCGCATGATTACAATACTTTTTCTTCTTACTACGTAATTACCAGAAAATAAGAAAAAAATGCTTTTCGTTGTTTCTATTCAACGAAAATTTACAATCAGTTTCAAATTTGAAAAAATCAGCAAATAGTATATGAGATTTATTAACAATATAAAATAAATACAATAAGAAAGAACCTCCTTTCTTTACTAGGTATTCTTCGCAAATCTATAGGAAAAACATAATAAAAGCATTATTTCAACAATATTCGAATATTATTCTTGAGGATCTATGAGGAAAACTGTTAATGCTGAGCCGTTGAAACGAAAAAAGGGTTAACTCGAAACACGGGTTAAGGTTAAACGAAAAAAGGGTTAAACGATTAAATTCAATAGAAAAGTTTAAATCCCAAGTGAAATCGTTTCTGCTGCATAACTGTTTCTATACAATTAGAGACTATACTGAGCATAACAAGAAAAGTAACATTAATTTTAACAATGATACATAATGCATTATTTACCATTTGGACTGTATAAACGAGTATAAACAACCTGTAACAACTATTGTACTACAGCTTCCGGGTCAATGACCCCCATCTCGATCAGGTTTTTCGTCCAGTTTCCCTGATCCATTGAGCAAATGCTGAGATGGCCCCTTGTTTTCTTCTGGACATAAATGTAACTTCATTTTCTGTCCATCGCGATTTTTTCTCCCTTTCAAAATTCGAGGAAGTAATAAGAGCCAAAATTTATTGCTTATTTATCTTTGACAATAGATTTTATTACATGGGAGTTTTTTTGTTTTTTTTCTCCCTTTCAAAATTCGAAATTTATTGCTTATTTATCTTTGAAAATAGATTTTATTACATGGGAGTTTTTGTTTTTTTTTCTCCCTTTCAAAATTCAAAATTATTGCTTATTTATCTTTGAAAATAGATTTTATTACATGGGAGTTTTGTTTTTTTCTCCCTTTCAAAATTCAAAATTTAAGTAGTATATGAGTAAGTGTAGGGATCACAGAATTTTGAAAATGTGCACACAATTCACTTTTCCCCATAGCACGTCATACGCAGTTTTTAACTGTTTTTCTGACGTAAAATAAAATAAATAAAATAAACTCTTGTGGAAATATAGAATACTGAAATACTGAAGATAGTTTGTTTCCTTAATGAAATGTGTTCATCAAAAACAGATCTTCAAATATTCCTTTAAAATAATCAGTCCTTTAAAAAAGATCACGTACAATTGTTTAAAAATATAAGTACTTTAGATAATTTGACAAATTTTTGAAATAGCAAATTTGAATTTCCCCCGCTCCGTTTGACGAGCTGTCATTCTGAATTTCTTTTGAATTCTGCTGATTGTCGGGAAGGACATGGAGCTATTACGACGTTGCATATTTCATTTATTTAATGTCAAAAACAGTTAAAAATTTGTATGTAATGTACTGCGGGGAGAAATGTAACGTTTTCTCTTAATTTGGGTATCCCCGTACCTAACGCAAGATGAATTCTGAGTACAGAAAGGAAGAGCGTAAACGCGAGTCGCACGAGAGTTTACTCTTCGAGTTGCATCGATTTAATTGAAATTATCCCAATGAGGTTTTCTCTCTTAATAATAGTATTTAAATATAACATGAAAGAAAAACAGAAAATACCGTAATTTTGAAGGAACATTTATTACAAAAATTTGATATTTCGTTGTTATAATATTCAACTATGGATATTTGAGGTGTGTTTCCGAGAAGTTCATTGTTGTCGACATGAATGGGAAAGATATAACGTACGGCGGCTTTGGCCGGTATTACACTATAAAAGATAGAAGAAATATATCTTTGATGAAGAACTTTGTGGAAGTCTTTGAACTTTGATGAGAAAACCTTGACAAGAAATTTTATGGGCGTATTACATTACGACCAATATTTTATGTAGGTTTTCTCGCGATTTACGATGAATTACGCACAAATAGTTGTTTTGCTACTTTATGTTTTATTATAACTAATCAATGGTTAATGCTAATGTAGTAAAAGGTAAATAAGAAAACGTTTGAGGGTGAGGCCTTAGAACAACGCCATGGTGAGGTTATGCAATATAGGCACTGTGTGGTCGAGCCAGACCTACATATTACAGGGATCCGAGTTCAAATCCCAGTAACGCTGGAATATTTTTACATCCACGTGTAAAGAGAGTTACGTAATGCTGTAGGAGGAAGTGTCGAAATTTTCACAGAAAACACGTTTTGTAAGTAGCTAGTTCGAAAAAAGTGGATTGTTGGTATTGTTCTTTTAGTATTTTCTATACACAAGTCTGTCAAAACGCTTGTTTTTTGAACCCGAAAAAGTGATTTTCCAAAAAACCTCTTTGTCAATCCGTCTTCGGGTGAGTAATTCTAGAGCCAAAAGTAAACATGATTTTCATCAAAATGGATATTCTTTGAACGATCTTGCTAATATTACGAAACTTCGAATTTGAAACGAATCTTTTAATTTGGAAGGTACTTTACACCAAACCCCATCATATTTACATAATTTTCTCAAAAAGAGCTCCAATTTTCCTGTAAATCCATTCCTCGAAGCACAAGCTGTTTAAAGATGCCGTGCGTTCAATTTTGGGCGAACGATCTGAATTTTCGAAAATTTCAAACAAATTCCTATTAACATTGTCGAGAACCAATATTAACGCTAGAGATTTTTGTTTCATGAAATCTCTTTTTAAAAATAAATATTAAATAATTGTAAATTAAACACTCCACTCTTTCCTAGTAATGATCCACTCTTCACTAGTAATGATTGCTGCTATTGGGTCTAACCGCTTCCTTGTTCTTTGGATGGCTACTTTTTTTTTTTAAATTTTTTCCAACAGTATTATCTCAAAAGTACTGGAGTAGAACAGTTGATATCTGGAGTTGAAGGGATGGTGTTAGATTATATTGTAGGCCTGGTTCCTTGTTATTCCAGTGAAAAATCAGTAACTGCACTGAAACAGTTGAAGCTCCCGCCAATTGATAATCGTAAGTGAATCACCATGTACTGGGTAGGGAGGAGAACGAGGAAATCTTTATGAATTGTCGCCTGCTCTTTCCTTCTCAGATAAATACTTGGATAGTTTATCAAAATCAAATCAGAATTTTAGCGCGTTTGATGTAATATTAAACATAAAAAAATCCCTTCCAGTTGTCTGCGTGTTAATTTTTAGCGTTTCAAAATAGCCCCGACACCCGTATCACATTAGCCTCTTATGTTGTATCATATTAGCCCCACAAATTTGAGGCTGTATATATCATGACACGATTAATATTACTGCATTATTTTAACGCAGAAAAAAAGATTAATTCTTTCTTAATGATACCTATTTTCAAAAATATCGTGTCATAAAAAATAACGAAGTAACATCAAAAGTTTTATATCACGGCGGTAACGTTTTTGACTCAAAAAATTAGGCATTTTATTTTGATTTTTTTTCCTCCCAAATATTGTAATATTCTGAGTGCTTGCTATATGGTCATTTAAATAGAATATATTTTCTATCATTTGACATTTTCTTGTTAATTTTGGACATAGATAAGTAACAATTCTTAAAGTGTATTATATTACCCTAATTTTCTACTGTATAATATTAACTCCGACTGATCTCATTAACATTGTCGAAAAACAATATTAACGCTAGAGATTTTTGTTTAATGAAATCTCTTTTTAAAAATAGATCTTGTATTAAGGTAAATTAAAGACACTGTTTTTTTTTGAACTGCAAATGCAAATGCGTCACTTTCTCTTAGCATCGGAAAGGAGGTAGTCTTGGTGAGGTGTTTTTTTTATTTGTTTCTTTTTTGCAGGTTCACATAGTCCGTATTGAATATTGCGTAGCAATTACGAATAATACGTGAAAATACATGCTGTTGAAGCAACACTTGTTTTGAACATAAAACACTTTTTCACTAGTATGTATAATAAGATAAACTTTATTCAGGTGAGTAAACTTAGACCATTCACTTTGATTCTCTAAATTAAAACTTGACGTAACTGAGAACAGTATCGTCATAAGAGTTATTATGATACATATATCCAATGCTTTATTTTTAAACTCTTAGGCCCCGAAACGCGCCTCAAATTAATTATTAATATAATAGCAATAGTTATGTATATATAACTTAATAATTATTTCCAAAGAACCGGAACGCCGTTCCGTCGCGTACCGACAGAAATCAAGCCCTGTATATACAGGATATTCGAGGGAATAAGGCCGACAATTTTAAGGATATTTTGTCTAATAAACTACACGGATATTCCAAATGGCTAAGCCGCAATAAGCATTCCAAAGTTGGTTTGGATATATGTTTTCTAGGCAATTATTTGCGTTGTAGAAGCATTCATTAATATCTAAATTGTTTATTATTAACAAAATAAATGAATGCATTTGATCAGAAAGAAAAATTAACCTAGAAATAAAAAAAGCACCCAATTTTCACAGTTCGACTGCTTTTTTATTTCTCGGTTAATTTTTCTTTCTGAACAATATATTAATTTATATTGTTAATATTAAACATGTTACATGTTTCTGGTCTGTTTGTATGATTCTAGAATGCAAATTTTTGCGTAGAAACCATATTTTCAAACCAACATTTGCGTGTTTATTGCAGCTCAGCCATTCAGAATATCTTTGTAGTTTATTAGACAAAATATGATTAAAATTGTCTAAACAGCTTTTTTTCAAAGTTTCGACGTTTCCTTCCCCGACACTCTGTATATCCATGCTTCTTTAAAACCAAAAATAATAATTTGCGTACTGCAAATTAATTAATTAAACCCATGATAGTAAAATTGTTAACATAAGTACTGTCACATATCTTTCGCAGGATAAGGAGTCAAATTTAAACAAAAATTATAGTTCATATGAATTTTGACAAATTGCGTCTTACTTTCTATGATATTCAAATGGTAACATTATATTACAATATTCAATTGGTTAACAATTTCGGCTAAAGAGTCTTGTTTGATAATTCTCCAATTTCGTATTGTAATAAGATATCTTACGATACTCATGTCGTAAATAACTATTTCACAACTATTATGTTTAGTGTATGTGTCTAGCAGGTTTTGTATTATTCTGAGAAACTGGTTCAAAAGAATCACGTTTACTAAGTAATTCACACAGGAGCACATGAATCACAAAAATGTATTTAATAATATAATCCTTGCTGATGAATCAACGTTTTATTGATTATTTTAATTTTGAAAATTTTCATTTGTTTGGATGTTTAAATATGCGGAATGTTTGGATGTAATTACATGTCTGTTAAACAAGATAGCATTATATGAAGCAAGAAACATTGTTTTTTCATTTGATCATTCAACTTCATCAATCACTCACAATTACTTTAATTTTCTCTGCTTATCAGTTTTTTAATCGCAGATCTTCGATGAAGACATGAATCAAATAACATCGTAGATATTTGAGTGTTTTAAAAATAATAATGTGAATAAATGCTTATTTGTATTGAATTGGTTTTATAATAACCTGTAAAAACATGGGTTTTCTGTAGGTTTTGGTGATGTTGAAAACATTCAAATAGTAAAGGCAATGTTAAGCTGGTGACCTTTAACATTGTTTATTTGATATTTTTCTTAGGGATAGTTTATAATGGTTAAACGTTTTCAAAGAATCACATTAGATACCTTGAATGGCCTATTTTCGTTTAATAAACCGCTACGTTCTCCTGTACAGATGGTCGTGCAAAATTCAAGGTTTCGGCAGTTTCGTAGAATGGAGAGTACCGTCCAAAAACCTTCGAACTCTGACGATACTGAAATGTAGTCTGGGTTGGGAAGGCTGAAGGTTGAACTAGACCACCAAGTTCGTTCTACGTATTTTCATTGGAAAATGCTACGGCATTGATATTTACTAAACTGTAAACAAACGCTAAATCTCTTTGAATTTTATAAATTTTTTTTTTTTAGTTTTTCCAATTTTAAGATTTAGGAATTCATGAAATTTAAAAAAAAGCGTTTTAAATGTATATTAAATATATTAATGTGTTTAAAAATAAGTATTAACAATGCGTAGATTTAGCACATGATGCTTTTAGCTCTGATTTGAATATTATGCAATGAAATCATCTAATTAACAGTTTTAGAAAGATGATCCTGACTTACTGAATGATAAATTGAATTGAAAATATTAACTTAAAGTTTATATACGTTCATTTAGAAATTTCTATACTTGTGTAAATATTGTGATGTGTGATTCTACTCATGTGATTTTTCAAAACACAAAATAAATATTTTTTATTTTATAGCTATTCGCTTGCTCAACATCCCTTTGATAGAAAAGCAGAAACACTCATTTCGACGTAATGCACATTCAAAAATAATTTGTATATAATCAGTTTCCTCTTTATTTGATAAATATATCGACTTGCAAATTGCCGCATTTAAAAGAGAATATAAAACAAAATAAAAGTTATATTCATACTCCCATAAAAAGACGGATTTAGCGTAATTAAATTGGCCACAGAATTTGTTTATAAGCAAAGTGTTTTTTAAGCGTAGCAAACAAAAGCGCAACATGGGAGAACTGTTTTTTTCAGTATGCTTGTGTTATGAAAACAAATGGGTAATTCTAAGATGTTAATTTCTTATAAACAATTACATATATCTCGAGAACGAAATATGATAACACCGATCGAATTCCGGAATTTTGTATCGTGTTTAAACGCCACTCAGATGAGACAATAAACATTTTGCAACAATTGAAAATTTATAAACAATTTCTAACTTTTGAAAATCAAAAAGGGGAGGGTCTCCCGATGCCCAAAAGCCGAAAATTTTGAATTAACAATTTTGCAACAATTTATAATTTTATAAACAAATTCGAAATATGCGTTAGAACGACCGGGAAGGGTCTGCAAATTGTGCCTGAAATGAGCATCTGAAAATTGCACTTCGATTGGAGTTACAAATCGATTGCTAAACGTTATATCAATTGTTGCTAAAATGCTAAATATTTCCGGGTCAATTGACAATAATTCTGGACGGAAACCCCCGCTGAGAAATATTTTTTCGTCGTGGCGAACGTGCAGGCAAAATCTCTCCATCGGTAGGGAAATATGACTTATTTCCACCTCGTACGTAAACAAACTAGCCCCTTCCCCTGAGGCAACTTCCTTTCCACCCCTTGGGATGTTGCACCAATTGCAGACAACTGTGGTTCTACCTGCAGCGATTGGTCAACGCGTCCCTCCCCCTGCCCTCCCCCCGGCCGAGGGGTGTCCAAGTTTGTCGGCGCGGTGTGGAAGATAGAATTTTGCCGGCCACTTTATCTGAGGGAAAGGGTACATAGAGGCTGAAGAGCGTAAGAGCTAGCACGCTGCCTTGCGGCACTCCGGCCCGTATGGCGCGGCGGATAGATTTAGCATTGAGAAGCGTTACTTGAAACGTTCTGTTTGCTAGGAAAGGTGAGTCAGGAGGTTGGTAGGAAGGTTCAACGAATGGAGTTTGTAAAGGTGACCGACGTGCCAAACCTTGTCAAATGCGCTGGCAACGTCGAGGAACACTCCGCCTGTAAATCGGCTCTCGTTGAAATTGCGTCTGATGCGGTCTGTAATTCGCACAAGCTGATGCTGTGTCCCGCGCGAAAGCCAAACTGCTCCTTATTCATTAGTGCATTTTCTGAAACAAATTTAAGAATTCTTTTTAAAATTACTTGTCCGCACAATTTTCCGAGTGTATTTAGTAGGCTAATAGGCCTGTACGACTCGGGCAGTTTCGGGTTCTTTCCCTTTTTATGTAGTGTTATGACATGTGCGTGTTTCCACCGACTCGGAAAGTGCTGAAACATAATTATTGAATTAAAAAGGGCGACCAAAAACACTATGACTTGCTGTGGCAGCTTCTTCAGGACGTCGTTAGAGATGCCGTCTGGGCTGGGAGCTTTTTTAGCTTTCAGCTCTGCAATGGCTGCTTTAACTCGTGTTTCATCAGTGAAACTCGGCTCGTCAGCGTGCGCGTGCATTGCCGCCATCACGCTTGTTGCACTTCGACAACGTGCGGTATTGGCGGCGCCTCCTCGACCGGCTGAAACTGAGATTCAAAAACATTAGCAAGAAGTTCCGCTTTCACCTCATTTGACTCCGCGTATTCTCCTGTGCTGGTTTGAAGCTGCGACACTGTAACAGGTTTCCTGGAGAGCATGCGTGTGATTTTCCATAATGCATTGTCAGGTTTGAGGCCTGAAAGAAATTTGTCCCACTTCTGATTGCGAAATTCAGCTAACTCGATTTTAATTTTACGCTTCAATCGGTTCAGCTCTCGCTTATCAGCGGGGTGCCGCGAGCTCTGCCACACTCTACGCGCTCTGTTTCTCCTAGAAATTAGATTGAGGAGAAATGGGGCAAGTGGCTGCTCCTTCTTATAGGAACGTTGCTTCTCAGCTGCTGCGTTGAGGCTGTCAGTCACAGTTTCGGCGAATTTTGTTGCTCCAGCTTCAATCTGCTGCGGATCTGAAAGAGCAGACGCGTCCGGGATATGCTGCTGCAGCTCTATCTGAAATTGTTTCCAATTTGTGAGTCGCTTCTGCGTCGTAGGTACAGTAGACAGAGTCGTGCCGCCTCGCCTCCTCTCCGCCAGTGCAGGGAAATGGTCTGAGGAAAGTTCATAAATGGTGGTCAATATGGGAGGGCAGTGGAGTTTATGGCACAGCGCAATATCTAAAACATTGGGCTTGCCATTCGTCGTGTAGGGATAGAAGGTTGGTGTAGTGGGAGCGAAAATTTCGCAGCCGTTCGCATCAGCAGTTGCTTTCAGCTTACGGCCGCGAGGGCAGGTGATGCGGGAGCTCCAGGCCGTGTGTTTGGCATTAAAATCGCCAGCTACAATTGTTGGAGTTGTGTTTGCCTCGACTAGTTCTGCAATATCTGCGGCTAGTAGGGCGCACGTTTCCGCGGAGCGCTCGGGACGAGCTTAGACGGGGAGAGACAAGGTGCAGCAGCCCGCGCTCCGTCTGCACGACAACAGCAGCGGCCTCAGCGTGCTGCAGCTGCGGTAAAGCTGAAACATTTTGATTTATGTTACGTCTTATGAGTATAGCAGTTCCGCCTCCGATGTGAGGGTTCGTCGCGTTTGCTGCTAGTGCTACTCTGGCATTTCTGTAGCAAATATAGCCTGGAATAGAAAAAGAAAGATGTGGACTCAGCCATGTTTCACCCAGCATCATTATTGAAATATTCTGCCGAGCGAGAAAACTGAAGTTCTGACTGCCTCGCTCGCGAGCTGATGCCGTTGCAGTTCCAAAATGCAACGTTGCCTCTATTCCTGTAAAAAAGAAAGAGAAATAGGCATTATTTAAGGTGCGGGGGAGGTACGTGGTGAGGACGAGGAAGAGCGTGCCTCCTCCGTCGCTCCCGCCGCAGCGGCCGCAGTCACCTCGTGTGAGTGCACAAGTTGTTGTGACACTATCACCTTAAGAATGACCGCCGGCCACTCAGCTGGGTCGCGGCCGGTGATGCTCGCTCCGGGTGGCGGGAACTGGGGTCGTCTCCGCCGCCCGCATCCGCTGCTCCACGCGTGCGGTACGCTCCTCGCGGGCCGCGACGGCGGCCGCCGGGTGACGCTCCCGGGCGTGACGGGGACGTTGCTCCTGGCGTCGCTGCTGTCGCTAGGCGCGGGGGCGTACGCGTCTCTGCGAACGCTGAGACCGCGGAGGCTGCCGTTGACGTAGAGGTGCGGCGGCGCGAAGGGTCGTGCTCCCGTGAGGGACAACGCGACGCCTCCGATTGCGTGTCGGCCGCTCGCCTCTCGCTGATGCGGGCGCGTCGCTGGCGGTCCCGCTACTGCCTCTCATGCCGCTGCTGCTGAGCCGCATTGTCCCTGAAACAACGGCGCTTGTACTCGGGGAAACCCTTGTATTTTGCGCCGTGGTTGTCGCCGAGGCAGTTGGAGTAGCTACGCTTCTCCGCTGGGGGTTTGGCCCCAGCGGGTACTGCTCCGCGTCGTGGGCCTCCCCACATTTCCTGCAGCGCGTGCGGCGCTTGCAGTTTCGTGCCACGTGCCCGAAATCCAGGCAATTGTGGCACTGCTTGGGCCCGCGCGGTGACCGATACACTTCCACGCGCACGCGGAGCCCACTTATGGAGTTTACCTCTGGGAGCGCCCAGTGACACTCCGTGTCGGCCAGCGTGGCGATCACCAGCGGGATAGGCCTGCCCCGACGTCCCGGCCGCTGGCTGGTTTTCAGTTTTCAGCTGGCTCTCCAGTTTTTTCACCTGAAACCCAATACGTTCCAGGTTATCATGTAAGCTCTGAAATGAGAGTTCCAGAGGGATGCCCCGTAGGACATACCTCAGGACCTTCTCGTTTCCTGTGGAGTACGTGTGGTACTCCACAGCTCTCTCCTCCAGGGCGGCCAGCACTCCCCGGTGCGCCTCGAGCGTCTCGCACCGAACCTAACGTCGTCGCCGGCCACCTCTGCGGTGACCACGGCGTCGCCGCCGGCCGCCGGCCACAATTATATATAATTAAGTATTATGACAGAGAAAACAACTGGAAAGAACTGAATTTAATAATAAATAAATATAAAGAGGTTTTAAGATAATGGATTTCTATGTCATAAATAAATTACCTATGCTTTGGAGCATAAAGGTTTACCACATTTAAGGTTTGTTACAATTTTTGTTTCATAGCGAGCTTCCTCATGGCCATGGGATCACACTTTGTATGTACAAACTACCTTTTTTAAGGCGCAAAAGGTATTAAAAGTGTACCAACCATTGATGTCTTATCTTAAATATTACATAGATTTTGCTTAAAGATAGCAGGTTTTCAATGGATGTTGACGATGGCTTCTCGAGTGTCGTAGCACATACTTTTTCATGTCACAAATAACACCCATGTGCGAAACATGACAGGAAGCTAGCTACTGTTCCGATTCTGAAGAGTAGTGAAAACTGTTTTAGCCATGTATAGACCGGTAAGACTCGCGTCAGTTGAATGTAAGCTAATGGAACACTTTATAACTAGTTATATTACACAAGAATGGGAAAGAAAAGAATGGCTATTTCAGGGACAGCATGGTTTTAGGAATGGTTTCTCTGGCGAGAGTAAGATAGTATCATTGTTTCAGGATATAGCTGATGAAGTTGATAGTGGAAGGGTGGATACCGTAATATTACATTTTGCGAAGGCATTTGATGTTGTCCCACACGATAAACTGGTTCATAAATTAATGCAATCGGGCATTGACACCAGTGTTGTGGTGTGGATTGATGAGCTTCTTCGAAGGAAACAAAGTCCGAGTTGGACAACAATTTTCAACTCTAGCAAAGGTAACTTCAGGGATCCCTCAAGAAGGCGTTAGTGGACCTCTCTTGTTTCTCGCGTTTGTGAATGACCTGCCAGACAATTTATATTCCAAGATTCGGCTATTTGCAGATGACTGTATAATATATTGAGTTATTCAATCAAAAGGAGATGAGGATATTTTGCAGGGTGATCGAAATAGATTACATTTATTGGTGGACAAAAATGGCATGACAATAAATAGTTCGTAGAGAAAGCCTGAAGGTCCTTACATTTTACTATGGGAATACTAAAAAGAGTACTGCGAAAGCGGGAGAATTTGTTTATTTATCTCTTGTTCGTACATTAATGGAATACCGGGCTATGTGCTGACCCTTATAGAAATTCACAAAAGTAATGTTTGAATAGAGTACAGAGAAGAGCGTATAAATTTACTTTCCGAAGCAATAGGAAGAAAGTAGAATGGAAGTCTCTAGAAATCAGAAGGGATAAGGCAAGACTTTGTGCCCTTGTACAACGCGTATGCCGGTTATCCAGCTTGGAAAGATATCTACATCCGACTCGGTTGACCCTCGTACTTTAGTAGAGGGCATCACAAGCACGAAATTCAGTTTAGGCCACAGAGAACAGATGTTGGAAAATTTTCTTTTACAAATAGAACAATAACGGACTGGAATACGTTATCTGCGACAGCCTTGAAACCCTTTCCTCGAGGTGTTCGAAGATTTAGAAATAAATTAACTCATAATTTTGTAAACTTTATTAATTTAGTAAGTTAGGCTTAGTGTAACAGTTATTTTATTATTATTATTATTATTATTATTATTATTATTCACGATTATTCCCATTTAAAGAGAGCGTTTGAACTTGAATTCCTTTATGATGATTGTTTGTGTTTTCTCTGGGCCCATATTTTCTTCATGTGTTCACTGTGTTGTTTCTTCCACTCTGCTGTCCATTTACATCCTGGCCTCTTTTTGCTTTCGGTTTCAATTGTATGTTTTTTTATGGAGTTCCTGAAATATTCTTTTCTATTTTCTGCATCATTTATTGTAACGTGTGCTTGTCTGAGATCCTCCTCGACTTCTTTAATCCATTTTGTTTTTCCCCTGCCTGAGTTGATGACTATGAGAATCCGTTTTGAAATTCTGTTTTCATTCATCCTGTGAATATGTCCGTAGAACTGCATTCTTCTTTTTCTGAATGTGTCCGTAATCTTATCAGTGTGCTTATAAATTTCTAATGTGGGCCTCTTCATCCAAATCCCTTGCTCTTGTACCGGTCCAAAAATTTTTCTGAGAATTTTCCTTTCTTGTTTCTCTATTTCCTTTATTTTTGATTGACCACCGATTTGTGTCGTTTCAGCGGCATATAGTGCCTCAGGAAGTACGACAGTGTTTTAATGTCTTAATTTTGCGTTAATGGATATGAACTTTTTGTTGTAATAGTTCCATGTGAGTTTGTATGCTCTCTGCAATTTTCTTATTCTCTCCTCGTTGGCCGTTAGGTTGATCCCTGATGGTTGAACGATTTCTCCTAGATATTTAAAATGCGGCACTTGTATGATTTCCCGGGTTGTTTCAATAGGCAGTTTGTCTTGTGGCATTTTCTATGTATTGTGTTTTCTATGCAATTTCGTGTAGTTTCTCTATGGCGTCTGTGGTTTCTTTTCTATTATTTGTGAGAAATGCGAGGTCATCCGCAAAGGCTAAGCATTTCACATGGAACCTATTCTCTATTCTCAATTTGGATACCTTTAACTTCTTTTTCCCAAGTCCTGATAGTTTTCTCGAGAAGGATATTAAAAAGCAACGACGAAAGTCCGTGACCCTGTCGCAGTCCAGTTTGGATCTCAAATGGTTCGGAAACTTCCCCCATGAATTTAACTTTGGAAATTGTGTTAGTTAAAGTTTGCCGGATGAGTGCGCTTGTCTTCTGTCGATACCGAATTCTTCTAGTGTGTTGTAGAGTGTTTCTCTGTCTATGGAGTCGTAGGCCTTCTTAAAGTCCACAAACGTGACCACTGTGTTTCTGATGTTTCTCATCTGGAGAATCGTTTTCAGATTCCAGATCTGTTCTATGCAGGAGTATCCCTTGCGGAAACCAGCCTGGTATTCTCCTACCTGTCTATCAGCTTGTTCTTCTAACCTATTCAAGAGGACTTTTGAGAGAATTTTATACGTGACCGGCAAGAGTGAGATTCCCCTGTAATTATTCGGATCGGTTTTGTCCCCTTTCTCATGGAGTGGATGGATGATTGCGTATTTCCATTCAGAAGGGATCTGTTCAGTTTCCCAAATGTCTAATATGATCCTCTGAATTTTCCCCGTTAATCTTTCATCATTTAGTTTCCAGAGTTCTGCAATAATTCCATCTTCTCCTGGGGCTCTATTGCTTTTCAGAACTTTGATAGTCTCTACTATTTCCTTGATGGTTGGTGGTTCAGCGTCGAAAATTGGTGTGCACGTTTTAAAGGAGACCTTTAAAACGTCCATGAAGGAGACCTTTAAAACGACATGAAGGTCTGTGGGACCTTCGCAGTTGAGAAGTTGGTTGAAATAGTTAGCAAGGATTTGGCAGTTATTCTTCGTGTTAGTTTCTAGTGAGCCATCTGGTTTCTTGAAACAAAGATTAGGCGGTTGGTATCCTCTGAGATGTTCTTTAAAAGTTTTATAGAAATTTATGGTGTTATTCTTTTTAAAATCTTGTTCTATTTCATCTAGTCGCCTTTATCAAAGTTACGTTTTTCCCTCCGAATTGTTTTTGATGTTTGTTTTCGGATCTCCAGAAATTGTTGCCATTTGTCCGATGTTTTGTTACTATTGAAGTTTTTCCAGGCTTTGATTCTTTCGTCTATTGCTTGGTCACGTATTACATTCCACCACCAGTGTTTTCTCCTTTTCGGAGGTTGTCCCAATTTCATTGTGGATTTGAGGACGTCCGCTAGTTCTGTCCAATTTGTGGTGTTTGTTTTAGCGATTTCCTGTAAGATGATTTCCTTGTTGAGTTTTAAATATTCGGGGTCTGGCCTGAACACTTTGTTTAATTTTGGTTTTCTCCTATTGGGTTGTAACCTGGTATTTATCTGCAGAAGGTGTTGGTCTGATTCAAAAAAGCCTCTTCTGGTTTTCACATTCAGAATTTCTGTTATGTTGCTCTTAGAGATGGCCACATGATCAATCTGGAATTCTCCCAGCATTGTGTTGGGCGACATCCAACTGAATAGTTTTTTCTTGGGTTTCTCGAATTGCGTTGACATGATTACAAATTCGAAATTTTCGCAAAAGCTTATCAATCTTTCCCTATTCCTGTTAGTTCTCTTATGAGCTGTATGGATTCCTGTGATTTTTCTGAATTTTCTCTCTTTGCCTAATTGTGAGTTAAAGTCGCCTAATAGTATTATTACATGGTGCTTGGGAATTTTGTTGGTCATCTCTTCGAGCTCATTCCAGAAGTCGTCTACTTTCTGGGAGTTTTTCTTGTTATAGTCATTTGTGGGTGCGTGTGCGTTGATCAGGGTATATGCTTTGTTAGCTGATTTGACGAGAGCGTTGATAAGCGTTCTGAAGTGGAATTGAAGTCGATAACCGAATCTTTGATGGATTTGTGGACTGCGAATCCTGTACCTAACTGTTTGAGACCTTTCTTGTTAATATTAACTGCTGGTTTTCCTTTGTAGATTCTGTAGTCTTCCGTGTCAAAATGGTTTTCGTCCGCAAATCGCGTTTCCTGGATTGCAAGAATTTTGCTGTGGAATTTTTTCAGCATGTCTGTAAGTTGTTTTATCTTGCCCAGTTTGAAGAGTGTGTTTGCATTAAGTGTGCCGATGAAGTGTGTGTGTTTTGTACGTAATACGTTCGAAGAGTTCTGATTCTCAACAATAGACTTTACATGATGCTCCTGGTCCACCGGAATCCGATGACCAGGTAGATCCAGCCTTGCGACTGGTGCCCGGGGTAGTGGATTCGTTCCTTGTGTTCCCATCATGTTTGGTATTCAAGTTGAAAAATAGGTTTGGTGATGGTCTTTCTGAGGAAAGACCGCGAGTAATACGACTTGATTGTTAAGATCAAGAAGGTTTTTCTGTAGGGGTTTTCTCCCTTAGGGGGTAACCTTCACCATGGCTTCGACGCCACCCTCGCCGGATTCACCTGTAACCCTAGGCAGGGTACTGAC
Source organism: Teleogryllus oceanicus (assembly GCA_964035755.1). Classification (NCBI taxonomy): domain Eukaryota; kingdom Metazoa; phylum Arthropoda; class Insecta; order Orthoptera; family Gryllidae; genus Teleogryllus; species Teleogryllus oceanicus. The sequence goes on from CAXIVR010000003.1 coordinate 9,467,704, forward strand.
AGCCGGAACCAGCTGAACCCTGGTTATTTTATAGAGGTATACTCCTCTGTAGACTCTTCCGCGCCTTGAACCGTTGGGACACCTGGTTCCTCTTCCGCTTCTTGGCCCGTTGATCTTCACAGAGGTCCGTTGGCATCTATATTATCTCTAATATGGAAGGTCTGGGACGTGGACTTGACTTGCCCCCCCTTATTATTATTATTATTATTATTATTATTATTATTATTATTATGACTTATGCACTTCTCCCACGCGGGGGGAAACATTCACCTGCCACAGATATCATTGTGGCTAGGCTCACTCGTACGGCTCAGAGCAAGTAACGAGCAAGATCTTCATTTATTTCCAGGACCTCTAACACTACATATCAGACACATCAGTGACAGTTTTTCTGACAATGTGACAGGTGTCTAGAATGACTGCTTTTTGTACTGTTCCTAGTATATGCTCTATATTCAATTCTTGCAGATGTTTGATGAGGGATTTTGGTATTATTCCGGTTGTAGAAATTGTCAGGGGACGGATCTGAACCTTTTTTATTTTCCAAATCTTCTTTATCTCATCTGCTAGCTCTTGGTATTTTCTGACTTTGTCCGTGTATGCGGAGTGGAGATTATGTGACAGTGGTACCGTAATATCGATGATGGTGACTTCCTTCTTGGTTTTATTTAGCACTATAATGTCTGGTCTATTTGCAGTGATGGTCTTATCTGTTCTAATCTCCCTATCCCAATACATCTTCATGGATTTATTTTCCAAGACGGTGGGAGGTTGGTACTGATAGTATGGTACGTTTTCCACACTAAGATGTTCTTTAACAGCCAGAGATTGGTAGAGGATTTTTGCAAAGTTGTTATGTCGTCGCAGGTATTCCGTTCCAGCAAGAATTCTACATGCCCCAGTTATGTGCTCAATTGTTTCCGTCTCCGTTGAGCATAACCTACATTTATCGTTCAGTGTTTCTTTCAATATATATTTTCTGTAGTTTCGTGTGCTAATGACTCTGTCCTGAATGGCCATCATGAATCCAGCGGTTTCTCCATACAAGTTACCTGCAGTTAACCAAGGATGCGAAAATGTGCTGTCAACATTTGTATCCTCAAGCTGATGGGGATACGAACCGTGTAAAGATTTCTGCTTCCATGACAGTATTTTTTCTTCCATAGATTGCCAGGTATTTTCCAGATCTTGGTTTTGGTTTTGCAGTTTTAATGGTGTTATATTTACGTCTGCAGAGCACAATATCTCATACATGTGTTTATCCTGCTTAGAATGGAAGTATTCCCTTAGGTCTTGAATTTGCTTGCAGTGTAATTGAAGGACACTCGTGATACCCATTCCTCCCTTGCATGGAGGTAGCTTTACCCTTTCAATTGCTGATTTGGGATGCCTCATTCTGTGCTTGGCTGTATTATTATTATTATTATTATTATTATTATTATTATTATTATTATTATTATTTTGTTATTATTATTATTATTATTATTATTATTTTATTATTACTATTATTATTGCTATTATTATTGTGGTAATTATTAAATGCGTAGCTTTATTACATTTATAATTATAATAAAAAAGTATTGTATTGAAGTATGGTGACGTGTTGTGAAGTGTAGTGCAATATAGAAGTAGAAAGTGAAGTGAAGTGTAATTTAAAAGTCGTGTAGTCGTGCATTTAATAGTTTAAAATAACTGTGCATGTCAGCCATAAACTGTAGAGTTAATGCTATTATTGTAATCATTGCTATTATTGTTTATATTTTTATTATATTATTATGTCTTAAAATAATTTAAAGTTACATTGTGTTGAATTTCCTAATTGTAATATGTAAATTGTAGTGTTTTTTGAGGTTTGTTAAATTTGTGTTGTTTGTGTTAAATTGTAGTGTTTTTAGTGTAAACTGTATTGTAAAATTTCTAGGGCTCTCAATTCAATCAAACCTAAAATGGAATGTACATATAAAAGAATTAAACACTGAATTAAGCTCATTATGTTCAGAATTCTTCCGAATTCTTTCAGCCTTCATGCAGCTCGTTGCGTGTATTTTGCAAATGTACATTCCCACCTGAAGTATGGTATAATATTCTGGGGAAGCTCATCCTTTAGTGCCCAGACCTATCTTACCTATTTATTCCTACTACCTAAGCCTTGCCTATTTATTTATGAGTCTGTAGTATTTGTCAAAACTGACTTACGTAACGGTGGGAATTTATTTTCATGTAATACTGATATTTATAGTTACAACACTCGACGTAGAAATCATGTTCAACAGCTCACTACAAGAAATCCACATACAATACATGTACGTTACTTTACAACGCATTGCCAGATGAAATTAAACAATTCAAATTGCTACACAAATTTAAGTTAAAAGTAAAATCTTTTCTGCTGCAAAACTGTTTCTATACAGTTAGAGACTATACTGATCGTCAAAAAGAATTTTTTTTATTTATTTTACGTAAAAAAACAGTTAAAACTACGAATGACGTGCTATGGGAAAAAGTGAATTGTGTGCACATTTTCAAAATTCTGTGATCCCTACACTAAGTCATATACTACTTAAATTTTGAGGAACAAAAAAAGCTCCCATGTAATAATATCTATTTTCAAGGATAAAAAAGCAATAAAGTTTGGCTCTTATCCATGTTGTCCTTCGGAATAATACTTCCTGCCGCGACAACATGGAAACTATAATTTGAATAATTGTATTTACCACTGAATTCTAGAAGACGTGCACAGAAAATGAAGTTACATTTATGTCCAGAAGCAAAACAAGGGGCCATCTCAGCATTTGCTCAATGGATCAGGAAAACTGGACGAAAAACCTGATCGATCATTGACCCAGAGGCTGCAATACAATACTTGTTACAGATTGTTTATACACATTTATACAGTTCAAATGGTAAATAATGCATTATGTATCAGTGTTAAAATTAATGTTACTTTTCTTGTGATGCTGAGTATAGTCTCTAATTGTATAGAAACAGTTATGAACTTTTCTATTGAATTTAATCGTTTAATGTCATCTGGCAAAGTGTTGTAAAATAATGTACATGTATTCAAATATTTCCAATCATACTGACAATTATAAATAAACTCATTCACACCCGAATGCGCATTCTGCCTGTATATCTATTTAATCTATTTTTACGTTAAGACAGAACTTGATCTTGTACAGAAGCTAATTTTAATCTTTCTTCTCCTTCAAATGTGAATTTCATTACAAAAAAAACAAACAAAGTTTCATGAACTTCCCTTTTGCCGAAAACGCTGTAATCCGCAGCAAACCATTGTTGCGCGCCGTCCTCGCTGTATATTACGCAGCGTCCTCCAAATCCATCCTCCCGCAGCGTTTCTCCATCACCCCACATTACCAAAATTTCTTGAACTCGCTAATATCTTCTTAGCATGTCCTTTCATTCCCCTATCATCCTATTTTCATTACGCAACTAGTAACGCGATTATCTGTCTATCGCGTGCTATATTTCCTCCAAAATCCTCCTATTCCTCCTATTATTGAATATACTGCGACACATAAAATATTTCCGCGTTACGCATTGTTATTACGAACATCATTGCCTAAACTCACTATATCCATTCATGTTCACCGTGTTTTTCGCACAATTGCATACTAAAATTTTATCTTTTTTCGGAGCGTTGTTCCCCATGTCTGACTTCGAGCTCGCTACACATCATCCTCCCGGTCATTGTTGCGTTGTGTCTTCAACTTTTTTTTCTGGAACATTTACCGATCGCTTACGTGTCTTTACCAAAAATATCATACCATTTTACTTAATTCTGTCATTTCCAGGCTATTTCTCTTTATTACTACTTTTAATTATCAATTTACATCTTATTACTATTTCTTTTACGATTTCCTAATATTTATTAACGCCAAAATTGCTTAATTTCCGTCGCTCGGCGTCTTGACGTAGTTGTGACGTCAGCGCGACGCATCCTTGTTCTCTCATAAAAATTCCAAATATACAATTTCAATTTGCATCTCTACTGCAGCTCATCGATATTTTTCAGAGTTGCGAGTAATGTCATAATTTTCCGCGTGATTTCCTTTGTTAATCCCGAAAGTTTCATTTCAATCGCTTTACGCGTTCTCTTAATTTTTAGGGAAAAAAACGCTCCTTTACATTACCTTTCTTATGATAACAATGGCTGTAAATTCCTAGTTATATCGTCAAAAGTGTACTTTCAAAATCACTCATATCTTTTAAACCCCTGATGCGATTTCCTTCGAATAACTTTTGAAATGTTCCTCTAAATGAATGCTATTGATTCGTACTGTCAAATCGGGATTTTGTCGCGTCTTCTTTAATTTATAAAAAAATTATTAGTGCGCGACACCGCTTTCTTCTGTTTTTCCATCTCCTACTCATGTCATTCCTTGTTATGTTTGTTCTTTGCATCTAAACTTCGTGGGGATCTTAGATTGTTACAGTATAGTAGATTCAAAACCTTCAGAGGTGACTTGAGATTCCGTGGCGAGCGCATCGAGTGGTTTTGTTTGTACGGATGTTTACTTATGAGATTATCTCGAGTTGCCGTAGTGAACGCATCGCGTGTTAATTTCAAAGTTCCAAATTTTATGAAGTTAATTTTGAAGATGTTATGATTTGTTCTTTTTTTGAAATGTCGGGATGTGGACAGCAATGGCAGCCAATCTTCGTGCAGCAAAAAGGAAAGTTTAAAAACATTATATTTTGTTTTTCTATCAAAAATTATTACAAGGCCAAGATTGTTAGTGCTTAAGACCTTGGAGAAAAGACATGGCCGTTTTTTTTAATTAGTCAAACTGGTAGAGTGCACTCGAGTGAATGTTGATAATAGTTAATTGTGTGAATGTTGGAAGAAAAGATGTATTGTAAATATTAGATTGTAGATCATTTTTCAAAGGGTATTTTATGTTTGTTTTTTCTGTTGTTAAGGATGCACATGTTTTGATGTCGCAAGCGAGGTAGAATTCGCTGAATATTTTATCAATGAATACGGAATAAACCAATCCGGTAATTTTATATGGTTTTATGACAAAGTTCATGGAGTTATTATTACTAGGTAACAACAGTCTGAATGATAGGGAACAATTAAAATATATACATCTTCCTGAAGTAATAGTAATATTACTCTCGATTTCCTGTATAGAATGGATTTCGTGAACTCACGATATATAAAAAATCGGTGGAATGGTATATCGCAACCCGTATTAGGAAGACAAAGATTTAGATATTATAAAAGTAATTTTATATGTATTTATAAAGAAAGGGAGTAAAGGGTTGTTTGTGTATGTATAGAAACCATAACAGTACTGATAACTGATTTTGGAAGAGCGACGATCTCTTGTCCATACCTAGGTCTTCTAACGATCTACTAAGGAGTTTTGGTACGACTCCAGTTGCTGATGGGACAATTGGAAGTTTTGACGTCTGCAACATGCCACTGTTCTCTCACTGCATACGCTAGCTCTCGGTATTTATCGATTTTTGACTGATATGTTGTCATCATGTAGCCGGTATTGACAACTGCAAATCGATAAACCAAACTTAACGGAAGATTTATCCCTGAGCGTAACATCGGGTCTATTGTACTGGATTGTTCTGTCTGTCAGAATACTGCGGTCCCAGTACAACTTATGGGACTCGCTTTCAAGCACCGTTTCTGGATCATATTGGTAGTACAGTGTTTGTGTCCCGCCGGAGTGGATATTTCTTAGCGAGCTTCGCATGGGAGATCAGGCCCACTAGATCGTGTCTCGTTTTGTAGTTTTTTGGGGCTAGTGCACTGCAACCCGAGATGGTATGCTGGATGGTTTCATGATCTCGCCCACCCATTCGACACTCATCACTATGTATTTCTGAGTCTTTAATTATATATTTAAGGTAGTTCTTTGGTGGGACAACCTGATCTTGGATTGCCACCATAAAGCCTTTAGTCTCAGAGTACAAATATCCTATGCTGAGTCAATTGTTACATTCCCCATCGACAGTTGGATTGGCTACTGCAGCAGGATATGCACCGTGGAGGGCTTTCTGTTTCCAGGAATCCATGTCTTGTTGAAAAGATTAGTTGGATTTATATGTTTTGTTGTTTAAGATTTAGAGGCGTACAGTTGTCATCTGCCTGAACGACCACCTTATGGAATTGAGAATTCCCTTTCGCTTTCCCTGCAAAATACTTTCTCATGGCTATTATCTGCTTGGCGTGGTGGCTTGTCCACTTTATGATACTACGCCCTTCCATTCGTCGCGGCAGTGTCATCCTCTGAATAGCGCTTCCTGGGTGGTGGCAACCAACATGTGTCATTTGGACTGGCACCTGTCTTTCCGTTTCCTCTAGATCTGCAACTACAATAACAACAATATATACTATTGATCTCGGAAACTCACATCTCAGAAAAGAATTATTTTAAATTGCAAAACTATACACTACATGACACAAAACATCCGGATTGCAAAGAGCATGGAGGTATGGCAATACTGATTAAACGCAATATCAAACAGCATGAAGAATGTGTGTTTCAATATAAAAACCTTCAAACAACTACAATAACAATAGAAAACTGTCAAGGACTACTCAGAGTAAGAGCTATTTCTTTATTTTCCCATCTCATCAGTTTTTTCGTCCAGTTTCCCTGATTCTTTGAGTAAATGCTGAAATGGCCCCTTGTTTTGCTTCTGGACATAAATGTAACTTCATTTTCTGTGCACGTCTCCGAGAATCTAGTGGAAAATATAGTTATTCAAGTTATCGTTCACGTTGTCGCGGCAGGAAGTATTATTCCTTGACGAAGGACATGATGAGGGATAAGAGCCCAAATTTATGGCTGATTTGCCCTTGAAAATATATTTTATTACACCGGAGCGAGTACTTTTGTTAACAATCCTTGCAAAAAACCCTCATTTTTTCTCTATTCAAAATTCAATTAGTATATGGCTTAGAAATGGGATCACAGAATTTTGAAAACGTGCACAGAATCCATGTCTCACCATAGCAACGTTACACACAGTTTTTGTTTTTGACGTAAAATAAAATAAATAAATCTGTTGAGGACCATTTGAGAATACCTATGGAAAATGTGAGAGTGGGAAGAGCATATATGTAGATGGCAACCGTGAGGTTTCTAAAATTGAGGGAAGTTCTTAAAACTGTCTTGAGTCGGTTCATGAGCCCAGTTTTTAGTGTTTCCTTCAGCTTGTGATGTGCTCTCATACATCCCTGTTGTATACCAAGATATTTGTTTAACTCATTGGTTTCCAGAGAAGGCATTACTTCTCCTCTATCAATCTTGTATCTAGCTTCATTGGCGAGTTTACCCTAATGTATTTATTGAATTTTGCATTTATCAATTCCCAATTGCATATCAATGTCCCTGGAAAATTCTTCATTGGTTTTTATTTCACATAGTCATGCCCAGGGAGAATTTAGAAGTTGTATAAATTTAGCTAGCTAACGCTAACTAGCTAGCTAGCTAACTAACAAAAGCTAAGGTAGGTTTAAGGAAGGTATGTGTGTTAATGACAAGGCGCCCAGATGTGTTAAAAAAAAATAAAAATAGGAAAATATTACAGTGGCAGAAAGGAAATAAAATTATTGTATTGGCAGTAGAACGTGGGATTATTATATTGGAGCCCAACACAGGGCGTGAATGAAAGCGGGTTTATTATACAATGTATGAAAAATTATCATTTTCTTCTTCTTTCTAGGATTTTTATCCAGCCGACAGCCGGTTACCCTTTGCGTCCCGATGGGACGCATATTCGACCATACACTAGACACCAACACACTTGCGGGCTCCTCTGATCTGGGATAAGCAGAACGCGAGGCCCTCCGCGACAACACGTACATACAAAGACAAGGGACAAACAACCATGCCCAAGGCGGGACTCGAACCCGCGACCCTTCGGACCGAAGCGCTGAGTCGGTACTCGCTCTTAGCCACCTCGGCCATCCAGGTCGGCAAAATTATCATTTTAATAAATAAATTCCTAAAAATGTAGACTACAGTAGAAATCACAAAGGAAATAAAAGCATTATTGTATGATAATTGCATTGTCTCAAAAGTTAAACCAATTTGCTTTTACATCAGAATTTTTATTTGTTGGTATTTTGTTTAGAAAAAGTTCAGATTCTTTTCCAATCCTGATCATGTAATTGTGAACTTCATCTAGATAGAAAGGATTAATATGCTCTTCTGTTGTAAAAAAAATATCCTCATACAATTTCCACCATTGTATTGTTAGGGACGCTTTATGTTTAGGGTAGGAGTGGAATCATTGAATGAGGTATTTGCAAGTGAGCAGTGAAATAAATCCAGCAGTCCTGAGATACATACATAACAAAATGGTCAGAGTAAATAGAGAAATATGAAGAAAACAAGTAACCAGCAGAAATAAATGTAAGTAATGAATTTTAGAGAACAGTTGTATAAATACAAAATATTATTTTGTTTTCTGTTTTTAGTATATACAAGAAGTTTTGAAAATGACTGCACGAGGGAAGTATGTTCTCGCTCTTCATAGAAAGAGTGGCAGGATAACAGTTCTTGTTACCTTTTACCTTAATTGATTTTAGTAAATTTGATTCTTATTTAAATTGGTTATTAATTATTATGTACAGTTTTGAAGTAGTAATAATGAAAGGAAACATTTTAAAAATATATTAGCAAATTCATTGAAATAATAATATATTTTCTTGCAGAATCCCCAAATCTAGGTTTTTAGAACATGCAAATTTGATAGTTCAGTGAGTGGCCATAAGCATGCTTAAAAATTTCTAAGATATTTAAATGAACATTTAAATTGCTTGTTGTGTACTTTTTGTGTAGTTAATGTATTATTGTATAGATTTTACAGTATATTCTTTTGAAAAGAACTAACTTGGGTTATTGTTCATCAGATTCTCTCAGATTATTTCTAAAAGAAAAAGAAAAAAATTAATAATTATTTTATGGACTGCAGTTATATGCAGTATGAAGTAATAAAATATTAGGTAGAAATATGATCTATTTTAGGATCATTGCATTGCTATCCCACAAGTATTAAAAAAGTTGTTTATACAAAAGAAATTTTTTTATCCATTTAAATAAAATTAGGATTCATTTTCAGAATCTAATTGTAAAATTGTAAACTGTATTCAGTTTTGCAGGAATCATAGGTATTTCAAAGCTCTTTTAATTCTAAAATAATATCATGACACAATATCCACTATTAGGGATGGTTTAATGTTAAGGAAAGGGCTGGAATCTTTGGATGAGGTGTGGTAAAGAATGACTTGGCTCTTGGTAATTGGTTCCGGTTAAAATGAAAGAGATCCTTTCTAGATGAGTGTATGTATGTACAATGAAAGAGATACTTTCTAGATGAATGATCTATGTATGTTTGCATTTTACCACAGATGCTTGCTGATTTTTCAAACTAATTTGTCATTTTATTTGATATAGGGACTAATACATTCACCAGCTGTCTCCCTGAAGGCGAGTATTTGATATCAAATGAATCGTAGCAGCCACAGATATCATTTGAGATATCATTAGAAATTTCTAATACTACTGCGCAGTGTGTCAGGAGATAGTTTTGAGATTTGTGGGAATAAAAGGATTAGAGTAAACAGTGAATTTGAAGACAATAATCAACTTTCAGGAAATAATGTAGGTAGTGAATTTTAAAGAATCAGTAATCTGAAATCTGAAATCCAAAAATATTAATTTATTTTCTGTTTTCAGTAGACAAGGAAGTTTTGAGGAGCACTGCTATAGGGAAGAATTTTGCAGATGTAGGAGAGCCTATCTTATCCATTTGAAGGTGGTTAGCAAAAGTATGCACCTGCGTTTGGGAATGTACTTCCAAAAGTAGTATACTAAACATAAACTGTTTTCCAGTAATTAGTGACGCAGGAGTCTTTGGGAGCAGTCTATGTAACAATCCTCGGCCTCCATGTTGTCTTGACAGATATAGTCTTTCAGTGATTATGCATCCGATATTTTGATAGAAGTGTTCTATCAAAAGCATGTTTCTAGCAAAAGATGTATTAGACCACTTGACAGCTACAAATGTATATGATGCTGCTGAAAGATCCCAGGTGTTAATTCCTGTAAATTTGTTTCTCGAATTTATACAGATTTTCGTAACACGAGAGAGTACCTTTCTTTCCGCTAGTTTTCTTATTTTCTCATGTGCAGTTCCCAGGAGCTGCTAGAGGCCGTGATACTTATATTCATCTCCATTGAAGAGTTCTTGAATTCTCAAATCTCACATCAAATGAGGTTCATTACCTGTATTCTGCATGCGTCCTCTCTTTACGCGAACACCTGTATACTTCTTCAAAACAAGATCGATACAAACAGAGCTGCTGAAGCTTTCAAGTGTCAGCATGCTGCGAAATTGTGCTGGCCCTTTAGCAATAGAGCTTAAGATCATCCGTTTGTAATTGATAGGTGTTATGTATTAGGTCAGTTGGTACCGCTAACTCCGGCTTCTCCCCCTCCTCCCGCCGGCCGGCACAACGGTAGCGCAGGAGTCTTTTCATGTTCTCGAGTGGTGTTGTGACCGCGTGTGCCGCGCCAGTATATCAAATGTATCCTATAGATGAATAAAGTGCTATTGTTACGAGCTAGTGATGTTATTTATTAACCCACAAATACAACAGTGGTGTCAGGAGAGGGATAGCTGAGACAAGGAGCCGCGCAATGTGAGTATGGAACATTTTTAGACCGCATGTTAATCGAACAACTGCTTAAAGGCGTAGAATCAAGGGACATGTGCGACGAGATTATTGCCAAGAAACCAGAGAGTTTTGCCGCCGCGTACGAGATAGCGTGCGCACTCGAGCTACACGAAACACGGCCGACGAGAAAAATCCGGGTGAACCCACAAACCGGATTGGCTACGAGAAACCACGGCACGGAAGAACAGCAATCAAAGCCAGGCAACCAGCAACGACCCCGCCAAGCTACTAGCGACCCACCGCAGCATGACGGCCAGTCACACCGCGAGAACCAACAAGGATGCGCGGGGTGTGGGGGAGCTCACGCCCGTGGTCAGTGCAGAGTCCGGGACGCCATGTGCGGAAAAAAGGGACATATCAGCAGAGTATGCAGTCGCGTTCGCTTGCTAACCAGGTCTACGAATCCGACGACCCAGTTGATCAGATCGACGTGTTAAAAGTCGAGGTCATCTGATCTGTACCATCACCCAGGCGAGAAATGCTGGCTGTACAGATAGAGGGCACTACAGTCGACATGGAATTCGATACGGGTTCTCCTTGCGCGATCATGAGTCAAGAGAAGTTTGGCACCATCATCCCCAATTTCAAGTTGCGTACGACACACCGACGTTTCGTGAGTTACTCACACCATCCTATTCGTTGCATCGGTTTCACCCGAGTTCAAGCTACTATGGGAGCTACGACGAAGATGCTCGACCTCTACTTGGTGGACGGCGAATTCGACACGCTCCTGGGCCGGGAATGGATCAAAGAGTTCAAGCACGAAATCAACTTCATGGAAATGTTCGGAGAGCCATCGTGCAGGGAGCAGAACCTTGCGCACCACATTTCCACCGACAAGCCGCTGACGCCGCCCAAGCTGTCGACCTCGTCCAACAAAACTTGACGTTATCATCCACCGATACCAGGACGTCTTCAGTGATATCCCTGGGAAGCTATCAGGCCCTCCAGCGAAGATGCACCTGAGACCTGGAGCCACGCCCACGTTCGTTCGAGCACGAGACGTGCCTGTAGCCCTGAGAGATGCTTATGCGAAAGAGATCGATGCCAAAATCGCCAGCGGTTTTTACAGAGTGGGCGTCAACGACTCATGTCGTAAAGAAGAACGGGAAGTTGAGAATCACGGGCAACTACAAGCCTACTGTCAATCCGCGAATCATTGTCGATGAACATCCAATCCAGAAAATAGACCAATTGTTTAATCGGATGCGCGGCGCCACCCTCTTTTGTCATCTGGATGTTACAGATGCATACACTCACCTCGAGGTCGAGGTCGAGGAATTCAGCCACGCCCTCACACTCAACATCCCTACCTATGGTCTGATTCGTCCAACTCGTGCTGTCTATGGTGCAGCCAACATTCCTGCCATCTGGCAACGTCGAATGGATACGGTTCTGCAAAATCTCCAAAATGTCGTAAGTTTCTTTGATGACACCATAGTTTTTGCTGATACTTTCGAAAATCTGATCCAGGCTCTTACCGCAACGCTGGAGCGTTTTCGCCAACACGGTCTCAAGCTCAACCGAGCCAAATGCAGCTTTGCAGAACCTGTCCTGGAAGCTCTTGGCCACAAGATCGATGCGTCGGGTATTCACAAATCAGACGCGCACATCCGAGCTGTACGAGACGCGCCGAAACAGACGACCGCATAAGAACTCCAGCTTTTCCTGGGAAAAGCTACATATTACAGCGACTTCATCCAGAACTTGTCAACGAGGGATCGTCCACTCAGAGATATGCTGTTGAAAGACCCCCTCGTGTGGACACCTGAGGATGTCTCGGCCTACCAGGATATCAAGAACGCTCTGATCTCACCGCAGGTCCTTATGCCGTACGATCCAATCCTACAACTTCTGCTGGCAATAGTAAATGATCTTCTTGGAGTTCTTCAAAGCATATTGAAATATACCAATCCATATACCCCTCTTGCTGCCCTCAAATTCCTGTAACCTGTTTCGGAATTTCTAATAAATATATGGGCGCCAGGAAATGATTACGAGAATGAGCTCCCAAATTATATTTAATTATAACTCCGAAATAATCGTGAATACTTACGATTACTTAATTCGCCCTCCATACGGAAAAGCGTGGAATCTGAAATGCAAAATTTAAATATCCTACTGGATTGCACATGACTGCAAATGATAATCAGCTTTCATCAATAGGATATAACAATTTTTTTATAAATTTCAGTAACTTCTTTTAAAAGAAATACCGTACAACATTCTTTTTGGTCATGACATTTACTAGAGCGCTATAGAATCTGATATCCATAAGAATCTTGGGCGCTGTCCTGGTAAAGGATGTCTCCCCGTAGATTTCAGCAATGGGCCTCGTCCAATCTTCTTTCTTGCTACCGACGAAATCCGTATCTTGTCGTTTCTTCTCATAAACCACTAGGTACACTGTTTATCCATTGGCTTTCCCCCCATTCACCTGCTTGAATTGCTACAAGTTCTAATACTCCTTATTGTTAATTTCCTAAGCAAAAGTTTAAGTGCTGTTAAAATATTAGCATATAAGTTCACCAAGTTATCATCGGGTTCCTATCATCGGAGACTAAGTTCAGTTATCGTTGTCCGCTTAATAAAATTTATAAGTCACCCTTTTGGCATTCACTGTTCACTTCGTATAAAACAATTTCTGAGTTCTATCTTTTGAATACTAACAACAACAACAAATCACTACGTCCGAACTCGCGTAAATTTTCTATGTTCAAATAAACTGCTATGCAAGCACCCTGATCCGATCGCTATCGTGTCGAAGGCTCGAATGAATCTTCTTGTATCCTTCTTCAACATGTCAACTTTTTTCATCTTTTACTCTCTTGTGTAAAACAAAATTATGCGATCTACCTCGCGGCGTCATCTACGTAATTTTTTTTACCAATAACTCACTTTTTTACATTCCCATGACACTTCCGGTATATTAGAATGAAATTTTCTCATTCGTGTAACTAGGCATCTCTTAAGTTTGTTTATAGGCGAAACCACGGACGCTACTTATCGTCCGCTTTTGAACTAATCGGCATTGTTTATATGTTGCACTCCGGTACCATGGCAATCAGCGTCTTTTTGCTAATAAAGTATTATTTTTAATGAAATTCGCTGAATTTCATATTGGTGACAATCTGCAAAGCCGTATGTTACAATATCCAAAGCCGGAGGCATTCAGCATCCGACTCAAAGGGATCAATGCTAGGCAAAACTAGAGCAGGCTTAGGCTACCTCCCTGAAAAATGCCTCTACAAATTCGCAAAGTATCAGTCTAGTAACTCAATTTCCCTCTCATAACATGGAGCGCTATTCGCCTGCTGTTCATATGCGTTGGAAGAAATTTAATGATACAGGTGTGAACCTTGTAGAGTTGAAGGGTACGCTGCAACCAAGAATGCGGAATGGAATCAAGTGCCTTTCGGAAATGAATATAGCCCACTGACACATTATGCGTTTTCTATTTTACATGCTTGGATACAATATTATCTATTATCAATAATTCTTTGCATCTTTGAGATCCTTTCCTACTTCCAACCTGTTCTGGCAAAAGGAGGTCATTTTCTTTCAGGTGGTCGTCGAATTTGGTGGCAATAATGGAAATGAGAACTTCATAAATTGTGGGTAGTGTGACCGCTCTACCTTTTCACTATTCTCTAAAAAGCCTACAGCGGGTCACTCAAGTATCCTAGTAGTATTACTTGACCTGTGACTTGTTATGACAATATCACTTCAAAAATTAGGAATGGTTTTAAATGCCCTAACTGCCCTACAGGAGTGGGTTCGTCTTTTAACCTGCCTTTGTAATAAAAAACTCAGGCAACTTAATCTTTCAACTATGAACCGAGTTCTAGATATATTCTGTTAAATACTTGAATACAATTCTAATCTAGCATTTACACATTGCATTGAAAAATTCTATCACTTGCTCTACCTTTTGCAATTACGTGATTACCTAACAACTGCAGTTGCGTTTTAACACTTGCATAAACACTTTACATAAAATTATATTACCATTCACTTCACAAAAAATACAATAAAATACCTTAATAAACTATAATACAAAAAAAAAAAAAAAAACCAAAACCTTTACATACACTTTCAAAGAAATTGTCATTTGAATAGTGAATGAAATATATACAAGACGTTTCACTTTCAATTATTACTTTATCAATTTAGCCAGCAAAGAAAGAAAATGTCGTTATGCAATGAACGTACAATTAATAACTCTTTTACTAATTATTGGTTTTGAACAATTTGAAAACGATTAAACAATAAATTGAAAACACACACTAAAAGAACAAATATTATCAATAATAGAAAAATGAAATAAATAGGTTTTTACAATTCTTTACAGGAATTAGCTATCTGGCTTCCTTTTACGACTGCAATATTGTAAAAGATTACGTAAAAATTTTTTAAAATTTATTTTACGTCAAAAAAGCTGTTAAAACTGCGTATGACGTTCTACGGGGAAAAGTGAATTGTGTGCACATTTTCAAAATTCTGTGATCCCTACACTGAGTCATATACTACTTAAATTTTGAAAGAAAGAAAAAGCTCCCATGTAATAAAATATATTTTTAAGGATTGAAAGGCAATAAATTTTGGCTCTTATCCATGATGTCATTCGCCAAGGAATAATACTTCCTGCCGCAACCACATGGAAATGATAATTTGAATTACTATATTTCACACTGAATTCTAGAAGACGTGCACAGAAAATGAAGTTACATTTATGTCCAGAAGCAAAACAAGGGGCCATCTCAGCATTTGCTCAATGGATCAGGGAAACTGGACGAAAAACCTGATCGAGATGGAGGTCATTGACCTGGAGGCTGCAATACAATCCTTGTTACAGGTTGTTTATACACATTTCTACAGTTCAAATGTTAAATAATGCATATGTATAATTGTTAAAATTAATGTTACTTTTCTTGTGATGCTCAGTATAGTCTCTAATTATATAGAAACAGTTATGAAGCAGAAACGATTTCACTTGGGATTTAAACTTTTCTATCGAATTTAATCGTTTAATGTCATCTGGCAAAGTGTTGTAAACTAATGTACATGTATTGTATGTGAATTTTTTGTAATGAGCTGTTGATACTGTCACCTGATGAATATGATTTCTAGAGTGAATATGATTTCGTCGAGTGTTATAGTAATAAACCTCGGCATTTTCTGAAAATATATTCCCGCCCTTAAGCAAGTCATTTTGGACAAAAACCACTGATTCGTGAATAAACAGACAAGGTAATGATAAAATTCCTAGATTAATGAAGAGAGGCTTAAATGAATCACGTGGGTGGAATTTGGTTATTATTCGTACAATTCGTTTTTGTAATCTAAAAGTCTGGGAGCTATAAGATGTATTTCCCCAGAATATTATGCCATATCTCAGGCGGGAATGAACATTCGCGAAGTATACACAACGAACGCAACGAATTGATGAGAGGTTTGCGTGCATAGACGCATCACGTACAGCTGAATGTATTCTATGCATTCCACAACGTTGGCAAAGGCGTGTGGATGCCTGGGGGGAGGGATTATTTTGAAGGTTGTTTGCTCGTAAGAGTATCACGCGTATTGTTTTGTTTTGTGCATATGCAATACGAATAAAACAATGCTCTCTACTTACGCATTTTTCACTGTCCCTTACCCGTAGAGTCTTGTAAGGGAATCCCAATTTAGTACCAGATTTATGAAGAACATTCCAGCGACATTGAATCGTATATGCTGGTTTTATGTTTTCTGCAGCTTTATTGACTGATAAAAAATAGTTGCCATGACCCTGAACTTATCCTCGTATGTGCTACTACTACTTTTAATATCTCTCACGCCATTAATATTTATATTACCAGGGGTTGTATTTATTATTATATTTGTGAATCCAATTACTTTAAATAATTTCCTATGAATTTCTCAAAAACTCAAAACTTTTGAGTGAATATGAGCTTCGAAATGTGCATTTTCAAAAGCACTGAAACGACATATTCTCAAAAACGCCTCAACATTTTGCAACAAATTTCCATATGGAACAGTCTTCTATGATATTGTAAAGTTATGTTGACCACTAGGGGACCGAGTTCTATGATATTCTAAAATTATTTTGACCACTAGGGGACCGAGTAATTGAAAAAAAGGAAAAATTGAAAAGACGTACTTTGGGTGACGGTAGATGGCAGCTGGGAAGAGGGTGGGACAAAACCGAAAAACTAATCCAGATTAAATTAATTTAAAAAACTAACTACGAGAAAGTCTGTACCCTTCTATAGCACCACCAGTTAATTTTACTTTCTCACCTTTAAGAAGGCACTTCTTAACCGTCTGATGGGCACGTAGAGTCTTTTAGGACCCCACAGCTATTTTCTCTTTTGTAGTGATTGAAGTATTGTATTTTACGTTATCAGCGTTCGAAATATCTCTTTTTAGTTGATTCTGTACAATATGCATGCATCACAATTTAAGTTATTTTTTCCCCACCTCATAAACTTCCCAGAAAGATAAAAGCTTAAGGACGTACACTTCGGGTCTTTGAAGACCCCTGCGAAAATACCAGTTTGTTGTTGATTTCAATGTTGTATAACATTATGTTATTGAGTGTTATTTCGAGAAATACTTTTAATGTAATTTGGTGGAACTGTGCAACGTCATGTCTTATTTCCAGATACTGCGCGTACGGTTTCTGATTGCTGTAAGTTTGAAATATAAAGCGCACGATTCTGATATTGTGTATCTTCATTTGTACTGATTGTAGTGAGCATGAATATTTGTCATCGAGCAGAGATGAAAAACGTGGACACTACATGTAGAATTGGAAGAAGGAGATTATGAAGATGACTGCATCGATGAGATAGAGGACTGCGAATCTCTGAATACTGAAACAATTCAATATGAAAGTATTGGAATGAAATGGAGTAGTGAAATTCCTAGATCACATCAAACTTCATCGCGAAACATTATTAGAGATAAATCTGGACCATAAGTAGAATGTCCATGTTCCTTAAAAACACTCAAACCTTTCCCTGACATCAGATTTTTTGTATTAGTGTAAGGGAAACAAATAGTGAATCCAAACGAGTCTATCAGGAAGGGAATGAAGCTATTCGTACTGCAGTATCTAAATTGTGAAAGAAATGGATGAAACGAATTAGAGGATTACTTTGCGTTTTTGACTAAAGCGTATCGATCTGGACATGAAGATTTATCAGAATTCTGGAATGTAGAACGTGGTAGACCAGTTTTTCGGGCAACTAAAAGACATTAAAGATTTCAAGCAATTACTCGTATTTTACAATTTGATAACAAACTAGACTCCGAAGAAATGTCTAGAAAATGTTTATTCAGAGTCTTTGATCAATATATACCCCAGGCAGATATATTACAGTCGGCGATTATCTAGTAGGATAGTGTCAGGTGTCTTGCCCTTCAGTATACGAAAAGCACACCTGACGAGTTCGGAATTAAAATTTAGTGAGCTTGTGACTCTGCTAATTCCTTCCCATTGAATGGCCAAGATTATTTGAGAAAGCAACCAAATCAACAAAGGTAATCTATATAACAACAAAAGTAAAATATAAACCAGGGTAATCGTGCAGTCAAAGAACTGACCGTAAAATTGTTGAACAAAAAAGTAATAAACTAAATTATACAATAAATACATTAATATTCTAACGGATATTGCGTCACCGGCCGGCACCACCACGAACTACCTGTACGCGCGGATTGCGTCATCTGCCGGCGCCACCACGAGCTGCCTGTACGCGCGTGTTGCATCATCTGCCGGCGGATTAATCCAGAACGGTCGAGGGATCCGGAAAGTTCTCAATTGTCTCGCCGAGTATAAATACGCGGCGGCCGGCGACCACGAATCAGTCTTAAATCCGCAGTGGAAGCTGAACTGTGAAGTGTGTGCATCGCGGTGAATAGCTTTGCAGTGATTGTGCTCAGTGACGTGAACCGTGGTCAGTGCATCGTACTGTGGTCAGGGAGTGAACTGTGACCAAGTGCATCGAACTGTGATCAGTGACGTGAACTGTGGCCAGTGCTTAGGACTGTGCGAGTGTGTAAGACAAGAGCAGTGTAAATAAATAATCAAGAAAAGTGTAGTGTAAATAAAACAAGAGATGAGTAGTGTAAATAAATAATGAAGAGAAGTGTAGTGTAAATAACTAAAGAGAAATGTAGTGTAAATAAATAATCAAGTGTCTTCAGTGATTGTGTTAATAAACAAAATAAACGTTTTTTTAAATAATACGAGACTTTCAATTCACCACCTAGTACGTATACGAGAAAGTTAAAATACAACACTTTTCCTGTGTCAGGGGACCCCAAAAGGTCTATTTCCGTTGAACTCTCGAAATCGAATCCGCAGCATTACGTAACTTTCTCTATACTACGTATATACTCTGTATATGCTATGTATACGAGAAAGTAACTAGGTGTGCTACAAAATGGCACAGATTTTCTCATATTAGTTTCTATTAAAATAACTGCAGGTGAACTATAAAATGTAGTTAATGCTATTATTGTTAGCATATTATTATTATTATTATTATTATTATTATTATTATTATTATTATTATTATTATGTCTTTAAATAATTTAAAGTGAATATTAGTAATATGTAAATTGTAGAGTTCTACCACCAGGTTGTATATACCTATCTGCAGAATAATAAATATCTATGTTGTGCACAACAGCCCTGAGGAAGACCACGATAAGATGGTCGAAACGTCGGCAACACAGCCTTCGACGCGGCGTCACCTGGACAGCCAAGATCATTTACATGACTCTGGCCGCGGAAGCCTACGACTTCATTTGAAGTAATTTGAAGTACTTTCACTCGCAAGTGTAATAATATATACAAATTGTTGAAAGTGTGCATATTAACGGCTTGAGACATATTTTAGTGGAGAAGGACACGAAAAAATCGGGAGGGGGAAATCGATTTTTCTTGCCTTCTTCTGAACATTCTGATATATAGTTTATGCATGTTTTACTAGGTTTTAGTCCCTAAAAATAATATTTAATGGAATTATACAGTAGCCAGGGAATTTAAAGAGTGGGCGTAGCCCTTTGAGAAATGTAGAATGGGAAAAAATATTATTTTTTTTAGATATTGGTAAATGTCGAGATATTGTTTGCAGTTCATGGCTACACTATTAGTTCACGTCTAGCGTATTCCCTTTGTTTATTCTAAATAAAACGCATACTGTTGTGAATAAGAATAGAAATAATCACATTGCTGTAGTTGTATTATTGTAATTTTTGTAAATTATATTTTGTCTATTCATTATCTTTTATCTTTTTTGTGGACGAACATTTGGCAAAATTACATAGATTTATGTAAACTAATACACGAGTGGAGTAAAATCCCTTGATGTACTCCACTAATGATACATTATTAATAAAAGTTAATTATAATTAAAATTTCTAAAAGAAACGCTTTAAAGTCGATATGGCAGGTCACTAGCATTAGCATTTTGTTGCATCGTTGTTGAGTCAGTCAGGGCCTTTTATCCCTTCGGCCATGGGCTCGACGCCGTTAGATACCGGGGTTCCTGGCTGGTCACCCAACCAGGAACCCGCGAGTCTCGAATTCGCTTAACGTTTGTGACTTCACGGAGCGTAGTAAAGGAATTCGGCCAGCGCCACCGGCCTACAGGGTGATGTCGTTGCAGTCGTCTGGCGGAGTCACTATTGTCTAGTACGTTGATGGCTAGAATATTTGGATGGTTATGTAGTCTTTATAAATACTTTGCACTGGTCTTCTTTGATTTCTTCTTTTATTGTTGGAATCTGTAAGTCTTTGTGTAATGTCGCATTCGTTACGTACCAGGGAGCATTTACAATTTTCTTAAGGCTATTGACTGGAAGCGTGGTAATATTTCAATATTAGTATTGTGAGCTGTTCCCAAAGTTGAATTTCATATTGCTTTATACACAGTTATATTGTTTGCGATGCTTAACGATGATTTTCTCCCCAGTAGCCAGTAACTTCTAAGTTTTAGGCCTAATTCTTTTCTTTTGTTCTTGATATGTTTTTTCCATGTGAGTCTTCTGTCCAGAGTAAGTCCGAGATATTTTGCCGAGTTATTTTGAGGAATAGATTGCGATCCGATTTTTATAGGTGGACATGTTTCGTGCTTCAGACTGAAGGTGACTTGGGCAGACTTATTGTCGTTGATCTGGAGGCACCAGCGTTTCTGCCACTTGTGGATGGATCCAGCAGAAGCATCGTCCAGGAGATGCTTCTGCTGGGTCTTCGTGTCGAGCTAAGATGTCCGTGTCGTCCGCGTAGGTTGCTGTCAATGCGTCTACAGATGTTGGGATGTTGGCAGTATATAATGAATGAAGGCATACTTCCTTGAGGCACACCTGACAAGGGATAAGTTTTGAAGGTTCACCGTTAAATTTTATTTGAAAATATCTCTCTGTGAGATACGATTTTAATAAGTGATAGTAAGGAAACGGTAGATTTTTCTTCATTGTTAAAAGACGTTAGAGAAATGGGAGGTGAAGCATTCCGTTTTCTCTTCGTCGGTTTTTCTGATGAGAGGAATCGGTTGCATCGGTCTCTTCAAATATTTAGTAGTTTTCCAAAGAGAATTCTCTGAATTCGAATTCGGAATCAATCTTATGAGCTTATCTTGTAGGGCGTTGTTGCGATATTCTTGAAGTTATCTTTTGAGGTTTTGTGAAGCTGAACTTAGTCTTCTTTTGGCTGCTGAGTCTTTAGTGATTTTTCATTGTTTCTTTAATTTACGTTTTAAATTTACGTAAATTGTGGGTTTTTTTTTTTTTTTTTATTTCTGGTGTAGAATGTCAAGCAGCTAATTGTTGTAAATAGCTGTACGAATATAGAAGTAATTGTATTGAATAAGGTATTGTTGTGTAAATAAAATCCAATTGTAAAGATGAAATAGTGGGGAATGTCTATTAAAGAAATATCAAATTTATCCTCCGTTGCCAAACAATGTGCAAGTGCGAAAAAATAAGTAAATGATCTCCTAAAACATAAACAGAAGAAGAATCAAGAATCTAAAAGGAACGGAAACAATTAGAAGGTTCCAGATGACCCAGAATATGGAACAAGAATGCACTGAGTGGTTATGTACATACAAAATTTAGACCCAAAACTTTGAAGTCAATTTATTCAAATTCTTGTTTTTTAACTTTAGGAACACTTTATCTCAGGGAAATAAAGTGTAGTAAAGTACATACTTACTTTTTATAGCACTATCTACATTGTTTGTAAAGTCATAATCAGCAACAAAATACCCAAAAAGGTTGGCCATTTTAATATAAAAAATATAACTCAAAAAATGTGTATTTTTTAATAATTTAAAAAAATCCTGTTCGGAAACGAATGATTGGATGTTGAATTTTTGAACTGATTAACATTAACAAACATTTAAAGTTAAATATTTTTAAAAAATCAATCCTGTAAATAAAATAGTTTTTGTGATATGTGTACCCAAAACTCACAAAAATAGCATTGGCAAGTTAGGGATGTCCTTATCCCTTTAAAAAAAATTAATTGTTTAATTTTTTAGAAACAAAAGAATACACCATAATGAACTTTAGGTCATCTTAAACAGTGCAATTAGCACTATCATTTGGAAAAGTTTGAAGAAAACATTTGCAGCCCTTTTTGAGAAATTTACGTGTAAACTTTTGTGAAAATGCAGAATTTTGAGCTCATTTTCACAAAAAAAACTGAGTTTTCGAAAAACTTTATATGACTGATAAATTTATGACATTATTTAATGGTCATATACTCATAAATACAATTATCAGAACAAATTGGCAGTAATATAATAACGTCAATAACGTCAGAGACGAGTCAAAAATACATTGTAAACTTTGAAAAGACAAAAGAATAGAGGAATATGGCGTTTATGTCATCTTACAGAGTGTATTAACACTAGCGCTATCGAAAGTTTAAAGAAAAAATTTGCGCCGTTTTCCAGAAAATATTGTTTTTGTTCTTTCTAAAATTGGACATATTGCATGCAATATTGCGCGTAAACTACTAAAATTTTCAAAAAATTAATATGACCTTAATGAAAGAATTAAATGTGGAGAACAAATTTTACTTGAAGGAAATATCTCTACCTCCAATTTTGTAGTTGTAGGACGACGCCGAAAAAATTCAAACTTGAAAATTTTCGAAAATTCAGAGTTAAAATGAAACATCGTGAAAAACGGACTCGGACCACCTTTATAAGAGAATTTTGATTTCTTCCTACAAGAAATTTAAAGAAAAAATTTGTTGCCTTTTTGAGAAAATTTTGAATATGCCCTCTTGGGGGGGGGGCTTCATGTGAAGTACCCCCAAATTTGAAAAAATGTTTTTTAGAATTTCAAAACTTGAACGAGAGCCTGATGAACAGGCGTTTCTTCAATTTGGAAAAGAAGTAAAAATAATTATTTTCTTTAATGTTCAACAAACTCAGCATGAGCTTCACATGATCTACCAAAATTAAAAGATTAAATTTTTATTTACCGCCTTGTGAACATTAAAATACTAAATACTGCTTTAAAAAAAACTCGCAATTAAAAACTCACTGCAACTCGTTATTGTTCCATCTTTACTGGTTATGTGTATTCTGCTTTCCCCATTCTAAGATTCATAGGCTAACTATCTGTGGTGTTCCAATATGGCACAGACATTATCGTACCTGTAAGTCTCTTAATCCGTTTAGTCTGAGTTAGCCTTTCAGTTTTCCCGTCCTCTTCCCAGCTATTACTTATTGGCGCCCTGTAACACCAGGGTCTGGTGCCGAAAAAGTGCGTAAATCGTGTTCGTATAAGAGAATATACCAAATTACTTCCTCTAACACGTTGTGAAATCAAAATCCATACTTTTTGGGTGCTTGATACCCAAAAGTAAATTGACGGCAAAACGTCGGTCCATCCGTCTGTCTGTGGTCAACACTAGTGCCTGAACCGTATTGAGGATTATCTCTGAAATTCTGTGTGAAATATAGACAGTTTTAAAATTTTTTAAACCATTTTTTTCCCTCAAAAGGGCCCATTTTCTTTAAATTTTCTCCTTGTATGTATGAAAGGTCTGTAAAAAAAGGCGCCAGTCTCATTTCCGGCGAACTCTTTGTATTTTCGAAAATTATACAATCTTAACATTTCGAAACTATAAAATTAAAGATTCGTGCCATCAGCTCTTTAAAAAAGGTAATTTAAAATTGTTTGAAAAAAACGAGTAGTTTTTGCGTAATTTGTTCTTGAAATGTATGCACTTTATGAGAAACCTTTTCTAAAAAATCGACTCAAGTTCTTTCTTAAATCTTTTTTCAAAAAAAAAAAAAAAGAATGATGTAGATTGACATCACATGATTTTCGTTGGTCTCAGAATATTTGAAAACTGTAAAGTTAGAAATTGCAGTTTTGAGAAAATCTTGTTTTTAATAATTAATATTGCTCATATTTCAATCATGATTGCGCGGAAACAACTAATATTTTCAGAAAAGTGTACATGATATTTTGTAATGAACTGATTGTGAAGAACTAATATCATCTAAAGAAAAAGTTGTTTCAACCAAATAACCACAATATTTAACGAATTATTTTCAAATTGCAGGGCCAGATCGATAATGGAACGAAATGTTTAGGCACTAGTGTGTTCACAGGCAGACAAGTGAACCAACGAACCGACGCTTGGAAAATCAATAACTCTCTTTTCGAATCAGAGGACGCCAAGAAGTGTACTTGCGTTAAAATCTCGAAATCGATTGCAACATTCTGAGCGAATGAATGATGAAAGACGTCTCATAGAGGAAAACTCAAAACGTTTACGTTTCATTTTTTAAAGTATTTTCTCTCCTGCAAATTTACAATCAGTTCGTTTTTTATCACTAAAGCAAGTGGTATAGAAAATATAAAAAAATAACAAATAAATCACTACTGTGCCACTTTTTACAGGTCTCACAAGTAAAAGTTTTTTTTTTTCGTCTGAGTACGTGTTAACTTATCTAATAAGTTAACTGGAAGGTAATTCGCGTGCTCGTACAATCTCTTCTGATGTAGTATTTGGCTTCTCTAGGTGATGAGGTCATCCAGTGGAATTATATCGACGTCTCTGTAGAGTGTAGTTCGTCACAAACCATGAGTCGGCGCAAAGACGTTTTCTCGCATCAACATCTAGGTCATTAGCAACCACTATTGGAGATAACGGTATGGTAACTATGGATATGAAATGGTATGGTGATGATAAGGGGTGAAAGGACGAACACAAATACAACCATGCCCGAGGCGGGACTCGAACCCGCAACTCTTCGGTCCGAGATCGCTACGACACTACTGCCTAACGATGTCGGCCACTAGATCAGCTGTTTTAGTTTTGAATCTTCGAAGAACATCTAATATAGTTATTACTTCCCTGTGGTGTTAGATTAATCCATTCGCGTTCTAAGGTAAAATTTTTGTCAGCTCCATTAGTGCATTTTGGATATGAATGTTAACAGATTTAGCAGCGTTCCTATTTGTTCGAATTGCTGTATGTTATTTCAAGACTTGAGAAAAAATTAATTACTTTGCATAGGTCTATTTGTGGTAAGATGAAAAGTAAATTTTACTGGGGCTTTGTAACGGATGACACAGGGCTACGACGATATGCCGCTTTTAATGAAAACGGATGATAATGAATCAGTTTTTCATCTCTCATTCATGATTACATATGTAGTTTTAGTTTTGTTTTTCTAGCACGTACAGTTTTTGCAAAAGTTTTGTTTTTCGCCTTTCAAATTAGCACACGCTAGGTCATACGTAAACGCGGGGCTGCAAAAATTCGCTGCTTTTGATTAAAAGCAGGGTGACAATGAATCGGTGTTGCAATGTGATTAAGTATGTGGATTTGGTTTCTTCACATCGCCAACACAGTCTCTGAAATTTACGACTGATTAAATTTCAAATGAACGTTGGCAATGTACAAGTGCAGTAACGTACGCCCGCCATTAGACCCGTACCAAAGGTCCTGACATTCCTATACCAAAGCCACCCCATGAACATCATCTTCAGATTATTCAGACTGCTGTGATAGTGAAATGGACGTTTCTGACTTCCCCAAAGAAGAGAGAAAAACCAAGTTGTTTAATCAAGAAGAACTTATTGATTTGATGCGAAATCTTGGCCTCTCAAAGGAATCGGTGCAGGTTTTAGGATCATGATTGAAAGAGAAATTTTTTTCTCTTTTCCAATGATGTTCCCTTCCCTCTGCGACCTGATTCTTCTTTACATAAAACACACCGACGTCTGTCAATTATCTATCAAATACTATGTAAGGCTGTCTACCCTTTCTAGCGTCACAAATTTCCCACGGGTCCGGCGGAGGGGAACTAAAACCTTTACAGTTGTCTTTGCTGTTCGAATACTTTTTGCGTTCCTGCCCATGTGGTTTTGACTGTTTTTGTTATTAACTTTTCCATACACTTAGGTTAATATTATGATGAAAATATGTATTGATTATAAGTTAATTATTGCATAATAGTGACAATAATTGTTAATAAATCCATTAAAAGAGCCAAGAGCATGGTGCAATTCCTGGCAAGGCACCAGACACCGAAGAGAGCACCAGTTGGCCAGCGTCTTTGGTTTCAGAATGATTTCATATACATCCAAATTCCTGCAGTATCTTGAATAACGAATGTTTCAAAAAGAAAATGTATACTCTTAAGATTATGAGATCTTTTCCATTTTCTGGGGGTTCTGCAACCGTCCAACCTAAGCAAGAGCCGCCACTGTCGAAGGGATAAAAAGCACAGACTCACGATAATTGACTACATTAAAAAAGAATTGCAAGGAAAATTGTATCAAACGCTCAATGCCCACAGAAGGGCTTATAAACGTGTTGCAAAGGCTAATAATCGCCTTACTCATTTTTAAGAAACTTATTCATCCTAACAATATTTACTATTAATTTAAATGATTTTTTCAGAGACACGGAGTGCATTTAAAGAACACAATAAATTAAAGAAATTGTGGATGTTATGACTATTATAAAGTAGTGACTTCGTCGTTGAATGACTGACTCTTTCATATGCTTGGAGATTTTGTACGTTCCCATAAGATGACGTTCTTGGCATTTACATATTTAGGGAACATTTGTAAGAACCAAGGTTTCCATGATTTTGATTCAATTTGCCTCAAACAACCGACCTGCATTTTGATGGTAGTTTCAAATATATCGCGATCGTATCAAGCAGTGCTCGATACGGTCGCAATCTTGCGAAATCTAGCAGCACGACCAAAAAAGACACGAAATTCAGTAACACAATGGCAACATGAAGACTGGCCCTGACGCGCCACGTTATGAAAACCGAAGTATAGCATTGTGGTGTCAGGGTCAAATGAAAAAAAAATGTACTTTACATTTGCAAAACGGCTTGAAGAGAAGTCTTGTGG
Source organism: Teleogryllus oceanicus (assembly GCA_964035755.1). Classification (NCBI taxonomy): domain Eukaryota; kingdom Metazoa; phylum Arthropoda; class Insecta; order Orthoptera; family Gryllidae; genus Teleogryllus; species Teleogryllus oceanicus. Next base: position 9,494,855 of record CAXIVR010000003.1, read on the forward strand.
GGGAACCGCAAAAGCATTGACTCCCAAAACAATGGAAGTTGTCATGAGATGTTAATTTGTTTTAAAAAAATTACACATCCAGAAAACGAAAGGCGATAGCGCCAATCGGATTCCAAAACTTAGAAACTTGTTTATTCTGTGATTTTTACAGAGCAGCCTCTCAATTCTACTCAAGGCCAGTCACCACGTAGGAATTACGGCATGGTTTTACGCGTCTTTCTCAGCCGTGCCGCTAGGTGTCGCATGCTCGCGATTGTATCAAGCAGTGCTGCAGATGAAGCGACTCTAGTGGTACGACCGAGAAAGACGCAAAAAAGTGACAATGCACCGTGATGACATTTCGGATCTGGGACATCAGAGAACCCTTTCCACATCATATTTGCAAAAAATGGGAAATTATTTATATTTTGGCAAATTTTTACTATCTTGTATACATACGTATATACGGAGTAATATAAGTAGTATAGAGAAAGATATGTAATGCTACGCGAAAAAACGGCGGATTTTCGGCGGAAAAAAATTAATTTGCCGGGCTCTGGTGACGCAAAAGTGCATAAAACCAGTTGCTAAATTAAGAGAAAAAATCATCTAACACGTGGTATAGCCAGAATTCTCGCTTTGTGACTCGATGCCGAAAAAACAATTGGAAGCAAAACGTCTGTCCGTCCGTCCATCTGTCCGTGCGTGAACATTCGTAGGGCCTAAACCATTCGTACGATCTTCTCCAAATTGAAGAATCCCCGATCTATTTGTATCTAGTTGAAGCTTTCAAATTTTGAAATACATTCTTTAAAATTTGGGGATACTTTACATGAAGTTCCGCAGACATTTTCCAAATTTTCTCCAAAACAGCACCAAATTTTTTCTTTAAATTTCTTGTAAGAATAGAGTAAAATACACTTATAAAGGTGGCGTAGGTCACATTTTCATGGTTAACACTCAAACCAAATTTTTTTTTCGTTCTCCTACAACTATAAAATTGAAGATTTTTCCTTCAAATGAAATTTGTTTCATTAGTTCTTTCATTAAGGTCATGTACATTTTTTGAAAATTTTAGTAGATTTCGAGCAATATTGCGCGCAATAATTACAATTTTAAAAAATAAAAAAAGAAGATATTTTCAAAAATGGCTCCAAATTTTTTCTTTAAATTTTTGGTAGGGGTAGTGCTAAATGTACCCTATACGATGATATAAAGGCCATGTTACTCTATTCTTTTGTGTTTTAAAAAATTACAGAAATGTAATTTTTTGTTACTTGTCTCTCCCGTCGTTAAAATTTATATTACAGATGTATTTCATTGTTCAATTCGTTTCTTAACACATGAACTTCAAAGTGTCTCTAATGGTGTTTTTTTGAAACAGGGTAGGTGTTTTTAAATCATAAATAGGAAAAAAAAGTGTATATTGCAGAAAAACGAAAAATAAACCATCACGCCAATTGAAAAAGTTCTAAATATTTTGTTTTATAACATTTTCACAATGAAATGTAAATATTACCGCAAATGTGATTTTTCTGTATTCGCTCTCCTAGAGATTTTGCCAGTAATTTAGGGATAGAACGGTTACCATGACAAGAACGTTGCTATTGATACAGTCTAAACACGAGAGCTATTATCTGTGGAATATTGAAAAAAATATTACTTGTAAGGGTATGTGTGTCTGTTTCAGTCATAATACATATTCGTGTTCTGGTTCAAGTTCAAGTGTCATCGAAGTGTATTACTGACAGTGATTTTTTCATGTGCGTCCGTTGGAATCATTTTACATTACTCTTACTACGTAAGTACGTAGTTGAGTAGATTAATTGAAATTTCACAGCTGAGCCATTCCACGTCAAATCGCACAAAAAGTACCAAATATTTTTAATTATTTTCAATTTTTTCTATGGATCAAATAAGTTAACATGTTTTTTTTATTTTTTTCTAACTTCATTAGTTTCGGGAGTATTGCAATGGTAAAACTTGATAAAATTGACGCGCATCACTAACTTAAATATATCACATATATGAATACACTAATTATAGAAACTCCATTCAAAATCCATTCGAACCTTAAAAACATGTTTAATTTCTTAGATTTTGTAAAATATTTAATTTCCTAAATTTTCAATTAAAAAAATACTTTTAAAAATTGAATATTTTTCTAAACACGGTAAACTAAAATTTTTAAAAATATTAACAAACGCAAATGCAGAGTATGTTGATAACTCCAGAAAAAATCAAAGTGGGATCTCAGTAACTTTAAGAAATATTAATTTTTTACGAACCAGTGTAAAGTAAATTGCTGCAACACGCGTTTCTTACGTTTTTTACGTTACGTTTTATGTTAAGAAGTACTTAAATTACGTCTTTTTGGATAAAGCTGTAATTTAAGTACTTCTTGAGGTGGTACGATTGTATTTGGTTATTCAATCGCGGTTATTCAATAATTCTTGACTCACGTTATGACTGATATTTTGAAATATTCTGGTCCCTCATTACTCAATTATTTGTACTCGCTTACTTTAGAATTCCTGATCTTTCGACACAATACACAGTTCTAATGCCTTACCGAATTTACTTTCAGGTCTGTACAAAATTCCATTTTCTTCACCAACTTTTTAGCCACTTTTATCACGTGATTGGTTGCTGCGAAGTATCGTTTAATTTTATTTTATCTTCAACTTTCAAAAATAGTTAAAATTTGAATTGTCTTGTGAGCTGTTGAGTGAAAGGAATCGATGTTTCGAAATAATGTCTTTCTTGCCTGATTTCTCAATTGACGGTGAAGGATAAGTGTGAAAAAAATTATCTGTGGTAGCTTTTCGTACTGTATGAAATTTCTCATGGGGATACAGTTTTTGTTGCAATTTTCTTTTCTTCACGGGGATATTTCCTATTGGAATTCAACTCTTGTTTATCTTCTCTACATTCATTTCGCAGACACTTGAACTATCTGAAGTGCTTAAGTTGTCATTTCCCTAATTTTCACTGTTTTCACTGGACTTTCCGCTCCTTTTATTGATGCCACGGGAGCCACTGGTCTCGACGCTCTCTTCACTAACGAAAAGCATTTTTGGGAGCCGACTCCCTTTTTTCTGACATGAATCACAAATAGCCGAATAATGCAGAAAAAAATGCTCCCAAACCAAATCGATAATCGCGATGCTCAGCATTTTTTAGAGGATTCTAGATTGGTTATGTTCGTACCATAAACAAGGAATTTGCATTTTTTTCCAAATTACCTTCATATGGAATCCGTGGTATTGCTCTAGATTGGTTGTTCGCCTTAAACGATCTCAGAGTGGAAATACCTTACTGGAATGATGGAACATTACGTACACACCTTTCCGACTCTTTGCCCATTGCACGTGGAGTTCCTCAAGGATCGATTTTAGGCCCTATTCTGTTCCTACGTAAACGATATGCCCTCGACGATTCCAAACGGAAGAACGGTTACGAACATCCTTTGCAAAAGAAACCGTACATAGTACAATATCAGAGGTTTCAAATTGGTTCCGAAATAACAAATTAATAGTCAACGAAAAGAAAACGTTTTTAATGCAGTTTTCGATTTTAATATAAATATATGTTATTACATGGGAGCTTTTTTTTTTAGTGTAGGGATCACAGAATTTTGGAAATGTGCACACAATTCACTTTTCCCCATAGCACGTCTTACGCAGTTTTTAACTGTTTTTTTGACGTAAAAGAAATAAAAAATAAATAGAGATACGAAAAACGTGTTTTGCATGTTTTATTTTTTCTCAGCATCTATTGCATGTATCCGGCTGAAAAAAATTACCGAGACAATGAAACACAGTTCAATTTGAAAGTACTTTTGTCAACGAATTTTGACGCCAAGTTCATGTAGAAAAATATAAATAAATTTTTGAAATTTATTTTCGACGTGATAATGTTAGAGTACTGTCTCAATTTTCCCCCTAAAACGTCTTATAACATTCTATAACCTACATTTTTTCAGATTTTTCAACACTGTGAACGATAGTGAAAAAATTAAAAACATTTTTTCAGTTTAAACCTTTAAAATTTTGCGCCAAAATGTGATTGAAAAAACGTTTCACCAATGTTTAAACAATTTTTGTTTAAAATTTGTTGCGTCTACAAATTGACCAAACTCGTCTCCAAGCCCCTTAAGGGCATTGAGCTCTTTGCACTGGGGAGTAATTTTCCATTACCTTTTTTTTTAAGTTATGTCACGTCACGTCGCAGTCAGTTGTCAAGAGGACCGCCAGGTAGCATCTCCGCGTTCGCACCTCCTGCTACGCGCTCCTACGTCAATACCTAGCGAGCAGAATTTGGAAGGAATAAGGACAGAGGTAGGGTTTAGGACACTTCACAGGAGTTGGACTAGCCCTTGTGAAGCAGCCAAACTCGTTTTGTTGGAACAAATTTCACATGAGATTCGACGGAATCGATCCCAGATGTATACGCGGCGGAATTCCTTGCGGATCTTCGGAGTCAAGGAAAAAGATAATGAAAATCCAGATCAACTTGCGCTTCATGTGGCAAAACAGATAAGTGTCGATTTGAGACTCAACGACATTGATATATGTCATAGAGTAGGACCCAAGATTCCAGGAAAAACACGACCGCTCATTGTAAAATTTGTAATTTACAGGAAGCGTCGTGAAGTCTTTCGGGAGAAAAGACAATTGAAAAACATTGGTGTCACAATTCGAGAAGACCTCACAAGATCCTGTCTGGAGGTTCTGAGAGCGGCCATAGATAAATTTGTCCTGCGGAACGTCTGGACGGAAGATGGCACGATAGTCATTAAAACAGGTAGCAGGAAAGCCCGCGCTCAGACAATTGCCGACTTGCAGGCTATTTCCGCCTAAGTAAGAGCGCTCCCCACCACTACCCCACAGCTTAACACTCCCTTTACTTGGAATATCCAAGGATCCTCTTTCCTCTTCACCTCTCTAAGCATCTTTTCTTCTTTCTTTTCTCTACAACCTTTCTGAAAGCATGGCCACCAGCATGAATCCGCCCCTACAGCTTTCCTCATTACATGGACAAAGCAATCAACCAATAACACTTATAATAATCACGCCTCCATAACAAAATCTTCATCGCGAACTTTATTTGTAGGTCACGTAAATGTTCAATCGCTATATTGTCATCTTGATGAAGTGCGAGAACTAATTTCAACCCACGGTTTTCATGCTCTCCTTATTAGCGAAACGTGGTTAAAGATGTCACTTGCTACAACACTTGCCACAATTCCTGGATACCGTTTTCTAAGAAGTGACCAGAACCCACATATCGCGTCACAGGAAGGTGGTGTCGGTATTCGCGATGATCTCACTTATAACTATATAACTTCATCAGCAGATAACGTTAATCAAAATAACGAATATCTCTTTATTGAAATTTCAATATTTAACAGATAATGTGCCCTAGGCGTGGTGTAGTCCTCCGAAAACAGGAAATATCGAAGCTATCGACAAAGAAATTGCGCTTGCTCAAGTAAATACAACATAGTACTGATGGGCGATTTCAGTTGTAATCTTCTGAAATCTACGTCGCATGCCGACATATTCAAACGTATTTTTGGCGAAATGGCTTTCTATCTTACCACTAAAAGCAACTCACCATACAATCAGTACAGATACTTGGATATATCATATCGTTGTATCGAATAATGACAGTGTAATTCCATGGCCAATCACCAGTTCCTGGAAAATCTAAACACGATCTCGTATACGTCTCATACAATATGAAATGCCCTAGATATACGCCAACAGTTTTCAAATACCGCGACTTCAAAAGATTCAATCTTCAATTATTTCTCTCTGACGGTATGTCTATGCCCTAGCATCGTGTCTCTCACGAAAGTTCGTTAGATAGAAAAGTAAATACTTTTACTCATCAATTGACGGAACTGATTAATCGGCACATACCCGCGGAAAGCTCGTGCAACACGTCCGCCGACATCTTGGATAATAGATGAAATACATTGCTTAATGAAACAAAGGGACGCTTCCTTCAAAATTTTTCGAAATTCATTATTTTGCGGAATACGCGGAAATTCCAAAATTTAATATAGGCATAACTATATAAATAATCAATTTTCAGGTAAATAAAGAAATGTGTCTCTTGCTTTCATGTCCAGATTTGATAAAAAAAATAGCATACACTTAAAAGAAGCCGTGTCAATTCTTTGCAATTTGACGTCAAATGGTTCGTGAATTTGAATTCGTTTCGCTATCACCCATCCATTCTGGGGGCAGAGTGAACATCTGAAATACTAATATCTTTTGAAACCCTAATCAGGCAGAGTCATTCTTTTTATAATTCTTCAGCACTTGGATCAAAGACTGACCGAACTCAATTCGTTAGTGCATGGGTAGGCAGAGCGCAGCCTCATACTTACAATTAATTTTTTAGAACTGGATGTGTGGAGTGGTTTCCCACATCTGATTTGGAAATTCTAATTAAATTAAATTAAATTAAATTTGAAGATGAAATTCATTATGTAAAAGATAGTCATTTTCACAAATTTGGAATGCCTCTTTTGCTATGTTAAGACAGTTTTATTGAGAAATTAGGAAAACAAAAAGTTTGTGTCCCTGTTTCAGAGACTATTTTTATGCATTTTTAGGATTTCTTTAGTGCTTAATATCTGGTCTGTGACATATTTTTAGTATTAGTATTAAATAATTTGTATTATTGGTATTGATATAAGTTGCATATGTAATGTTATACTGTTCTGGCAATAATTGTTTATCATGATAAACTGTCTTGATTCAATTTTTATTCTATAATGTGTGTATCATTGTATTTTGTTCATCCTCATGCCAATTACATTCTGAATGTGAATGCTGATCTCTATTAGATTGTGAATTGTCATGAGTAATGAATGCAGTGTTTAATTCCACAGCTAAGTTGTTTGAATATCTGTTCCAGGCTCAGTTTCTGGTGCAATCAAATTATTGCACTTTGACAATCAATTTCCTGAATTAAATTTTGGATCATAAGCATTGTTGGACCTGTTACATTCCACTCTTTGCAAATCATTGATTTAAAAGTGACTGTAGTTTCACACTGGATCCCATCTTTGAACAGCCAGGCCCTGAAATGTGTGTGTGTGAGATAGGCCAAGAAACTAATTTTATCAAATATTTATTGATGAAAAAAAAAAGTTTGGACTGCAACTAGTAAAAGCGGTTCTTTCAAGGCATGCATAACATTCTAAAAGTTCAACTTTTAGCTCTAGTGCTCACTAGTGCTAAAAGTGAGATGATGTTCAAGTGTTCAGATAAATTGTGAAAAGAATGCATCAAAGAAAACAAAATACTTTCATCCGACCTCATCAGCCATTATTGAACTTAATGTATCATTAAGTAATATGTATACTTGAATAAAAATAGCGTGCAAGTCAATAAGGCTGTCTAAAAATTAAAAAAAGACTCCTTGTGAAAATAATTTTATTTTGCTCGTTGGATTGTATCGCTTGGCCTATCAGTCTCATATGGCAACATTTCCTACTCACAAAATAAATTGTCACTTTTACCACTCATGTCATAAATAAGTAATATCCTTGCAGTAAAATTGCAGAGAATATCAAATAATCAATTTAATTTGTCATAGAACATGAGATCCTGCACATTTCTGGTCCCCTCTACTACGTAGTGGGGGTACCAAGAAGAAGTAAACCACAAAAATGTAATAGAAGGTCCAAAAAGATCTCATTTAATAGATTACAACCAAAGAAACAATACCTGTAACTCTGATGGGGTATTGTAAAAAATATAGTTTTCCAAGTCATATTTTAGTGACTTCTCATAAATGTTAAATTGTAAGTGCACCCTTATTTTCAACATCTGTATGTCATAAACCCTGAGCTGTAGTTTTAAATGCAGTATTCTGTTATAATGAACATTTTGGATCAGAGCTGGACAATGGGAAATTTCACTCATTGGTTAAAAAATGTGATGTTATAATGCATGTGACTATTTATTTATTTGTTTATTTGTTTGTTTTTTTTTATTTATTTATTTATTCAAAAACTGTATGTGACATATGGGGGAGAAAATCATGAGAGGCATTACAATGCTTCTTGATAAAATTGAAACTGGAAAGATAGATAGTTAAACCTTGTAAAAAAAATGTAGATAACAGAAATAGAATGTTTGTTATTTTTATTATATATAAAGCCACTAGTAAATGCAGTTACGTTTAAGGTTTGGATAACATGCTAAAAGTTCAATTTTTAGCACTAGTGTAACTACATAATTAGGTGATTTATATTGTTGAATTGAAATGAAAGACAGTAATTCTGATTAAAGACTCACGGTAAATGTGAATTTATTTTGCTTATAGGATTCGGGCACTTGACCTATTGGCCTCTTGTCACCATCTTTCCTACTCCAAAAATAAAATGGCACTTTTACCAATTGTATTGTAACTATTTGTTTTACCTGAGCAAAGGTGCGAAAATGTTTTCATTTGTTTCTTTCAAGCACTGTTCATACATAGTGCTCTGTAATAAAGTAGTATTCCATAGTATTCACATTAATTCAGCATGTCTCTAAGCAAGTAAAGTTACAAAGATGAAACATAGGCTGTCTGTTAATAAGTTTTTTCTTAATAAAACGCTGTTTCTTGTTTCAAGATACTATTGTAATGTAAAAATCATTATCTTTAATAAATGGATTTGTGACTGTCTATAAAAAGTAATTATTGGAAATTTTATTAGAAAAACAAGTAAAGTTACATTTGAACTCGTGTACTAGTCTGTGTTTATTGCCTTATGTATAACAAAATTGTTAATGCTATTGAAACTATAATATTGTCAAGATGTTCAATAAATACTAGATTTTACTGCTGTAATTTGATTTTTCTTCCATAAATTCCTTACAATTATTTTTTTGTTTTTTAATAAGTTAAGGTTGAAAATATAAGGAGTGATTTTGAAAATTATATGTAGTGAATATGGAGAAATATTTAAACTTCCCGCGTACCTGTTTTTTTTCCCCAAATTCCTTCTACGCTATTGGCTGTTCATTTGCCCAATAGAAATCAATACGATTGTACATGGCGGCATCGGAAGTTGGGCAAATAAGGCTTCTCTGTTTAACATTAAGTGCCATCTCTGAGATATAGTCTTTGATTCTAGCAATACTAATCACGCACTTTTTCTTGATACTCCACAGCGGGGGGGGGGGTGCGGGAAGAGGCGGGTTATGTCTACGTCACGGCAGTGCAGGACTATCAACTTTGACAGAAAACTCGGAGTAATAACTCGTCTGGAGTATACAGCTATGAGACACAACGGAAGATTTTTTTTTAATTCTGAAGAAATAATTAATATTTATATAAATAATTGAGTATCAAGAAGGGACATGGTACATGTCGATAGAAAGAGAGACCGAAAACTACGGAGTCCGCATTGGAAAGGAAGAAGGTGGGCAGCATTGCAAACTAAGCCGTGACGTTCCGAGTGGAGCTCATATTTTCTACCGGGCCTTGCTATGCTGGGCTGAGCGAGGACTAGGGCTCGAGGATCAAGAAAAGGTGCGAGCTCTGACATCTCATGATCGCGCCACTAGGCAGCGCTAATAGTACACTTATTACGTTTTCTACATTTGTCCATATAATTCTATTTATCCTATTTCAGTGTATGATATGGCGTTGGATTCTGGAGACATCTCGCCTGCGTGCTATTTTACCACTTTTTCAAATTTGTCCGAAATTACGATAACAGTTTTAAAATTAGCTTCAGCGATTATAGTTGGAAAACAGGTTCATCAGGTGAAATCTATCAAGGAGACAAACGCGTTTTGAGATCAAAAATCGAGTCGCAGGATAAATGAGCTCGTGCGTAATCTCGGCTCATTCTTTCTGGTAGTGGAATGATAACGGAAGATTTAAAGTAAAATGTATGTAAAATAAGATGTTAGAACATGGAATATTGGTGATATCTACTCAATTAGTTCAATTTTCTTTTTGAAATCAATTTCCAAATTGAAATCGATATTTTGAGTAATGCCTCAAATAATGTTTTGATGGTATTCGAAGGAAGACGGAAATATGTGAACAAGATATATAGTTTTATAAGTTATGATACGAGACCGTTTGGTTGTGTTACAGCATCACTAGTTTTATAAGTGGAGAAAAATATATTGAGATTGAAAGGGACGAAAGCATAAACCGACTGCCCGTTCGGTCGCGTCTAGGGAGCGCCCACGAGGGTGGGGGTGACGCAACTGGGGGGAGCGGGAAGGGGGAGGGTGAAGTTTTTCCGAAATTTCACCTTACGCCCAAGACCATCTACAATTGTAGATGGTCTTGTTACGCCTCTCCTATTCATCCGATTTGCATGATCGACACGGCGTTGGATTCAGGAAGCACGTCTTCATCTCGCTATAAGCCCACATTTTTTTAATTTCTTCCCGGAACAATGACAAAAAAATTTTGGGGCGGAAAAAACGGCTTCGTAGCGTAAATTCTATTTTAAAAAGGAGTCCACTGCCGTTTACAGATAGAAAAATCGGACAATTTGTTCAGACGTTATCGGCCTAGTAAATTCCCTGTGATAGTGCTGCAAACTATTGATTTTTCCTATAAGTATTTTTCGGTACATTTAGCCTTCAGCAGAAAACGAGAAAGTAAAAATTAGAATCCATTGCACATATCCAAGTTTGTTTTACATAAATTACAGAGATTGATCTGTAATACTACAGTGAACTATGAGTCCCAAGAAAATGCAAGACCCAGTAGAACTTGCAATAAAATCAAATACTACTTTTTTTATGCAATTTGCTTATCTTTTCAAAGTTGAGAGTACTTGTGGTGAACTATCCTAAATCTTTAAGTCAAATGTAATTCTATTGAAGCTACTGATTAGGTTGTATTAAATAGATTTGTACACAGATGAAATTCAAAATCCACTGAGTTTTATGTGTAGCTTTAGTGATAATTAAACAATATTTTTGGCATATATATTAAGTATATTTAGATATAACTGAAGGAAAGATGGGAGGGAAAGAAAAAAGTCATAAAAATTCAACCCATTTTTATTTTATAAAGATATTACAATACACCAGCATGTTTATTCTTACATCATGAGAAATAAATGCATTCTATACTTTATTACTAAAGTGAAAATTCCAAATCTTAATAACTCAACTATTGAATATTTTACCTTTAACAACAATAAACATAAAATTATTAAAAAAACTCAGGGAAATTTATTAAACAAGTAAATCTCCCAATATCAATAATGATCTTTTAATGAAAAATAAAAACAAACAATACGAGTTCTCTTCAATGACTTACATTGAATATTAAACTGGATCAAATTTTATTCCTAAATATTTGTCTTTCTTGAAAAAAACATTTCATTAGAAGAAATAATTTTTTCCAGTGTTCTTTCATTCACTACCTCATATTTTAATTCAAGGTTGCAGAACTTAAGTGACGAATTAGTATAATGGTTGGATCACAAATTCCTAAACCTACACGAGAAAGGATACTCTGTTTCAAATTAAACAAGTATCCTGTTTTATTACCTCTAAATATTTAAGCAGCTTTCGGTATTTGATGTATTAATTATATACTTTTTTTGTACAGCAAACAATGACAGGATTGTATTGATATTAAAGAAACATTTCTGTTTTTTAATCAGCTAGTTTTGACTAACTTGTGAACTGTCAACTGTCATAATACCTAACTGCATGAAAACACTCCAGTTAGATTGTAAGTAAAGCAAGTTGTTCTTCCTCCATTGGTGACAAAAAGATTAATAATTTTTTTCTTCCATTTATTAACAAACTACTTAGTCTAAAAATGGAAACAATAGAAATGAAAATTCAATGTCAAAATACATATACCAAAACCATAATCTGTTAAATGTAATGGAGAGATGAAAGAGATGGATATTTAAAAATGTTTCAATGTTGTATTCAAAATCTAGGAATTCTTTAAATGCAATGGAAAATCTGACACCAAGATACTTATAGAATACATGAAATCAAACTTCAAAGAAGCTTCAGTTAATTAATAGCTTTATACTCCCACGTAAGAAATTTCTCAAAGTAATTTTAGAAAATAAAAAAGTGAGAAGACTAATTACAAGTTCATAAATGGAATTCAAATACCAACTACTTTATATTATATATTGCAAAATATTGTATTATGTGAATCTCCTCAATAAAAAAGAAGTGAACTCGTAAAACTTCATCTCCATCATCTCTATTCTCAACAGAAGTTTCAGTTCACTTTTCATGCTACAATAAAATCTCACTTTTTACCAGAACCTCCCCAACCCATCAAGCCTTTTACAAAACCTGTTATACCAGCTCCTGACTTTTTACTTCCTGAAGCAGTAGTTTCCAATTTCTCTTCTAACGATGGAAATTCAATAAAATTGTATGCTAAATCAAAAAATAGAGGTTTGCATGGAATTGGTCGCATCTCAGGGGGTAGTTTGTACACATTAGGAGAGCGTGATAATAACGAAGTGTCCTCTCTATATTCACTTAGCCGTTCTGACAAAGGCTGTGAACAAAAACAATTTTTTTCACAAATATTAATCAGAGACTAAAGGTTTTCATAGTTGAACATACACTAATAATAGTTTATAACACATCATTTATGAGGCAAATTCTTTTTTGTGGTTTGTTGAAACATTAGCACTTGTCAATATTTGTAGTAAAAATTTTAAAGATGCATCAGGATTGAAGCACGTGTTGATCAAACATCTGAATTGTATTCTACAGTATCTGCTTTAAAACTCTGATCTGTGCAAATCATTATAAGTTTGAATTTTCCAACTGTATGTACTTTATACTGCATGCAAAGTAAAGTTAGAAATGTAGAAATTAAATACAATGAAATCCCAAACAAGAACCCAGTGCCAAGAGATTAAGTTTCTCATAGAATTCAGCCATGCCATACATATGAAATTCCTATCAATGTGTAATCAACATAAATTTGTTACACTTTATGATTGTTTACAATAAATATAATAAAATAAATTAAAAATATAAATAAATTTGACATATTGCGTGAATGTACAGGAGGTGCACTTCACATGAAATAATATTTGTGTGTCGCATGTCAAACTGGTATTATTAATTGGTAACTGGTAAATTAAATGTTATAACATTTTTCTATTGTCATTGTTACAAAATAATATTTGTAGATAAAAGTTTACTTTTCAAAATATATTTTTCTGTTTACTTGCTCATTTCGTTCAAGATGTTTGATTACCTTCCATTACAACAATAATTATAAAAAATTTACAAATAAAAGTATCCTAAGTTTTTTATGACAATCATTTATTTCAGCAATTGCACAACGTTTCGTAACTCATTTTGTTACATCATCAGGTGCTAAACTAATGGGACACAGAAACTGTTATTCTACATAACAATTAGTGTAATTACTAGAATAGTTCACAAACACTACAATTGTCTCAATTTTGAGACAATTGTATGACAATTGATTTGTAGAATAACTTGAAGTAATTGTAGAATTTGTTATTCTACAATTGATATGTAGAATAACAGTTTCTGTGTCCCATTTGTTTAGCACCTGATGATGTAACAAAATGAGTTACGAAACGTTGTGCAATTGCTGAAATACATTATTGACATAAAAAACTTTGGATACTTTTATTTGTAAACATATATTCACAATCAAGAGTTTATTTTCATTACTTTACTTAGTCATCACTGCATCTATCAATGACCAGACACCTTGCCACTGACTGGGTCAAAATGCGAGCATAAAAAACATTGTTCTTATGAATGTTTCACATGACAATCTCAGAAGGCAGATTTTTTTATTATTACACATGGGAATTTCTCATTAAAGAAACTGAAACTAACCTTTTTAGTCCGGGTTCCTGGCTTAACTCCAATAATTATTCCATTATCATCTTCTTCTGTTTCCCCTTCAAGGACACTATATGCATGAGCTGAAAATTCTTCACCTTCAATATCTTTTTTCAATTTCAGCAATTGGGCCTTTAAATCATCATTTAAATATTTTCCATTCAATGCTTGGCTTACATACAACTCTGCACGCTTGTACAAAGCCATGGCATCTTGCCATCGCCGTAACGTTGCCAAACTTTGGGCGATATAAAAACATCTGTGAATCGAATACATGAATATTTACTAAAGCAAGAAATTGACATTTAAGACAAGTCAATTAAAAAATACTAGAGAATTAACACTTGCTGACAAGACACATTTCCATGCAAATAATTTAAAGGGCAATGAGCAATTGGAAGATACACATACTTAATACTAGCAAAACCTGGCAGTTGTCCTGCTCTCTTTCTCTTCCCTCTTTTTACACCTCTCGCTGTTTCTCTCCTCTCTTTTTCTTCACTCCTTTTCTATCTCGCTTTCCCCTATCTCTCTCTCATTTCCCCCTTTCTCTTTCCCCCCCCTTTTTTCCTTCTCATTTCCCCCCTTTCCCTTTCCCTCCTTTTTTCCTCTTTTTTTCCCTGTCTTTTTTCTTTTTCTATTCTCTCTTTTTCTCCCTTTTTTTCCTTTTACCCTTCCCTATCCTTTTCCCCTTTTTTTTTAATTTTTTCCTTTTTTTTTTTTCTCTCTTCCCTCTCTACATTTTCCTCAAACCCTCTCTCCTCTTTTCTCTATCTCTTCCCCTCTCCCCCCTTATCACTCATTTCCCTTCCCCTCTCTCTTTCCGTCCCTCCTCTCTCCATACTGCGCTGCTGACTCCTCCTGGTCTCGTTTCGTGTCACACGGCAACGCTCAGCAGTAACGAAGCTGGATTCCCATGATTGGTAATTTCATTTAACAGAAGCACCATCATGTGCTGCAGTGCCTTCTAGTAGAGTTACAAAAAACGAAGAGCATAAAAATCTCAGTGAAAACAGAGAGTAACGTAGAGTGCCAATTGTCATGGGGATCGGTCACACGGCCACCTCCCTATGCTTTACTCGGTGATCCTACCGCTGCTGGCCTCTGGCGGAATAAATTAGGAACTCTTAGCGACAAGTGAAAAATAATGATGTTGGTGCATCTACCAGCATATTATTTAAATTATTTATTTTCCGTATTTGTATTGTCTTAATCTTTACCTAACTTGGCAAGGACACAATCACAACACAAGGATCCTGAAGAGGAGTCTGTAAATATTTCGTATCTATTCACACACACCTTTTTGTGGATTGGATGTCGATTACATGTCGTTGAATTCACTTTTAGTAGTGTAGATACATACATATGTTTATTTAGCCCTTTCGGACCTGAACTTTTTTTTGGTAAACTTTCTCCCCTTCCCCCTCTTTAAGGCTACATGTACCAAAAAATACTTGTAGGAAAATTCAATAGACCGCAGCACTGTCAAAGGGGAATTTATAACACCAATAATGTCTGAACAAATAGTCCTATTTTCTGTAAAGGGCAATTGACTCGTGTTTAATATTGAATTTATGCTGTGAAAATGTCGGTCCTACCGAGAATAACATTTTTTTAACATGCAAATAGGAATATTTTTTTAAAATTAATATTCTGGTATCAATAACAGCATTCTAATCAGTTCTCACAAATTTAGAGAATAATGGTAGATTACATGCCATACCTGAAACGTACACTGGAAGATTTTCATTTCTCATAATACTTTTTATATTGGAATAATTATGTATTTCTGGAATGAATCCTATCTTGAAATTGGCTTGAAACACCCCAGATATCTTAATATTCGGAATTTTGAACATTACATAATCAAGTTTGCAATACAACAATTTTAAAAAGTTGTTCAGTAATAATATTTAGGTTTATAATAGTTTTCTCACCAATTTAAATTCTGTTACAAGATTTCTGAATTTCTTTCCCCTCAAAACAGATTTTGTTTTTTATATATAACACAGTTTCAATGGATAGATAACATTTGATCATCTCTTTTCCTGTTTTAATTACGTTTGATTTGTAATATTACATAACTTTCTGTATACGGATTTCTGTCTGCAGATTCGGTGGTGTATGTTCCGAGTGTTCCGAGTTTGCGGGTTCAAACCCGATCGAAGCCGTGGATTTTTAAGGGCGAAAAATCCTTCGTACGCCTTCCTTCGGAGGGGAAGTAAAGCCGGCTGTCCCATATAGTAGCTTTACTGCATGTAAAAGATCATCAAGCCTAAATGAAGCCTCTGAGCAAAATTGAGTTTCACCTGTTTCGTCGCCCAATACCTCCTTTAATACCTTCTTTCTCCGCTAGGTGGTGAAAGGAGCGTAGCGAAATTTGCGTCGTTAGACGGAAGAGCGGGCCTGATGGCCCGAGTCTCTCGCCACGTAAAGTTAAGTTAAGTTTATGCCTCATAAAATCCTCTCACGAGACACCAGACCATCCATTAGGTACACGATCAATAATCCAAGAAGCTGTCAACAACTAGTGTATCAACACCCATGGTAACTTTTGCTCAGATTGTTAATTAGTTAGTTAATACCTTATTTTACGTGGCGAGACTCGGGCCATCAGGCCCGCTCTTCCGTCTAACCACGCAAATTTCGATACGCTCCTTTCACCACCTAGCGGAGAAAGGAGGAATTATCTTGGGCGACGAAACTGGCGGATCTCAATTGCTAGAGTTCTTTAGCGAATCTTTTACACTCATAAATCTACCATGGGACAGGCGGCTTTACTCTCCGAAGGAAGGCGCATGAGTTTGCCCGTAAAATCCACGTAATTTTGAGTTCATTTTCACAGAAAACTGCTGACCGTTAACCATCGAATCCGTTAACTAACTAACTAACTATACTACAAAATATTACTCCGTATATACGTACGTATACAAGAAAATAAAAATTTGGAGCCTTTTTCTGAGAAAATGTTTGAACGTGTCTGAAAATACAGAATTTTGAGTTCATTTTCACAGAAAACTTCAGTTTTCAAGAAACTTTATAAGTCATCATTTGAAGCATGTGTTTTAAAAAATGTAATAATCTGATCACTGCTAATGGAAATATTAACGACGTGAGAAACAAGTAAAAAAAACTTTCTTGAAAAAATAAAGAGAATAGAGCAATATGGTGTTTGTCTTCTTATAGAGTAGGTTACATTCAGCAATAATGCATTCTTTCTTTAAAATTTGGAGCAGTTTCGGAAATTTGTTTTTGTTATTTTTTAATACTGTACATACTACAATCACATGAAAAGAACATTAACTCAGCCTCTATCGAATGATTTGAAGTTTCTCAATTTTCTTAATTTAATCAATTTAATTTTAATTTAATTTAATCAATTTAATTTTAATTTAATTTAATCAATTTAATTTTAATTTAATTTATATTTAATTTAAATTAATTTAATTTCATCCAATTTCTCAATTTAATTAATTCCTTCAATTTAGACATTACAATTAATGTACCTACACGGTTGACTCAAAATTTGATGAAGGCAATTGATCAAATTACAATTAACAAAACTACTACTCGATATGAAGATGAAACAAAAGATTTAGGATACAGTGACCAAACTGCACAAATTCTTACCATTATAAGAAATGCGATCACTGACACAATAAATAATACAAGTGTGACTAGATTGTTTACAAAAAGTAAAATAAAATTATTCATTGATTACTTGATGCAGGAGTCATGGGAAGCGGTTTATAATACTGTTGATACAAACAAATTTTTTTTCTTCAGCTCTTTCATTTCTTTTTAACACTTGCTTTCCTCTTCAAAAAAGAAAAATAAATATTTCACGGAAAAAGGAATTCTTGGATAACACAAGGGATGAAGACCTTTTGTAAAAACAAGCGAATCCTTTCTTTCATTTCTAAACATCATAACGTATCTCAAGATTTCCTCATCTACTTAAAAAAAAATACAAATTCTTGTTAAGAAAAGTCATAAATCATGAAACACAATCAGGATATTTTGAACTCAAATAACAAAACAAAAGCAATGTGGAATATAATAAAAAATACGACCAAATCAACTAGAAACCTTGTAGAGAATGTTGTTTTAAAATATAACAATATAAATGTGAACGATCCGGCAACAGTTGCTAGACATGATGTTCATTTCCGAAACTTCTTCCTATGAAATTCTCAAAATAATTGGTAAACTAAAAAATAAATATTCGTCCGGTTTAGATGAATTCCCGGATTCTTTGTTAAAGACCTACGCCATTATACACCCGTTAACTCGTATATTTAATGCATCCTCATCCATCGGAACGTTTCCAGATATTTTCAAAACAGCTAAAATTAAGACGCTCTTCAAAAAAGGACAAAAATAAAATTCAAAATTATCAGCCCATTTCTCTTCTATCAGTTTTTTTCAAAAATATTAGAGAGACTTCTTGACGTACGAATGGAAACCTTTCTCAGTAAACACGAAGCGCTTTCAGATTGCCAAAATGGATTTAGAAAATCAAAATCAACGGAAACAGCCATATTTTCTTTTCTTAAAGATGTCGCCTCATCATTGGATCAAAACGAAGCACCTATTGGATTATTTTTAGATATCCCAAAAGCTTTACACGTCATTGATCATGACCTTTTACTTTCAAAATACCTTCATATGGAATCCGTGGTATTGCTCTAGATTGGTTATGTTCGTACCTTAAACAACGATCTCACAGAGTGGAAATACCTTACTGGAATGATAGAACATTACGTACACACCTTTCCGACTCTTGGCCTATTGCACGTGGAGTTCCTCAAGGATCGATTTTAGGCCCTATTCTGTTCCTACGTAAACGATATGCCCTCGACGACTCGAAACGGTTACGAACGGTTGAACGGTTACGAACATCCTTTGCAAAAGAAACCGTACATAGTACAATATCAGAGGTTTCAAATTGGTTCCGAAATAACAAATTAATAGTCAACGAAAAGAAAACGGTTTTAATGCAGTTTTCGATTTTAAATAAACCATTCTGTGCTCCATTGAAAATGATCGGTATACCACTGACTGATGTTAAGACAACAACATTTTTAGGTCTCTCAATTCAGTCAAACCTTAAATGGAAAATTTAAATGAATAGAACACAAAATTAAGTTCATTATGCTACGCGTTAAGAATTCTTTCAAATTCAGTCAGCCTTTATGCTGCTCGCTGTGTATATTTCGCGAATGTTCATTCCCGCCTGAGATATGGCATTATATTCTGGGGAAATATGTTTTTTGTCAAAAATGACTTGCTTAAAGGCGGGAATATATTTTCAGAAAATGCCGATGTCTATTACTATAACACTCGACGTAGAAATCATATTTATCAGATGACAGTATCAACAGCTCATTACAAAAAATTCACGGCTTCGCAGCTTCTGGGTCAATTACCCTCATCTCCATCAGAATTTTCGTCCAGTTTCCCTGATCCCTTGAGCAAGTGCTGAGATGGCCCCTTTGTTTTGATTCTGTCTTTGTTTCTTGTCACTTCATTATCTGTGTCGCTCTCTCTCTCTCTCTGTCTCTCTCTCTCTCTCTCTCTCTCTCTCTCTCTCTTCTCGTCGCTCGATTCCTTCGTTAGCAGACGACGGTCGGATACTGCTTGTTTTGGAGACTGATCTGCAGCCGTTGTAGCGTGGGGGATGTGCTAATTGTAGGGTTTTTACGGCGCGAATTTTGCTTAATATGACTGCTAGGAATGCCTTTAGAAGATTTTACTTGGGCTCATGTCGTACGCTTGCTTCTTCGTTCCGTCGCCTCTGCCCGTAAACGTCATAGTCTAATTCTATTTGACCACTAAAGAAGCGGCCTTGCGTACACACTAGTTTTCCGTTTCTGACACGAAGGATTCTCTGACTACGTCGGAAGAATTCGCTACAGGATTCTTTTCTTTGCGAAACGGCGTAACGGATGGATAGAATGGTCCGAGCCACGCCGAAATGAACACTTAATCGCGCTCCGAAAACCATTCCCATTCTACCCAATTCAGCAGGCTTTTCAATAGTTTTCCAGAAAAACTAACAGATTCTAACCGACTGCTCTCTTTCGGAAATTTTAACCGACTGCCCGAATTCGACTACTCTCCTCGAGACATTTTAGAGCTCTCCTCTTCGAACGGAAAAAAATACCTCCGCCGCGGGAGCCAATGGCAAGATTCAGTTCATGCCCTTATCTTGCGAATTTTTCATTGGCCCACGTGGGTTTCACTCCACTTGACCGATGCCGACGTCAGGCGATGACGTCGCCAACGCGCCACGTTTAACTTGGTTGGCCGCCTGAACAACGTTTCGACTGACCGTTTTGGCTTTGGTTCGTGGGCGGGGCATATGTTCGGCTACGGCTCAATATACCTATATGTCATACATATTAAATCAAGTGTACATCGTGTATTGCTATCTGTAAATTAAATATATAAATATTTAGGCATTATTTTTTAAACAACATTCTGTAATATATTTTAATAAATTATAATTCCAATTCAAACAAAAATGTATTTTACTGCAACAAATATTTTCTAAATTTCTTATTGCAGCCTACCAATCAATGTTTTGCATATTGCTATTAAGTATGAAACAGTTTGCAAATATGAAACTTCACACTGCAATTCGATTTATGATGTCTGCAGAGAAAAGATTTTAAAGATGTTTTAGATCACTCTTCATGGTCTTAAAAACACTAAATCCTATTCAACTGCTATCAAATTCTACTTGTGTTGCCTTGCACGTTGGCACTGCTCCCACTGTCCCCTTTAAATGCCAAAAAGCGAAAGATATTCGCG
The DNA here is from genome assembly GCA_964035755.1 of Teleogryllus oceanicus. NCBI lineage: Eukaryota > Metazoa > Arthropoda > Insecta > Orthoptera > Gryllidae > Teleogryllus > Teleogryllus oceanicus. The sequence goes on from CAXIVR010000003.1 coordinate 9,515,518, forward strand.
TTTCCCCTGTGCCTTGTGCTGTAAAGGTGATGGCTGTCGAAATTCAATGCTCCTCAGTCACCTTCTAAAGCCTTTTCTCCTGTCACTCAGAGAAGTCTATCGCCTTCACAACAACACTCATCAAGCCATACTTCAGCAGGCCTAGTTTAAGAGATATAGAGTTGTCTCATGGGACATTATGTCGCCAATGCTTCTACAGCCAAATGGTAATATTATTATAACTAATTTCTTAACAAGATTGCAACTAGAGGTGCAACAGAATTGCACAGACTTTCTCATACTAGTTTTTCTGTCTTTGGCATGGTCTTGCGCCATCCTCAGGCCAGCTGCCATTTATTGTCACCCAAAGTACATTTTTAAAAAAGTTTCCTCAATTTTTAGGTTTCCTAATGGTATAAATGAAATATTACTTTAAAAATATTATAGAATAGTAAAACCTTGTCCTATAAGAATATTTCCATTGAAAACTTAATTTTAAAATTAAGCGTTACTGTAAATGCAAAATTCGAAGCTCTTTTTCAGAAAAATCTTTTGAGTTTACGAAAAACTTAATTTGAAGTCATTTGCGTTGGAATATGGCATCGTTTTCAGACTAGGAAGCCAAAAACCGTGCGTTGTTTGAACAATGGATCAACAATATTCCATGCTTGATGTCAGAACTTTGTGCAATGGACACGGCCCCGAACGCATTATGTGCAGAAAGTGTGAAGAGGGCGATGGATGGTCGTGATCGTCAGAAAGGACGTATGGATTCAGTCTCTAAAAAATTTTTTCGCGAGCACTAGTAAGGGGTTGGTGAGGTGCGATAGGATTTTTAACAAAGGCTGGGTATAAGGTAAATGATAGTGAACCGGGAAGTTATGTTTAGTTTGGGGTCGGAGAGATTGGTCTTCTGTAAATTGTAATTGAGAATTTTTATTAATATAATGGTTGGAAGTTGGAACTAAACAGACTCCATGTTTCGAGGAGATATACATTAGGGTAGCTCCGTAGATGGAAGAATTTTCCAATTAGTTGAATATAGTCAGTCGCGAGAAAGTGTTTCATACGAAACACGGATAGGGAAAGTCGCGACCGCATATTAAATTTGTGGGACTATTAAGTCGAATTATAGCAATCGTTGAGGACAGCCTGAAACATTTTTTTTATTTAGGAAGGACGCGAAAATTGGTACACAAGGATTTCGTGGACATCATTCTGCCAGTCAGCCGAGAAGCCAGCGATCAAGATTACGAACTATAGTCAAAACCGTACGGTGTTTTTAAAGTTTCAAAGTAAAAGTAATTCTCATGAGAAGGAAAGATCTGTAATATATTGTGACATACCGATATGTCACATGAAAATAAACTAACATTTATTTGTAGACTATATGGTGGAACATGCATTAGGAAATATCACGAGAGCAAGGGCTTAGCAACGACCGTGAATAAACAATGTAGTTTTTGTTTTTTGTAAATGCATTAAGAGGTGGCTGGATGCCGAAAGTAGAAAATTTGGGATTGGGCAAAGAAGTTTAGACGATCAAAAGGTCAGCTACACCAAAATATAACGAACGTATGGATTGGCTGGGTGAGAGAAGGACGGTCAAATGTTATGAAAAAAAAGGTAGTTTAATACGAAGTCTTCGAGGGTGAATCATGCAGGAAGATTTCATTCTGACCGGCATCGCGTTTCTGAACTGATCGTAGGTTCGTGAGAGGGAACGAGTATAATACAGAGAGTCAGAATCGGGTTATCAGATCGTGAAATTTTAAGGACAGTAAATGATATTGCAGATATTGCATGTGGAAGTAATATTGATGCATAAATTGGGACTTTGTCGGGAGTGGTAATCGAGTAATAGATTTCGGGACTATGTCATAGGACGTAATCGGGTCTGATAATTTTATAGTTTGAGACCAGCTTGGATAGGGGCAGAAGAGGATTTCTTAGGACTTTGGACTACGGCAAGCTCGCAAGATATTTCGACTGAGAAGTCTACGAGGGACATCAACGAAGAATAGATAAGTTAACCGCGGTATAAAATTCTAAATTCAAAGATATCTTGATGAAAGGCGTCACATCAAATCATTTTATTAAATTCACTAAATTGTTTGCTAAAAAGGTAACAATAAACGTTGTTAAATTTTGTTCTTTAGAAAAGAAAGTGATCTTTCATTTAGTCAATCCAAACAGTAATGAACTAGGAATAGAATCATTCTATTTCAGATTCCCAGCTGCGCTGTATAGTCTGCGGATCCTATAATCCATTATAAAGGTAATAAGGATTATAATATATCGCTACCCATTGACCCAACAAGCCGGACGCTAAGATCTTTGCCAGATATTAATGTAGAGAAATTTTGTATATCTCAATATACAGGAATAAATGTTAAATTTTATTGTTGAAAAATGCTGATAATTTATATAGAAGTTGCCATCAATCTAATAATTGATTCAGATCAACAGAACTTCCAGGAATCGTGATTCTGTAATCATACGTCCACATGCAACAAGCAGGTAAGGAGTGTATGTTGCGTGTCGAATCCATGGTTGATTTGAAAAGTAAAATTTAATAAATTAGATTACAAGCAATATAACTTCTAAATTTATCACAAATAGCTAGCCCACTGCGGAGATTGATAAGAACTCTAAAAAATATCACGGTACCGAAAGTTTAAAGAAAAAATTTGGGTCCGTTTGAGAAAAGCTTGTTTATGTATTTTTTTAGAATTGCATATATTGCACGAAAACAATGAAAATTTTCTAAAATATGTACATGACAATAATGAAATAACTAATTGTGGAGAACAAATTTTTTTTGAAGAAAAATCTAATTCACAAACAAAATTAATTTTTTCCCTCTCCTAGCACCTCCTGCTGCTCCTTCTTCCTTCCCTCACTCTCATCGTTCTTCTCTCCCTTCTTCTTTCACCCTTTTTCCTGTTTTCATTGAACGATTCATCAAAATAAAAAGGAATGTTTATCTAAATGGATATAACTCATTAATTTATAACATCCATTTTATAATTGCTCCAGCAGATTACACCTGTCGAACCTTTGTCCAACCTATTGTTTAAAAATTGCAGTGTTTTCTCACTGCTCAGAACTAAAAAAATATATTACTTTTTCAGTGAGTCCTGGTTACTTCACACACTTCAAGAAAGTAATTCCTCAACAATTAATTTTTATTCATGCTCACTTCAATGAACCAACAAATACATTCTTAAAAATGACAAAAAAGTCAACAATATCTCTGAACACTTCTGAAGCAAATAAAGAATAATGCAGTGGTCAGTGCATTCGATGCTGGAAATGAAATGGTTAGAGATGACTTGACAGGCATCAACATGCAATGTACTTGGTTCAATTACTTAAATTATTATTTATTCATTTACTAGAATTATTAAATTTTCAGAACTCACCTGAAAGCCTTATAACACTTGATTTTTTCTTCTAGTTCTTGTTGATATTGGAAATCATCTTCTAAGCCTGGTAATTGCTGAAGTTCATTAAAATTCTGGAGAATTATTTCATACAGACGGGTCAGATCTTGAGGCCTCACTTTTCGTCCTTCCACAGCATTCTGCAAAGAAATTATTTTAAGGTGTGCAGTAGAAGCTTTGTGCACGAGGTTGAATTGTTTTTTCTATCGAAAGCACTTTCTCTGCAGGTTGTTGATAAACAGTTTTATCATAAGTAAAGCTACCTGGTGTGGAAAAATGCTAATGGTACAGTCCCAGACATGTGCTTAGCACAGCGAAATTTCCGTCAAACGGACGTCAATATTACGTATACGTACGTATCTGAAATTCCCCTTTTAAACGTCACATGGTACATGTTAAGATATTTCATCTTCATGAAATGGAGCTCCTTCATTGGACCTCCTTCATTATTACGTAGTAAAAATCTCTTTTTCACAGCATTACCTATATTTCACAGCATTTTTCATGCATTAATTATTATTATCTTGCCATACGAAGTAGTTTGTAAGAAGAGAAAGTTATGTAATCATGCGCTGGAGAAGGGCGAATTTTCAGCAGAAAAACTCATTGCCGGGCCCTAGTCACGAGATGGTGGACAAATCCTCTTGCTAAATTTAGGGAGAAAAACGTCTCTAACATGTGATGTAGCAAGAATTCATGTTTTTTGGGTCCTTCATACTGAAAAATCGACTGAAGGCTAATGCCTGCTTGCCAGTCTGCGCGTCCGCATTGTAACAGCACAGAATAGCATGCGCTATTTACAATTTACAAACCGCTCAGCAGCAGAAAATAAATAAAAATATAGAATCGCGTTTTGCTGTACAAAACGCTGGGGAGTTCGCTACTAAGGATTTGTGCAGAAATGGCGAAAATGCGCGTGTCGTCAGAGACATAATCCGGCGAGGGGTACTAGTAACTATTGTTCCTGCCGAAGCAGGGTAGAGCGACCTGCCGAAGCGCCGTGACGTCAGGATTTAGATATGCGACCGAAGAATAGTGACGCGGGAGCCTACGCAACGGAGCATTTCGGAAAGACGGCTTCAGGAAGCACCACCTGACGGTATGAGACAAGTCACGGGACACCCAAACGGGTACGTGATTGGCGGGGAGCCACCGCATCATCTGCGTCAAAGTAATCTACAAATACTCAAGATTTTAAGTTCTCTTTCTTATGAAACTCCACGTCGAGCGGCCAGTCTTCTGAAATTTGTCGTCGAGCGCGCTACTCCTGGAACGTTTTTTGTCGTGCGTTATTGTGTGCCGAGCTTCTGATTTGGCTCCTCGGAGTTTCGTCGTACGGCTTCCTAAATGCCGGCAGTTGGGTTGCCGCCACCAGTTCAATAAGACCGCGAAATGTGCACAACGTGTGGGACGTTAGTGAGAGCGTCTCTGCGTTGAGGCGGGAAATCCCCTGAGGCATCGCTGTCGCCACGCCGCTCCATCGCCGAGGGACGAGGAGGCCGCCACACCCACGCTCTTAACGCGGGGCCCGGATCCGACGAACATCACTGCGTGGGGCGATCTACTGATCCCGCGCTCTTCATGGGAGCCCGCCGCCTACCAGCGCCAGCCACGGACAATTTTGGGCGAGATCGCCAAATGGGCGCATGAACGGAACAATGAAAGGTGGAGAGGGAGAGAGAGGGAAGGAGATTATTATTGGATAAGGGTGTGATAATGTATAATGTTGCTTGGGTAATTGTTCTGGGTGGGTTTGTTAGTTAAATTAAATGATCTTTGTTTTTCAATTAGCGTATTAATCACTAGAGAATTTGGAAACCCAAACATGCATGTCTCCTTAATCCTTCGCCAGATCATACATGTGGCGACGCAGGTGAGTTCTCACTACCAACTGACAACCGGGCAAGCAGCTAGCCTATGTGGACGAGGGCAAAACGTTACAGTATGCCTGTTTCTGTGTCTGCCTACCAGTCTGCGTGTCCGTCTTTCAGTCTGTGTCTGTCCGTCCGTGGTCAACACTAGCGCCTAAACCATTGGATTTTCTTCAAAATTGAAATTACCCAATCGTTCTGATTGAACTTTATGCTTTGGAAGTTTCAAACGGACATTTTGATTTTTGAGACACTTCACCTAAAGCCTAAGAAACATTTTCAATTTTTTTCAAAAACGGCACCACATTTGTGGATAGAACTTTGTCTTCAGATAGCTTAAAAGATGCTTAAGAGAATGGTGCAGGTCTCATGTGCATTGAACTTTCCAATATTTCAAAATTACAAAAGTGCAATTTTTTTGCATCTTCCTACATCATACTGTAACGAATATTGCGTCATTTGCCGGCACCACCACGAACAACCTGTATGCGCGGATTGCGTCATCGGCCGGAAGCCCTCGAACTAGCTAGTCAGAGTGTTCTTGGCGCTAATCGCAAAGAGCAGAAAATTCTCGACGGCGCCCGCCGAGTATAAACACGCGGCGGCCGGCGACCGTGAGTCAGTCTTAAGTCTGAAGTGGAAGCTGAGCTGTGAAGTGTGTGCATCGCGTTGAATAGCAGTAACGTGAACCGTGGCTAACGCCGTGAACTGTGGTCAGTGCTTAGGACTGTGCGACAGTGCAAGAGAAGTGTAGTGTAAATAAATAATCAAGAGAAGTGTGCCGGATTAAGAATAATCAGGTGAACATTATATGTACATAAATCAAGTGTTTTCAATAATTGTGTTAAGAAACAAAATAAACGTTTTTGCTAAAATAATACCAGTTTTAATTCACCACCTAGAATCGTAACAATACTGAATATTTTTTTCCTTAATGTAGTCTGTTCCTTAACCCGGGAGTGCTCGCAATAGATCTGTGAGATCCAAGCCATGATGTTCCTGAATTATTGCGATGCATCAGTTGTCTGATATTTCATGTACTCCTTCATTGTACTTTTCTGAGATTGCCTGGCCTTTTATTTTTATCCTTTCGCTGAATCATTTCCTGTGAGCATGTTCAAACTTTATCACTGCACTGCTCGATATCTGACATTAGGTTACATATCTGATGTTGGGTACAATGGCGCCAGTGCAATGTGAGCTCCTGGCCTGAACGGTACATATCGTGGCATTACTTTCAGCCGTGTCTTATGACAAGTGCCAATTCAGAAAATGTAATAATTTTCCTTGTCTACAATCGACTGTCACAATTCGTTACCCAAGAGAAAGAGTGCAGGAGGCGTCTATGGGGAAATGAAAAAATTGGGAACCTCTCAAAATATAAAAAAGGTAAAGACTTTCTGAATATTTTTTTGAAAAAGTAAAATATATATTTGTTTCAAACATGCCAAAATAATGAGGAAATTGTATTTAATAGAATTATATGATGTTTAATGAGTTTGGCATGTATTTGTCAATTTTTTACTTTTTTCATCATAACTATTCACACAAACATTCTGCAGTACAAGATTCATAAACAATTGTATTGAGGGAAATGTACAAATTGCATAAAATATGTATTTCATTAAATGAACCTTCAGATCATTCGCTTTTTCTTTTTTTTAATTCGTTGCGCCCTTAATTCAACTTATCGACGCAACGCGTCTTTTCGCCCTTGGTCGAGCGTTGAGCGCGGAGTAATCCTCCATTATCTATACCTCTATTCCAGAGGACGCTGTATTTTATGTCTCGTCTCGTCATTATCAAAGAGGACCGCCCGGTAGCATCACCGCGTACGCGCCTCTTACTTCACGCGCCCCTGCGTCACTACCCAGCGGCCAGAATTGGGAAGGAGTTAGGAAAGGGGTAGGGTTTAGGACACTTCACATGGGTTGGCCTAGCCCTTGTGAAGCAGTCAAACTCGTTTTGTTGGAACAAATTTCACATGAGATTCGTCGGGAATCGAACCCGGACCTCAGTGGTGAAAAGCCTAGCGACTTCGCTATGTGCCACGAGCTAGCCCTTTTTTTCACTTCAACTTTACGAAAAGTTTCAGTATATCTGAGAGATACATTGTGGGCACTGGCGTGAGTCTATTGCGGGCACTTCCAGGATAAAGATGGATTTTTAAAAAAGTTCATGTTCGAGTTTTCGAAAATATGAGTACTTCTGGAATTTTCCGCGAAATGTATGGATTTTCTCTCAAAAACCACTCACAATTTTGTCTGTAAATTTTCATCTCATATGTAATAAGGGACGGTAAAAATTTTGATGCCAGTCCCATTTTCGCCAAACTCCGTTTTTTCGAAAATTGCCAAACGTACCATTTCAAAACTACAAAATTGAAAATTGAAGATAGCGATTTTTGCTTTAAAAGAAGTCTGTTGTAAAATATAAATAAATAAATCGCTCTTTGAAAAAGGACACGTACAAGTTCTTGGAAAAAAACCTACATTTCGCCTATTTGTAAATATGGCGGCATAGCAACGGTAGACGAGTTGTCGTCAAGGTTAACAAACTTCATTGCTTTGAACCACGGTGCGCGGCTAGTTGATTAAGTAAACTGTTTGGGGATTGGCCGAGAAAGCAATGACAGTCTGGGGCGCGGCTAGTTGAATTTATAAGTAATTGAGGGATTGGCTAAGCATGGAATTTTTTCTGACAAGAAATAGTAGAAAGATAGACCGAGTTTTGAAGGGCTGAAAGAGGGGAATATGGATTCATTCCGACTTATACCGTGGTGCTGTGCGGATCGTGTGTAGACAATTGATGTTGGGAGTTTGCGAATTGTGAACATTTACTTTGGAGCGTATGATTGTCGGACTTGATGGAAGGTGCGGATATTGGAACTTGGAAATATTTCGAGTGCAGCAGCTAGAATTGTGAACTTAGGTGAATTTGTCGGCAACAGGACTGGGAGTATTTGATGCAGATAATAAGTTTGCTGAACTTTAATATTTTAAGTATACGCGTAGAAAGAACTGGGAACTTTCAAAAGGAAAATTAATTAAGTCTTATCAACTTATGAGGCGGTGAGGATCAGTGACTTGAACACACTTGTGCCAGAACGAAAGAAATGAAGATGGTATTTGGACCTGGAGCCATCGACACCGGGAAAGATTGAAAATGGTTCTACGCGGCGACATCGGGCAACATAACAGCGCGCGAAGACGGGTACTGCAATATAAGGTTTGAGACTGGTCATGACCGAACGTTTCGTATTGTTACCAATGAAAATTGAATAAACTTTAAAGTTACTGTGAATAGAAAAGATGATTTTCATTTAGCCAATTCCAGCAAATAAGTAGCTAGAAATGTATATTTGCTTTTCAGATTCCTCAGCCATTCTGTACAGATGGCAGATCGAATAATCGGCTATTAGCAGTCAACATTTCTTATAAGACCCATCGACCCAGTTAGCTGGATATTAATTTAATGGAAATAGCAGTTGAAGAGTAATTTTAATAATTGAATTAACGTAATCTTTTCCTGGCGCCCATATTCTTTTATAAATTTGGAACGGGTTATGTTGAATTAATATTAGAAGGGCAGAGGAGATGTTTAATTTAAAAATCAAATCAGACGGTTTGTTTCAAATGGCGCGCCAACTGGGGCTGAGTTTATTTCAATATATATACTCAAAAAGGGCTTCAAATTTTTTTTTTTTAATTTCTCATTAGTCATAAGGGATGGTAAAAATATGGTACCAGTCCCATTTTCGGCGAATTAAAAAAATAAATAAAAACTACAAAATCGAAAATAGTGACTTCTGCCTTAAACATAGCCGGTTGTAAAAAAAATCAGCTCTTTAAAAAGATCATGTACGAGTTGTTTTTGCGTAATTTAAATCTGAAACTTACGCAATTTCGAACAAAAATATTTGCTAAAAGCCCTTGTACATATACTGCGGTATTGTTTTACAGAGCAACCTCTCGAGGCCAATCACCACGGTAGCATTTGGACAAGTGTTTTTTTTTGGTGTTTTTTTGTTTTTGTTTGTATGTTTTTTGGCGTCTTTTTCAGGAGAGCCGCTAGGTGTCGCATACTCGCGACCGTATCAAGCAGTGCCACAAATGAAGCGGCTCAACTGAGAAAGACCCGAAAAACCGCGCGTAAATGTCACCGTGGTGACGAGCCTTCAATGACCTTGGGAGGCAGCACTGTAAAAACCGCAGTATAACGTATGGTTAAAAAAAAACCAGTGGTGCTAAAACAGCATATTTCTCGCATTACTTCAAACTGTTTGTTATATTATATTTCTACATGAACATGCAAAAGTGAACACGCACCAGCCAAAATTACTTTCCGCGGCGAGACTAGAACTCAGGCTCTCATTAACACGCCGTCACATACCCCTACGCTAGGGAAGAAACACAAAGTACGAACTTAGACCGACACAAAGTACGAACTTAGACCGACCGGTTCTGAACGATCCGATCCGATAATTCTAATATGTGTTTCTGAACGATCCGATCTACCAACATGAAATTTTAATACATTATAAACGCTACTACCCACGTGACAGACTTACGAGGGCAGATCCAAAAGTAACACATTTTATTTTCCCCCAAGATGTTGCAACTGGAATGGTGAAATTGCACGGCGAGATAGTTTGAAGTTCATGCTGTATTTTATTTTCATGTGCAGCTCTAGCGAGTGTAGCCTGAACTACGAAATAAAAATGGCGCGTATTTTTGTTTCTGGGCATGTAAAATAATAATTTGGTTAAAGTATGGAACACGGTACACCATTAGAGAAGATTGGCGAGGGGGGAGGGGAGGGGGCTAAGGTGGGGAGTCTCCTTAAGCTCTCCCTCAAATTATGCTACGTGCTCAGATAGAAATGAATAAAACTTACCGATTGGCGATTTTCATGGCTCTCCCTTAATGCACTTTGTCCCCATCGCATTTTAATGCCAAATTACTTCCAAAGGCAAGTTTTCTCGCTTCGCTCGCCCGGATCCAAGCCACGGCGAGGCTCGGGCTACGCTCTCGCAATCACTATAAACACTGAGTCTATCCACCGCATAATTACCAATTCACTTTTATAAGAAAGCACTTAATAAGAAAGCACTTAATAAGAAAACCTCGAGAATTCAAATTGCGTAGTTGCAAACACGTTTGGAAGAAAGAACACTACAAAGTTTATCACACAAACACACCATCCCGATCGCAGTACTATTTAGTAATAGAGCTGCGGCAAGATACTAAGATGAAATTACCTCCTCTCATAATCGCCTAACCACCCCTCCCCCCTGCAACGTGGATTCCCCCCACGCCGCGCCGGAGCGGAGCGAAGTGCCGATTTAAACGACTTCCTTACGTTGTACCGCACTGAATTAAAGGATACTATAAATCCCAATGAGGTTTCAATAGTTACACAAAACCTTCGTATGCGAAACACAGACCTCGTTGAGAACAGATCCCTTTCCGTTACAACAGAATCTAATAGTTTTCCATTCGTCGCACAAGTGCGCACTCAGAGCAGCTTTCGTGTTCCATTCCACCGCGAGGGCGCACCAGTGCAAAGAACTATGTGTTCCATTCGCACATCGACACGGACACGGGGCGTCCTAAACTGCACTGACGATCGCGTCAGTGCAGTCCAGTGCACCGGGCCATTGTGAGGTTAGGTGCGGAATTTATCCATGCTGATTTAGATTCGTGGTGAAGTTAAGACAATTGAGGATCTTCTGTCACGCAGGGATACTTCGAATGATGGAGTATATGTGTTATGTATTATGTTTTGCAAGAAATGTCTTAAAATAATGTTTGTGATTTACACGAAGTTCGGAAAATCAGATTGTGTTCTCCGAAAATTTAACCTTGAATAACTTCATATTAACAAATCCAGTCTTATTTAGAAACTAAAGTGTTTTAGGTACGACTCAATTTCGAAATGCTAATAAAGTGAAAATAAAAATAGTGACCCTTACAAAATCATTCAAATATATATGCCAAGAAATGTTTTTCGCACGCCCATGCATATACCAGCGGAAATGTTCATGTTAATATTTTTATTGTTTTCAGTAATCAAACAATTCTACAGAAGCCTTTCGGTTCAAAATCTTATGTACTATATCGATCACCGGCAAATCTCGAAAAATGAAATTATTACTCATACGCATTATAAGTTTTCGTAGTTTTTAAATAAAGAAATCACACGTTAATAATTTATGAATTAAGAAGTAAGAATTACCAAAAGACTGCATAAAAATTATAACGACGATCGTAAATCAAAATTACCATTTTTCGAGTTCCATCAGTGTGACTGACCAAGAACAGCTGTGTATAATTTCACTGCGTAGCGCACAAGCACTGACTCAGTTCCGGAATCCGTTTCATTCGTAGCTGCCCTTTACGCGTGTGGGGCAGCACTGTTGCGGAGCGATGACGTTTCTGCCCTGCACTAGGGTGGGTTTCAGTGCAACGAATGGAAAACGCTATAAGATAAAAGTCAACCTTGATGGACCAACCGGCCTGTGATTTCTGAGAGGTTGATGTTGTTTCATAAACGGACCTGTCGGCCTCATGAAGCCTAATCATGTTGCAGAGCACTAGCTGGTCACAGCAGCCAGGTACCTAGTCAGATTAAGGTGGATAGAGCGAGATATTCCTTAGTAGATAGAGTCCATTTTACATTCAACAATAATTATTTGTGAGACATGTGGGTATTGTGAAACATGTATAAACAAACCAGGAATTCCTATTAAGAGTTTTATTTGATTATACGAATTAATTGTGTTATATAGATAGAAAATAAAAATTTCAATATTATATAAAGACCTATCGTTGACTTGTTTCTTAACTAGTACCAACAGATCGCGAAGCCAAAGAATGAAAAGTGGAGGCATAAGATTGAATATAAAAAAAACTCTATTTAACCATTAGCAAGATCAAAATTATAAAAAGTAACATTATAGACATATATCTCCATATTTTTTACAGTGATCACTAATAATGGCCGAAATCTCCTCATCTTGAGTATCGCGAAATGTCTTTGGTAAATTAGGCAACGCCGTAATGTCTGTGACATTGCACTGTGACCTGCGCAGAGCTCATGCTGCTTCGAATTGTCCATGTTTTCATTCACTTTGAATACTGTTTCTGTACTGTTTGGTGCCTAGTCGACACACGGTAAACAATGTCTGAGCGCATTGGGAGTGCAATTGGTTTGACAGAATAGTGCTACAGAGAAAAGGGATTTCTGTTAAAATACTAATACTACCTATGATTGAATTTAGAATATCTCTTACTATTTCAATCAGTTTACCCTTGGTTGGTTTTATATACAGTGGGTCTTGAAGCATAATACTGTGTTGGGCACTCCAGAAAAAAAACTTTAACTAAAAATCACTAATTATAAGATAAATCCATGTACAAACACAAATGTAAATTAACAAATAGCTTAAAAATTGAAAGTTCCATTGTCAATTTCTCATTTATAAATGCACGTTTAGTGCTTGTTTCATTCAATTTATTTTTAAATTCAAATATTATGGTTCAATAAAATATTTGATTGATTATTATTCAGATTAAAACATTTCTTGAAGTTTTTAAGAATATTTATTTTCAAAAATCCAGGCACAGGGAAAGGAGTCCCAAGCTTTCATATTTTGCTAGTAGGGAAATCCAGCTCTACATTTATACCTTGAATGGTTGAAATTAAAACCAGCAATTTCTAATACCTTTGTGAATTGAATTCTCACCCCAGTAGTTCTACTGATTGAGGTGCTGACATATGCAAAATTTTGTTGCTTCGAGTCCAGTATCCACTGTATATCTCATATAATGAAAAAGAGAATGTGAATTATTTTCAAATAATTAATCATTGTTCAGGAGCTAAAATGAAAAAAAAGCTGTTATAGAGCTCAAACTGAAATAATGCTATAATAAATGTATAAATATTTCTATTGTAACTGCTTGTCATCGGCTACACTCATGACAAAAGAAATATTGAAGTGACAATACCCGACATCTTGCCCTACAAATAGTTCCTAGAGTAGCGAAGAGATGGCGTTACCTAGAAACAAATTTCTGAACGTACTTTCGCCCTAGCCAATCAGAACTTTTGTAGAAATGCGAATGTGGCATGAGGCTTGACTCGGACGAGATTGTCTTTCTTTCCGGATCGAGACGCTGAAGTGATTAGATGGGTACTATTCCACCACACAACCGACGAGGAACACGTGGAAAATACCAGAAATGAAGCTTTATTAAAAGGTAATTGTCTAAGTATTTTTCATGGGATTAATCACTGTGATATGTCAAGATTACGTAAAATTCGATAGGAATATTAAACAAGTAATGCAACGAATGTAAGAATAACAGTGGTAGTGGACTAAAATGAATTTATAAAACCACGTTGCTACATTTTCGTTGCTGGAATATAGAAGAGATTTTTGTAACATAGGACGTGTTTCTGTTTCTTTGTTACAGCTTTTTCAGTTTTAGTTTCGAGCAGTTACTTATTCTACTTTTATTCTATTTCATTTTTATTTATGGATTTCATTTCGAAAATTCTATTGAGAATTTTGATAATTCCGAAAAGCATAGTTTATTCAACAACTGGCTCAACTTTCACTAAAACAAAGTTATAATTTGGAGTTTTGGACTCGCATTCTAACGCGACCATCACCTTCGTGTAAGCTGTGGTTTAACTGGGCTGTACAACGAGGAGAAGGCGTACGGAAATACTCCGATTCCATCGCGGTAGGCAGCGCACGAACCGTCGCAGGACAACGACGACCTTGGGGCGTGAACGTCGCTCGACAGCCGTCTACTCAGCGCGGGACCAGCTTGGAGAATTCGCCGGTCGTGAGTCACAGAAAAGCAGAAAGAACATTTACTAAATTGCAGCTTGGAAAACTTTCAAGATAGAATTATGATGGACAAATTAAAACGTTGTAATATGAGCTTCCCTCAGTAACAGACATTGATCGGACAAGTTTTACTAAATATTAGTCTTGATAACCAGTAAATTTATTTTTGCAGTCGTAAGAGAAATCAGATCTAAATAATTTTTATGTTTATTGATAAAAGTGTATATTGTGTATAATTCTTTATCTAAATTCATACATAATTGACTTGATGTTATTTGAAATCATTTAAGAGGAATTGTCTATGTAAAAAAGGTTTTGAACATGAATGAAAGCTGTTAAATTGTTTCTGGTAAAACGTTATTTTTTAAGTAAATATTGAGTGTAGTATTATTTAAGATTGAAAAGGTATTAGTGAATTTTGGTATATTGTTTGTATGTATTTTTTTTACAGGATGGTTATTTAAATTGTGAATTGTGGGTTTCATTAAGAGATAATTTGTTTTGAGAAGTGTACATATGTATTTACTGTTTGTTTCGTGTAAATGTAGATCAGAGTCACTATTATTCTACAGAAAACTGCAGTTTAGGTAGGGAGTTAGCTACCATTGTGTAATCAAAAGGAAAAGTAATCACGTAGGAAAATATGTGGACGTGAGTGTACGAAGGATCATATTGGAAAGAATATATGTTACTTGTTCTTTAAAACTATGAAATTGTGTTTGTTTGTTAAATGAATATTAGTTAGCAAAGACGAACCCACCACCGATAGGGAATTATCCATAATTTGAGGTCTTCCCAGGTTTGTGTGACGGTGTAATCACACGTCACAAAACAAGTAAATAACAGATTTACTTCTGTAATTCGGCGTACTACGAAACAGTTAGGTAGATACGTGACGGTTACACTATAAACTCTAAAAATTACCCATTTGCTCATAAAATTGAATCACAGTGAATCATCATCATAAACTGCAGGCCCTTTCCTGTTTCCCAATAGAACAGGAAGCTTACACTTCTAGATCAAAGTGATTTGTTTATTTATTGCAGACTGTGTATGTGCGTATGTATATATATATATATCTGCGGCGAAAAGCTGCGGGGAGGATTAATGACATCGGAAGTAAGAGAAAAGGCGCGACCTGTGGTGGCGGCCAGAAGCAGCGGCGGGGTAATTTCGACGGAGGGGCGGCGCGCATAGGGGTTTCTATGACGTCAGGGTCGCATTTATACGGCGGTGCGGCGAAAAGCTGCAGTCTTTTCGGTTAATCCGGCGATACGGGCGAAAGCACTAGTTCTATGAGTCTGGTAGTGTAGGCGAACGCGTAAGTTCTCTACGAATTTGGTAGTGAAAGTGAATAATTGAGTGGTGTGAGCGTGGAGGATTAGTTGGTATAGGAATGTGATTGCAATACGAACATATTAGTAATCCGCTGCAAGCTCGTTAGAAAGAAAACAGTCAGAGCGAAGTAAGAACAGTAAACGTTTTTTTTTCAAGAGTGCTCATTTCGTGCAGAGGACAGTTTTGTAAAATCCAGTGGAGACTGCGTGTATAAGCGCTGCAGCCATCCGAAGTGCAGCTGCGACGCCCAGTGTAATAACGCAAAGATCCGATTTTGCGACGCGCCGAAGACTTGGAGCGTGGGCATGCACGTTCGTGGCGAGGACGAAAAAAAGAAGAGGGGAGCCGGAGCGGATGAAGCGTAGAGAGAAGGGCCTGATTTGACCGATCGCGTGACGGACGGGCGAAGCGAACGAGAGAAGGGCTCGGTTTCACCGAACGCGTGACGGACAGGTGAAGCGTACGAGAGAAGCTGGAGTGACGTCGCTGCGACACCGGGCAGCGGGAGTGCCAAGGTAGCCTTCGAGCGAACTGGAGAGCGCCGTAAAGGTAACCGAACTTGGGACTTTTCGTGCGAAGATTGGTGCGGACCAGAAAGTGGATAACGGCAAATTTGCGTGGTAGTTCATGTGAGAAACTCCCTAAATTCAGTATGGTTTAAATTCTGCTAAAAGTATGCCCTGTTTGATTTCGCCAAAGGTCAAAACCTTGTACAATTTTACGGCAATGTTATGTAACTAACTGGCTTCATTCTGTGTTATTGGGGAAAGGTTGAGTTGTTCCACTATTTGATGAATGTGTATTTTTTTTGTGATTTAAATTGTACGTATTATAGTAGATTTCCATGTTACTTTGTCACATCACTTTCTCATACCCAAAAGATCCTGCCCCGAGATATTTATGCTTGAAAGAGCAGTCTATCAGGGCGTTTCCGTTTGTGGAGACGTCACATAGATTGGCGCCCATTACGTGGGGGCAGTGATCGATCACAGATCGAATAAGCAAAGTGATCCCAGACACAGATTTAGGAAGTGTGCATTGATTGAAGTGTTTGTATGCAATTTTTTTTCAGCAAAGTTATATTTGAGTTGTGAAGTGTATTGCATTGTATTGTATTGTACTGTGTGTGCGTTTTGTTGTATTTTGGAGGTGAAGTGTATTACCGTGCGATACAAGGAGTAATTGGGGAAGGGAACGAGTTGTTAAGGAGGTTACAGAAGTTAGGGATAGGTGGTGATGAAGAAACGATAAGTCCAACCGCGGATCGCAGGGAATCTGAGGAAGCATCGCCAGAACTACTAATGCGAGGAACGGGACAGGATGAACCTATGCTTACGCTAATGCGGGCGCTGTTAGGAAATTTCACCCAGACAATAGCCCACCAGGTTGAAAATCAGGGACGAAAGATCAATGAAAAAATCGAGGAGCAGGCGCGACATGGTGAAGAACAACTGAGAAAGATAGATGAGAAAATCGAGGAGCAGTCGCGACATGGTAAAGAACAATTGAGACAGATCAATGAGAAAATTACGCGGGAGATAGAAGGGTTGGTAACGAAGATAGATGATCAAACAAGAAGCGTCGACAATAAATTAGAACAAATCCAACAGTCCATAATGATACAGGTCGGTGGTAAATGTGACGAGCTTCGGCAAGAAGTTGCGGCGCGGGTCGAGGAATGCAGAAATTTAGTAGAAGAGCGACACGCGGAAGTCGGGAGCCGAATACATTCCTTGTCGACGGAGTTGCAGAGGCAAAACAGGGATCACGGTGTACAGTTAGGCGAAATTCGTAACCAAGTTCAAGAAGTTCGTGAAGGAACGAAACGGGAGTTGGAAGCGGAAACTACCCGAAAATTGAAGGAGGTAGAAGACGAGATCAGGAAGTTAAGGGAGGGAGCCGAAGCGAAGGTGGAAGGAGGAGGCCCATGCAGGGGAGGAAATATTAATATTCCTCATTCTTTAAAATTCTCGGGACATCCGAACGAAAACCCGAACGCGTTTGTGAAGGCGTTGCAAAATTTCTTCATCTTATCGAATGTCCGAGAAAGCCATAAAACAATGCTTTTGCATCAAGTTATGGAAGGCAACGCGAAAGCATGGCTTGAAACGTTGAGCCCGTACCCAGCCACGTTCGAAGAATTTGTAGCTCGATTTCTCGACCAGTATTGGGGAAAAGAACAGCAGATAAATTTCAAGATTTCTTTAATGAGCTCATACTATCGAAATACATGTGGTACAATGCGCGATTATGCAGCCCGGAAAATCGCGGCGTTAAAGTTATGTTCTCTGCCAGTATCAGACGAAGAAATCATATGCATTCTGACGCGACATTTCCCGCTTAGCATACAGAATTTGTTAAGAAGCGTGGAAGTTAGAACGGTGGAACGTTTCCAGATGCTCTTAGGAAATTACGACCTCACGTTCGAGAATGCTAGCAAGAATGCGAAGCCAGGCAGTCCAAATATTAATGCGATTCACGTAGTCGAAGAAGGCAGTACGAAGGGAAGACAGCAAGTAGGCAACGTGAAGGGTGAGAAAGGCGGTCGCGAGGCCCCGTTGAAGCAGGACGAAAGACGACGCGCCGGCTCAGGGTCGCCTGTAACAGACCCCGGCATGAGCGGCTCGGCGCAGTGAGCGCGATCGCCAGAAATGGGCAGAAATCGCGGCACACCTGGCGCAACTAGTTCGGGAAACACCGGGAGTTCGATTTGAGACGGGATCCCAGGTGGAACCCGAAATACAACGAAACGGCGATCCCTGTGATTACGAGTATGGTAGAAGAAACGGAAGAAAATGGAACTAGAAAAGAGGTGGTGGCAAGAACATTAAAATGTCCAATAATCAAGGTCAAGTGTGGGCAGATGAGTCGAGCGCTGATTGATACTGGATCGGTGAAATCTGTGATAGCGGGGGAAACATGAGGAATTAGTGAGGAAAAATGTTGAGGTGTTAGTGCTGCCTGTGAGTAATACAAGAGTAGTAGACGCATGGGGGAAGAAATCGCATCCTATCACATAGCAGGTGATGATTGAAATGAAGATTGGCGGTAGAAGCTATGACGTGATCTGTTTGGTAGTGAAGAAATTGATTATATCCTTTTATACTAGGCGTAGATTTTTTGGAAGAGCATGGGGTAGTTGTGAACATGGAAGAGCGGCGAGTTGAAGTCAACGGTGAGAATATGTGGGAGAAAGAAGAGGTCGAGGTGAGGGAGGAAGGAACAGAGGACGAAGAGGAGGAAAGGCAGTTCGAAGAAATTGAAATGTGTAGGATGGGAGAAGAAAATGAGATATTGAGGAAATTGAGAGAAAAGGTAGACGAGAAGAATAATATTACTGTTGATCAGAAACACGCGTTGCTTCAAATGTTAACAAGAGTTAGAACCGTGTTCGAAAAGAGAAAGGAGCCCGTGAAAGAATATCAATTTCGAATCGAGGTAACAGATGATACGCCATTTAAAGCAAAAAATTACCCAATTCCGATTGCGTATAGAGACCAGCTGCGAACACTAATTCAGCAGATGTTAGACGACGGGATTATAAGGAAGGCGGCCACGGCATACACGAATCCTATCTTGATAGTTAAAAAGAAAGACGGTAGCATACGATTGTGTCTGGACGCGCGGAGGCTGAACGCGGTAACGGTGCCTTATCGCGACGTGCCGCCCAGAATCAGTGAGATGTTATTAAATTTTGGCGGTTGTGCATGGTTCACCAATACTGATTTTCGCCACGCTTACTGGCAAATGCAAATCGCCCGGTCGGATCAACAATATACGGGTTTCACCTTTCAAGGAATCACATATGTGTTCACCCGAGTACCTTTCGGACTGAAAAATAGCGGTGCAGCACTCATGCAATGCCTCGACCGTATTTTGCAACCAAGTCTGGATGAGCGCGCGACATTATATGTCGACGATATGATTATTAAGTCCAGGACGTTTGAAGACCATTTAAATGATCTAGAATTGATCATTCAGATATTGATTGATAACAATTTAACCCTGAACTTGGAAAAAACAGATTTCTGTGTAGACAAGTTTGATTTTCTAGGATACGAAATATCGAAAGGCGGTATTCGCATGAAAGAGGAAAAGTTAAAGGAGATAGAGAAAATACCGGCGCCACGTAATATTCGACAGCTCCGAACCATGTTGGGAATGTTTAACTACTACAATCGGTTCTGCCCGAATTACGCGGTGATCGTAGGCCCTTTATACGAGCTCTTAAAGAAAAATCAGAAATGGGCATGGAACGAAAATCATGATCGCACTTTCAAGGCAATTAAGAATATGTTTCGCGAAACGTGACTAGCTTCACAGATACGAAGTGGAGGCCATTCTGTACCAATTAGCAAATCACTGAAGGGAGCACAGTTGAATTACTGGTCACAGAGAAAGAAGCTTATAGGATTGTTTGGGCAATTATGAAGTTAAGGCAATATTTGACGGGCCGCACGTTTGTGATCAGAACCGACCATAAGTCCTTGACGTTCTTGGATAAGTGTCATACGGAGAATGACCGATTAAAACGGTGGATAGTATGGCTGCAACAATTTAGTTTCACATTGCAATATTGCCCGGGAAGAGAAAACAGACTCCCCGATTTATTAAGTCGTTTAGGTCGAGGAGATGGTGCGCAGAATAAGGCATCAAGAGACGTAGTAATAGCTCCGATCGAACTGAATGTTCCAGAACAACTCGAGTGGGGCTGGGACAACATGGTGCTATGGCAAGAGCAGGATGACGAAATTCTGGAAATAAAACGAATCAAGGAGGGGAGGGGTGATGACTCGCCCTTAAGAAATCGACACGATCAAGATCCGCACCGATGGCGTTTAGTTCAAGGCCTCATAACCATCAGGGTACACCATCAACCTCCAGTATACCGCATCTGGATACCGAGGGGAAAAATAAGAGTTGGTGCAATACGTCCACTGCAAAAATGCGCATTTCGGGGCGCGGAAGATATTAATCCATATCCGCGAACTGTGCTATTGGAAGGGAATGGCGCGCGACGTGCGACGCATCATCGGACAATGCCAGACGTGTTTGACGACGAAACATCCTAATCGCAAATATGCAGGCGAAATGCACGCAGTAATACCAAGTAGGTGGAATGAATTACTGGCTATTGACATTTATGGACCACTGCCGAGAACCACCAACGGAAACAAGTACTTACTGGTAATGGTTAATGCATTTTCAAAGTTTAGGCGGGTATATCCTCTTAATAAAACTAATGCTGCCAACTGCCTGCGCCAATTGATGGCACATTTCGAGATAGCGGGAATGTACCGGAAGGTATTGAGAGACCACGGTACACAGTTCAAAAGCAACCACTACCGTCAGGCGTTACAAGAACGAGGCGTCACTCCAATATATTCAAGCATACGCCACCCTCAATCAAATCCCTCAGAACGGACGATGAAGGAACTATCCCGCCTTTTCAGGACTTACTGTCACCAGCGAACACATGAATGGAACTTGTTAATCCCATACATCAATGTGTGGCTCAACCGAGTCCACCATGAGAGCATAGGCGCCACGCCATGGGAAGTCACTTCGGGACCAAACCACCTCATACACTGGAGATGCTCGACCGAGAAGAGGTCACGGGCGAGCAACCGACGGTGATTGAACAGCAAGTTCTCCGGAGACTGAGAAGAGCTCATGAAGAAAGAAAGACAAAATGCAAAAAGAGAGCTTATCAATTTACTGTGGGGACAGCAGGTGTATTTGCGGACACCGAGAGTATCTGACCCTCGCCTTAGGATGTTCGCAAAATTCTACAAACTATTCGAAGGACCGTATGAGTTGCAGCGGATTGTAGCTCCCAATGTTGCTCGATTGATAGACAACGACGGTGAGCATGTAGGAAACTATAACTTTTACAACTTACGACCAGCCTAAGATTTTCCCAAGAAAAATCTTGAATGGGGAGGAAGGGGGCAATGTGACGTTCGTGGCCTGGCCACAAGCTTACACGGCACTCTCACATCTTCGACGGTGACGGAGTGATAACATCGGAAGTGCAGCACGCAAGAGAAAAGGCGTGACCTGTCGGTGGCGGCCAGAAGCAGCGGCGGGGTAATTTCGACGGAGGGGCGGCGCGCATAGGGGTTTCTATGACGTCAGGGTCGCATTTATACGGCGGTGCGGCGAAAAGCTGCGGTCTTCTCGGTTAATCCGGCGACACGGGCGAAAGCACTAGTTCTATGAGTCTGGTAGTGTAGGCGAACGCGTAAGTTCTCTACGAATTTGGTAGTGAAAGTGAATAATTGAGTGGTGTGAGCGTGGAGGATTAGTTGGTATAGGAATGTGATTGCAATACGAACATACTAGTAATCCGCTGCAAGCTCGTTAGAAAGAAAGCGGTCAGAGCGAAGTAAGAACAGTAAACGCTTTTTTTTTCAAGAGTGCTCATTTCGTGCAGAGGACAGTTTTGTAAAATACAGTGGAGACTGCGTGTATAAGCGCTGCAGCCATCCGAAGTGCAGC
Source organism: Teleogryllus oceanicus (assembly GCA_964035755.1). NCBI lineage: Eukaryota > Metazoa > Arthropoda > Insecta > Orthoptera > Gryllidae > Teleogryllus > Teleogryllus oceanicus. The sequence goes on from CAXIVR010000003.1 coordinate 9,537,513, forward strand.
TGCGACGCCCAGTGTAATAACGCAATTCGTGAGAGGGAATTTAAAACGGGACGAAAAAAAGCCGATTTTGCGACGCGCCAGACTTGGAGCGTGGGCATGCACGTTCGTGGCGAGGACGAAAAAAAGGAGAAGAGGGGAGCCGGGAGCGGATGAAGCGTAGAGAGAAGGGCCTGATTTGACCGATCGCGTGACGGACGGGCGAAGCGAACGAGAGAAGAGCTCGGTTTCACCGAACGCGTGACGGACAGGTGAAGCGTACGAGAGAAGCTGGAGTGACGTCGCTGCGACACCGGGCAGCGGGAGTGCCAAGGTAGCCTTCGAGCGAACTGGAGAGCGCCGTAAAGGTAACCGAACTTGGGACTTTTCGTGCGAAGATTGGTGCGGACCAGAAAGTGGATAACGGCAAATTTGCGTGGTAGTTCATGTGAGAAACTCCCTAAATTCAGTATAGAAAGACTGTCACCTTTTAAACAAATTCGTGGAGGTTTAAATTCTGCTAAAAGTATGCCTGGTTTGATTTTGCCAAAGGCCAAAACCTTGTACAATTTTACGGTAATGTTATGTAGCTAACTGGCTTCATTCTGTGTTATTGGGGAAAGATTAAGTTGTTCCACTATTTGATGAATGTGTATATTCTTTATGGTTTAAATTTGTAAAAGTATGCCTTGTTTGATTTCGCCAAAGGCCAAAACCTTGTACAATTTTACGGCAATGTTATGTAACTAACTGGCTTCATTCTGTGTTATTGGGGAAAGGTTGAGTTGTTCCACGATTTGATGAATGTGTATATTTTTTTTGTCATTTAAATTGTACGTATTATAGTAGATTTCCATGTTACTTTGTCACATCACTTTCTCATACCCAAAAGATCCTGCCCCGAGATATTTAAGCTCGAAAGAGCAGTCTATCAGGGCGTTTCCGTTTGTGGGGGCCTGTCTATCATTCATACTTTTTCATAGCATACAAAATTATTTATATAGCTCATATAATATAAAAGAAAAAACGTGATCATTTGGAATATTAACTGAATTGAGTTTTTCATTCAGAACGCACAAATGCTTTTATCCATCAAATTTAAATATCTGATTATATACAAAGGCAATGTTTTCCAGGAGTGAGGATCTTTTAATTGGGCCCAGAAGACCCAGAGGAATGTAAGAACTCTTGCCGGAGACTTGTCACTCGATTTAAATGAAGCGCGATACGCGCACAGTGTTGCCGAGTTGGGCGTTACCGGCCCGTCCGTGTAGAAAGCGCGCGAATGTCTCTCTGTGGAGTGATTTAGGCTTACAATATTGTGTATTTCTCCTATTTGAGACGGTAGATGTCCTTCAAATTGCGCATGTTCATTTTTCGAGATGCTAGCTACCCAAGGAAGAGTTTTTAAAACATTTTCAACAGTTAGTTTTCCCACAATTGTAAAATTTCTGGTCGGCTCAGTCGGGTCGCCATAAGAGCCCATGTTAAAACGACAAACTTTACGGTCTAATTTCTCAAAAACTAGACGGTGAAACAGTTTCAACTTTTACCAGAACATAGACGAACCTCACAGCAACTTTTAGGTACGTATATAGTTATATCATGAGTTGTAAAATACAAAGACATTAGTTTATGTGCATTTCTATTGGACATAACGTACAAAACTTGGCCATTAATCCAGTTCAGTTATTTTAATGTAAATGGTAAATTTCCTCTAAAAGCTTATGTCGAAGAACATAAACAATTATTTCGTTTTACATCATCAGTTTGAATCCTTTCCATTCAAATTCTAATGTTGTTAAGTGGAAATAGAGGGCTTTCCAAACTCCTTATTTTGCATTAATTTTGTGCTTTTTTTAATAGTCAAAAAAGTTTTTAAAAGTTAAAATTTAAAAAAATAACATTTATTATGTTGCCAATTCTTTGAAATGGCAATTAGAAATTGTAGAATTAATTGTTGTGTAGTATTCACATATGTCATAAGTGTACAGAATTTTGATTACTGGATTTAAATTGAGACTAAAGCCTATCATGTTCTGTAAATAATTGGACAAAATAATAATGCATTCCTCAAAACAAACTGCTGTAAAACACTTTCTATTTTTTTATTTTATCTTTCAATAATGATCACTTTAATTATATTTTCAAATACTATTGTATTAATTTTATTTTTCAGGTAGTTTTTGGCACAGGTGATGGTTCATATATATATATATATATATATATATATATATATATATATATATATATATATATATATATATATATATATATACACACACACATATATAAATGAACGACGTGGCGTGCGCGCGCGGCGACGTGGCGTCCGCCGACCGGCGGGCCGTACTTAAAGGTTTGCAAGATATTCTTTATTGATGCCTCCTGTAACGGAAGTCAGGGAACGGGGGGGGGTGCGGAGTTCTTGATCTGGTTGCTCCCACGCTTCCCGAAATGAAACCCAAGTGCAATTTTTCAAAGAAAAACCAAAACATCCTTTAATAGATATTAACTTCTACAGAAGTATGGTCACGTTTGCTTCCGTGAACCATTTACCGCGAGAGGCCTCTCCGTCAAAATAAGACACAAAGATTACAAATCATACAAAAAACAACAAAATTTAATTCTATTTACAACTGTACAATTACAGTTCTACAGCCGCGGCTCCTCCTGCCCTCTCTCCTGCTCCCGCGACCTCAGGGTGAGCGCTGACAAGCGCCGCTCCCCCAGCGCGGACAGTACTTACGGCGTCATGGGCCCGCCACCTGCCACGGCCCGAAGGTCATCAGGTCTCCCCAAAAAAAAAAGGCCGTGTCCCGGCGCTGTGAGCCCGCCACAGTCCGACGCTCCAACGCGCGGCCTGGCTCCGCTCCACTCGACACTTAACGCCGACTATTTCCCGACACTCGCCGACTTGCTTCCGAGCACCTCTCCACTCAACACTTTGACCAAAATTATCGTACGCATCGGCGCGGCTCCCTGCCTTCACTTCACTCCGACTTTGTCTACCGTTCACCTCCAACCCTCTAGCGACACGCCTCAGGTCGCGCGGCCTCCCATACCATGGTTGGGAAATCCAATATCATCTAATTTTCATAAAATATGATGATGAAATAATAACTTTTCGTTCCCCAGCATTTGAAATGTGTCTGGACTAGCACCTCTTAATCTTTTATTGGAACCGGTTTTGTTGACACAATTTTACATGATAATGTTTTTCAATCATGATAATGTTCATCAATAGCAATTATTGATTTTGTAATATCCTAAACATTGTTTATCCCCAGATATTGGTTTTAATCCTTCGAAGAATAATTTCCCATATACAGAGGATCAAACTATATATTCAATTTCCTTCATCTTTACTATTATCATTATTATTCAAATCATTCTTAGTTTTCATGTAAGAACTTGTCTCGTATATTTAAATATATATGTAAATGGTCTTTATAATTTTGTCTCAGTTTATTTGTAACATTATTTGATGGGAAGCATTTGTGACATTATTTCTACAACTGATTTTGGGCAAGTGACACCATTTTTCTCTTTAAATCTCACATGCATTTTGAATTTCTTGAACACATTACACTAATTTTAATTCTCAAAATAACCATTGCCTTACCTTGAACTTTTTCACAATTCCTATATGCACAACAAGAGCGTGTGCTGGTGTAATAAGTATATTAATCTTGTACGGCTTGGCTGCCTATTAGGAATTATATGGCATGCATTTGTTATGGAAACTGGTAATTTTCATTTAAATTATTTAACAAGGGAATGAGAGTGTTATCTGTTGTAATTACTGCATGTTTAGGTAGTAGTTTATAGTAATGTAGTTACAATAACAGTAGAAAATTCAATATTACTGTGCAACTAATATATATTTACTGTGTCATTTATATTTATTGTGATATTCCTGTTTCAATAAATAACTTACAAAATCACAAAGTTCTATTTATTACCATATATATCTCAATCTTATGTATCTTATTATATCTTATGTATCCCCCATTGAAATGGAGGAGAAATAGGTATAATAAGAAAGACTGTCCCTGGTAACAACAGACAAGTTACTGAAGACTTGGTTACAATAATGATGATTTTCTAATTTTTTAAAAATATATTCTTTTAAAAGGTAATGAATAGGTAAAGAACAGTTAAATAAAATGGATGCATTTGCATTAATTTTGACGTCACTGGACTGTTAGAAACAATTCATTAGGTCACAAAAATTACCATATATATATAAATTAAATAAAATAATTGTGGAATTTATTTATGTTCAATATAAATCATTAACAGTTGAAACCTTAAAATATTGAATATTTAATAAAGGTTCCGGGTTATAATAGAAATTGACCACCATCTCAAAAGGATTATTAAAACAGAAATTTGACCACATTACTTTTAAGTTTATATTTTTCATTTGCACTTGACGTCTCTTTTGCTCGCAATTATAGATAACGGTAACTGTTTAATTAACTTGTTCACAGAGTCGATATTCGTTTACAGATGAACATGTGGATGATCAGAAATAAAACAAAAGCGAGAGAGTTAATCGGTGTAATAGTTTCATAAGTTGGCTATTCCGACAGGTTTATGCTGCCGTATTGCAAATCTAGAGCGGTCTAATATGCAGCCTGGACTATATATTACTGTAGGTAACCTTTAGTCGTAATACTATGTAACTGATAACACCGGTGCTGTCAATTCTATAAAACGGTGTGGCCACAACCTAAACAACTGTTTTTAGTTTTTGCATTGATACATACCAGTCACTGGATTGATCATCTTGATCAAAAAATGATATCGATTCTCTCCTCGTCAAAAATATGAAGGGGTATTATAATGCATTATAGGATGTGTTTCGCTAATACGTGGAAAGTTGCCACCATCACGTTGTTGTATTACAATGTCACGAGACTACATATTCTCTCCAACAACCACAATGGTAACTTCATCTAACATTAATACATTTAAGTGTCTCTCATGTTCTCTTGAGGTCTTTTGTAAGCTCTGATCACTACTTTACGATCGTCCAATGGCATCATTTCCAAGGCTGTTTTGAACAATATATTATTTTTATAAAATCTTTATTTAGGAGGATCAATAAAATTTTCATATATGTACATTTACGTTGCAATGGATGGTATGATATGTGTCACAGAAAGAAAAGAACAAAAAGGGTTGGCTTCAGACCCCGTTCTTCAATTTAATCGTTTATTTCAGAAACTCATCAAGCACCAAAAATTTTAAAAACACGTTAGCAATAGAGTATTGTCCTGTGAGGATGAACACATCATTTAGTACAGAAACCCGCTATTTGCTACTTTTGCAATGTAGTTAGAAAGACCCTAAAAAATCGTGGAACAGAAACTGACAAACGACATCATTTGACAGGTTTCTGCTCTAAACCAAATGGAAATTTTCTTTTAACCCTGCAGTGGTCGCATGCTAACAACCACCAGAATCAGGATGTCACATGTAATCAAAGTTACTGTGAAGGGTTATCAGCATCATCTCCAGGGTTGGTTAAGTTACACGTTCGGGAGATGTTTTTCTAAGGAAGGTACAGGAAGTTTCACCGTGAAGCTTCTATCAGCGCTTCTTAAAGAAGTGAGATTGTTTTTGACCTTCATCGCGTAATTTTTGGATGGTTACCTTGAAAACTATCATTTTTGTACCACTTTCAAAATGTTTCTCAACACTTCTTGCTCTCCATGCAACATGGTGGTCAGCGTCTGAACTTGGCTTTTACAAAGAAGTGCCCCAGCTATGGTCACGTGGTTCTGCAGAGAAAGAGCAAAAATCAGTGTGCCGGAGGAACTCGCTCATGTATTTTCACCATGGTCAAAACCTCAAAGAATAGCAATATTGACAAATAATGCTCATTGTTCCACAATCAACTGATTTATCAACAGCGTAATCCATTGTTGTATCATATCTAAACCCCAAATATTCATAGGTAATGGTTACATTTGATCGTCTGTTTTGCTGCCTTTCGTTTGAATTCAAAGTATGGGTTCTTCCGCAGTCTTGGAACATCTTGCTTGAGAAATGCGCATTCCGTTTGCCTCCCAAAGCTGCCTATGCTCTTCTTCAGTCTCATTGTCTCAAAGATTGTGAACTCGACTTGCCTGACGCGTACGCCGACCGATATTTTGACACCTCACTGGTAGCATTTTCTTATCAATAACCATAAATAACACGATAAACCTCTTAACACACATCCAAGCACACAAAATCCTGTTTTCTGTTGTGAAAGAAACAGTAATAGTATACGAATTAATGTCAATCTATCCATACTGTCAATATTTTTGAAGTTATCAACTGCTGGCTGAACAACTGAACGTCAATCTGTCAATGTTTTGTTAATATATTGAAGATCTCTCAGTCTTATACAAATTCCATATAACATGACAAAATGATCAATTACCATGCGATATAAATGGCTCGCAAAATCTGGCAGAATTGCAGGGCCCACTAACACTTCGAGTTCAATTTTGACTTGGCACATGTACAGAGCCTCAAAAATGTAATCGATTGCTGTCCCGCTAAGGCATGCGAAAACTCCCTAGCAATGCGAAACTTGAACTATACATGCACAGAAGATCAATATTGCTGTCTAGTGCTGTAATATTTCGCTGCGTAAAAATTCCCTTTTAATTGAGAGTAATATTGATTTCAATAACAGATGAAACTGAAAAAGAACTTGCACAAACGTTTAAGTCAAAATGGAAGAAGGTCCGAAATGAGGTGACAGAGGGTGTTAATGCCATATCATCTCTGTGTTTGACCAGAGCTGCCCAGAAGTATATAATTATGAAATAAATATAACTAATGCAATATGTACGGATAATTATAACGACAAATTCATACCACCTTCATGTTGCATCATGAGTATATACAGTTTACAGTACATTCTGCCACCAAAGTTGGAAATAAATTTGATGCAGCATGACTAAATGATCGATTACCATGTTATATAAATTGCTCACTAAATTCGGAGGATTAGTGGGTTTCACTATCACTTCACATAGGTGCATGCACCGAGTCTCAAAAATGCAATCGATTGCTGTATGCTATGCCATGCCAAAACTTGCTTCTAATAAGCATCTCAACCTCTCTACATGGACTGAGTTCTGGTGTGACTGGTTCAATCAGAAATGGAAAATGCCAAAGACGCTTTGATTTTTGTATTTTTATTCAAAATACTCATTTGACTCAATGCACTTCTTACGATTTAAAAGTTGTGAAAAGTATTTACTGCAGTCATTGTTTGGAATTGGATGTATGACCAAATCTTGAAAGTCTTGTCCTGAAAGTTTCTTGAAAGTCCTGAATAGTGTTGTGATGCCTTCCTTTCATTGCTAACTTCAATTTTGGAAGCAGCCAATAGTCACAGAGTGCAAGATCTGGTAAACAAACAAGATGTTTGAGCATAAAGATGAATTTTAGCCAAAAAATCGCACACTTCTTAAGACTCGTGGGCTGGAGCACTGTCGTGTAGAAACCACTAAGAGCCTTGTTCTCAATATTCAGGCCACACTTGACTTATGTTGACCAAAATCAGTTTAAGACCTATAAATAATATTCTGGATTTTTCTGTTTGATTTTCCAGCACAAACCCTGTGAATAGTGCCCTTGGAATCGAAGAACACTGTCGTCAATGACTTCAACCAACTTTTTTGGATGTGAACTTTGGCCGTTTTTTTCTTTTCCGGAGTCGACTATTCCATACGTTGTCGCCAATGGTTGTACATCCAATGGTTCTTATTGGAAGCACCATGTCTTGTAACCAATCACTTTCAGCAGTTTCAGTCATGTCTTTGCATACCCAATCGGAAACGGAACTCTACGTTGACTCACTGCTCCATCGCCATTTCTGAGCCTCAACATGGTACTGTTCCTTTTGCATTGTGAGGAACGACTTATTGCAAATAATGCTGCAAAATTATGAGCAGCAAGAGAAAAAATTACAAGCTTTATAATGATATTATTCCCAAACTGATAGGGCTGCAGTTTAAATTTTTTTGAATTTTGCAGGAGCTTCTTGTAAAGTACCCCCCAAAATTAAAATACCGGTTTCAAATTCAAGGGGCCACATCAGCAAGATCGACTGAGAAATAACAATTTCGAAGAAAATTGGCAGAACAGTTTAGCAGCTAGCGTTGTTCACACATGGACGGATGTTTTACTATCAATCGATTGTTAGGTATCAAGGGCCCATAAAACAAGGATTCTGGCCACACCATATGTTAAGAGGATTCCTCCCCTCTCTAAATTTAGCAATTGCATTTATCCACTTTTTCATTACCAGGGCCCAGCAATAAGTTTTTTCTGCTGCTTTTTCCCGCAGCACTTCATAACTTTCTCTCTACTGCATAATCGAAAGCGAGAAAGTAAAATTAGGGGAGAAACAAGAGGAACAGGAAAAAGATGAAGAGAAGAGAGGGGAGCAGAGAAGTGAAAATGGAGGAAAACAAATAAAGAAGAAAAGAGATAAAGATGCCCAATACTACTTATTGTTCCATAATGGCAGATGAGTACGGAAATTTAAACAACGTTTTGCATGAAAGTTTTCATGGTGCTTCTGGTGTACATTCTGAAGAACCATGTACATCTTCAGGTAAAAAGTTGTGTAAAACTGACTTATTCATCTTACATCATGGATCAATTTATCAACGTTTGATTATCTCAAAAAAATTCATGTGGATATACATTCCTATGATATCTACACTGTCGAAAATAAGCACTTAAAAAATGCACGGAAATAGCCAGGTAAATGGGTATTATGGTTGAATGATATTAAAATTTATACGTATTACATACAGGATGAACATAACGAATTTCATCGATTGTCAAAACATATTGCAGATTTAGATTATATTTACTAAGAGTTGACTTGAGTGGAATTTTGTTTTGTATATTTTGCTGGTAAAACTAGTTAAATGTTGTAATTTCAAGTTTCAAAGAAGAGAGAGGGAGAGAGAGAAAGGGAGGAGAGAGGGGGAGAGAGTGAGGGAGGTGAGAGAGGGAGGGAGGAGGAGAGAGAGGAGACAGGGAGAGAGAGAGAGAGAGAGTGTGGGCGCACACGTGTGTTCGCACGTGTGTTTGTGTGGGCGTGTGCAAAAGTTACAATGTTTTTATGTTGTAAGAAGGATTTTTTTGCACAGTTTACCATCTTTTCACAACACGCAAAAATAGTACATTGCCAGTTTGCTGTGACTCTTCTCTATAAATCCACTCTTTTAACAATGCACTTCTTGAAACTTTCTCGTTTGGTATTGTAGCAAGCATGTTCAACAAATAGGAACAGATGCACACAATAGCTTAGAGACGCAAGAGAATTTGACACCGTGTAGATTACCTTATCTATTTCACTGAAACCCATCGTGCGCTCTTGAGTATAGGAAATTGCTTGTGTTTTGCTGATCTTCTCAATAATTAATGAGATATCTACTCCTTACCAAGAACACAAATCGTTTAAAAAATTGTGCTCCCGGCATCTTCGCATTATGAAAGGTAGAATTATACCAGATGGGGGAGTTTTCTTCGATAATTTTTTATTGCTTTTTAAGTTTTGTGCATGTCAGATCAGTAATTTGCTGTTCCTATTTGTTGAGGAGGCTTGCTACAATACCAAAAGGGAAACACATGCACGCAGGCACACACACACACGCATGTCTATGCACACATGAAAACGTGGCAATACAAAAAATTAGGTCTCATAATATCTCTTAATTTGTGTGAAGAACTTCATGTTACTCGCAAAATTACACCCCGTCACTGTCTTCACATTCAATTCATTTTTTTTTTTTTTTTTTTGAGAAACCACTACAATTACTAGCAGACACAAATGATAACACATGTAATAGTAACAATATACATAACATTTTTGTAGAAAAATGTATTCTTTACAATATTCCTTAAATTGAAAAAATACTCTTACCTCATTCTTGTCTGCTAATGCTGCCTGAGTTGACTCAACCATAAGTAAATTGCGTTGAATTGTACGTGTAAGTCTGATGTTTGTCAAATATGACAACAGATATTGAAGAGAGGAAACAGGAGCACCTGCCTGAGGGCGGCCCTTTGCATTCTGAAAAACAAAATTAAATTAAAATGTTAAATGCAAAAATGTTAGCAAACTATAAAATTCTTTATATAGTGTGTTATCTACACTTACTAATTCTGACTTCTGTTCATCTTTAACAGCAGAAATTGCATCTTTACAATCCATTAGAAAATTTTCAAGCAAAGTAATTTTTGCTGAATTGTCCTCAGCACGTTCTATTGTAGTGTCCAATTCTTGTTCCGATATAAGGAACAAGCGAACACGCTCAGGACGAACAGAAAATGAGCGTCCACGCCAATCAACATCATGTAGCACTTCAGCACGACGTTCCCGTGTTTGTGCAATGAGTGACTATACAACATAATTATGTATCAAAATTAAGCAACATAATTTTACACAATAGATAAGGTTAGAGTATTATTTTAATCACAACATAAATTATCTACCGAACTTGTAGGAATAGTAAAAAATTCTTACTTACATCCAAATTGGCAAGAAGATCACCTTGACCATGACTTCTCATTTTCAACAAATCGTCAATAGCACTTTCATCTCCAATATTGTATGCACAATATCTTAAACTGGGAGACAATTCCTCCACACGCTGTTTATACAACACTTGATCTTCTTCTGATAAAGCTGGAGCTAACTTCTCATAAACCATTCTGTGAAAAAAGTAATATCAGTAATACAAAGGAGCAGAGGGAGGAAAGAATGATGAAAGACATTTGAAAAATAAGTGTGTGTATGTGTGTGTGTGTATACACACATAGACACACACGCACACATATATATCTCAATATATAAAGAAAGAAAGAATGAATTATTTAGATTCATATTCATAAATATCATTGATGGAATTTTACTGAAGTTGAACAAAACTAATTCTGATTTGTATTGATGATTTACAATGTTCGCTTCAAAATAGTACTGTGGCAAGTTATTTGAAGAATTACAGTAATTATCTCAATAGTTGGAAAAAATGAGAGTTCCATTCTAGAGATACCTTTTTTCCAACATTTTTGTGAACAACAAATGCTAACAAATTACATAACAATCTAATGTAAGAAATTTGGAAAAATACTTCTATAAAACACTGCAATGCAAGAACAAAAATTACAATACAGATCTTGCATCTCAAAAAATTGGTAAAGCAATTAAAGAGTAGTGATTCTCCAATCATCATAATCATAATTTGATCAGTAAAATAATAATAATAGTTATTGAAACTTTCTCACCAAGAATTCAATTCCTTGTTATTTAATCACAGGAACTTTGATTTACAAAAGATGGCTGGACTTAGTAATAGCGATTCAAACCTTAATACTAGAAAGCCTCGATGGGTATTTCAATACCACTGTATTGTCAGCTGGATGATGTGACTACGTCTTAATATTTTGTCATCCTCATTCATGTATTGAAAAAATATTGAATTTTTATTGACTAAAATATGCAAGTCACCATGGCACTTGCTAATGTATATGAAGTTTGTAAAAGAACTTACCAAAACAATCAACTGAAAAGCTCTCATTAGAAGTAACTGAAAAGCTCTCATTAGAAGTAACTGAAAAGCTCTCATTAGAAGTAACTGAAAAGCTCTCATTAGAAGTAACTGAAAAGCTCTCATTAGAAGTAACTGAAAAGCTCTCATTAGAAGTAACTGAAAAGCTCTCATTAGAAGTAACTGAAAAGCTCTCATTAGAAGTAACTGAAAATATTTTTGTAACAATGATGATTGTAGGGTATTCTTTGCTATCTGCAGGCACTTCCTACTCGCCATTGGACCTAACATTGTTTTCTTCCGGTTCTTCTGGAATATCACAAGGGCTAAAGAATTTTACCAGAAAAAAGACCTCTTTGACACAGATTGACTTGCTTAACCTTAGAAGGCCTGAGGTGAGTTCAATGGGCTCACTTCCATCTTTCTATTCTCATAAAATTATTGGAAATTTAATCTCTGCCCCTAGCATCCAGGTATTCTTTTAAATATACCTTGTAAATGTTACACCAAATTTCTCTAAATTTTTTGTATTTTTTAATCAGATATTGCAACAAACATTTTTGGGCCACAGAAGCCCGAGGCGAGTCTAGCAGACTCATTTGTAGTTTCGTATTTTTCACTCTCCAGGGCTTTTAAATTATTGTTTTTCTGAAAAGAATCTGTTTTTTGTAGTGATTGGTGTTGTCTTCTATTGTTGCTACTGAGAATTTTGTATACATTTATCGCTACACATGTACGGTTGATACAATTGCAAAGACCTATCCAGTGTTGCTTCAGTGCACGATTACTGTGTCATTTAGAGCGGTCTAGATCTCTGTCCGTGTAATACATTAAGATTTTCAAAATTGAATTGTGAGATTTTATACCTCTTCTTGAATCAAACACTTTAATTGGTGTAGTTATCAAGATTGCAGCAAGTTGAGTGATGCTGAGATCCAGGCGTGCCTCGATTTATATAATGAAAATGTATCTAATGGATTATTTTCGGAAAGTGAAGATAGCAAATACAACCCCGAAAATCATTATAGTGAAAAAGAGAGAGACACACGCGCACGCGCACACGCACGCGCACACACGCGCGCACACACACCGAAACTGCGCTGAAATGTCAGCCAGCTGGGTGGAAAGCAAAAACGTTCAACGAAGAAGTTTTCCGACAATGTTTGGAGACGATAGTGCCAACAGGTACCGCAGATGACAAAGCTGGGCAGGTGATGAAATGGGTAACCAAAGCCTGTGATGCGGCTATGTCTAGACGGGGCGCAATCTCTCGACGTTCACCAGTTTCTGGTGGAATGAGGAAATCGCCCAATTACGACGGAGGTGCCTTCGAGCCAGAAGACAGTACCAGAGAGCTCGTGGCAGAGACAACTTTCCTCAATTGCAAGAGCAATACAAACTCGCTGGAAGCCAGTTGAAGATAGAAATCCGCAAGAGCAAACGCTTATGCGCCAAAAGCCTGTGTGACGAGGTGGAAAAGGATCCATGGGGTAGGCCGTACAAGACGGTCATGTGTAGGTTAAGACAGCGGCACCTACGTTCTCCAACTTGCCCCAAAATGCTGCTCAGAATTGTGACAGCCCTATTCCCGAGCCACCCCGGTGACTCAGTTAATATAGCGTTATCTGAGCTCACGCAAGAAGAAATTCTGCACGCAATCAGCAGAATCGGCAACACAAAGGCTCCCGGACCGGATAACATTCCCAATATTGCCCTCAAGACTGCGATACTCGCTCACACCGACATCTTTGTGAATCTTTATTATTCTTGCTTGAGGGAAGGGGTGTATCCAGAAAGATGGAAAAAACAGCGCTTGGTGCTCCTCCCTAAGGGGAATAAATCTCCCGAAGATCCATCATCATACCGGCCATTGTGTATGCTTGACACAGCTGGCAAGGTTCTGGAGAGAATTATTAGTACCAGACTGGAGAAAGCTGTGGAGGAGGAAGGAGGCCTTTCGGAAAATCAGTATGGTTTCCGCAGAGCCCGCTCGACTGTTGACGCAGTCCAACTTGTCATTAACACCGCCCGACAAGCAATTGGAGGAAGTAGATGGAAGAGAGGCCCAAAACAGTACTAGGCTGTCGTTACGTTGGATATTAAAAATGCATTCAACTCGGCCAGGTGGAGTAATATTCACCAAGCTCTCCGCAGATTTAATGTGCCAACGTACTTGTGGAAGATTGTGGCCGAGTATCTGAGTAATAGAGCCCTGATTTACAATACAAATAATGGGCCGAAGGTGCATAATATCACGGCTGGTGTCCCGCAAGGGTCGGTATTGGGTCCACTATTATGGAATGTGATGTATGACGAGGTCCTTCGGCTTCCCCTCCCAGAAGGCACCAGTATTATTGGTTTCGCGGACGACATTGCTATCGTCGCCGTTGCGAAGTACATTGAGGAAATTGTGTATATTTGCAACGAAGCGATCGCTATTGTTAGTCAGTGGTTGAAGTCCTAAGGGCTGCAGTTAGCTGAGCACAAGACTGAGGTTAACGTAGTCACTAGTAGGAAAAAGAGAGAAACCATCACTCTCAAAGTCGGAGACGACCGTATTGCATCACAGCCGTCGATCAAATATCTTGGTCTCGTGATTGACGCCCGTCTGACATTTGCTGACCACCTGAAGTACGCCAGCAATAAAGCTGCGGTAATTAATGCAGCAATGTCAAGACTAATGCCCAACATAGGGCCCTGTCAGGAGAAACGGAAGCTTCTGGCCTTGGTTGTGAGGTCCGTCTTGCTCTATGGAGCCCCAGTGTGGGCCAACTCCACGTCGATAAATAGTTACATCCGAGGGATGACGTCAGTGTACAGGTTATCAGTATTGCGGGTAGCTTGTGCATTCCGCACTGTGTCAAACGATGCAGTGTGCGTCATCGCGGGGATGCCTCCTGTCGATATCTTGGCGCAGGAGAGACGGAGGCGATATCACAAAGAAGGAGAACCCAGACTGCTCGACAACACTGCTGGAATGGCAGGATCGATAGGACAACTCCATTAAAGGACGATGGACGTACCGCATGATTCCCTCCATTGCACCGTGGATCAACCGTAAACACGGCGAAGTAAATTTCTTCTTGACTCAGCTGTTGTCTGGACACGGATGCTTTCTGGCATTTCTCCACAGGTTCAAGCTGGAGGATACCCCATTCTGTCCACTATGTGAACCTGCTGTCGAAGACGCCGAGCGTGTGTTCTTCCAGTGCCCGCGATACCATCTGCAGCGGCGGCACGTTATGAGTATACTCGGGATCGACCCGCTGACACCCGAAGCAATGGTTGGGTGCATGCTCGCCTCAGAAACCAACTGGGATGCGGTGAGCTCATATGCGCAGACCATAATAGCTGAGCTCGGGAGAATAGAAAGGGAGAGAAGGGAAGTCGATTGATCCTCGTTTGATCCTTCCTACGTTTTGGCGAAGAGAAGTGGCTTGTGACTAGGCCACTCTAATCCACTCCCCGTGATGTAATGCCTAACGGCGGTTCCGCGGGGATGGAGAAGGGAGGTTGGTTTTAGTGGGTAAAAATCTCTCTCACACTATCATGTGGTACGGGCCGCATGGTGTCTTTTGAAGATTTCCACCTACCCTCGTAAAAAATCACTCACACACACACACGCCCGCACGCGCACGCACGCACACACACACACACGCGCACACGCACGCACACAGAGTTTTCAGTGTAAATAACAAACAAACACTATTGTCCAAGAATAGAATCAATAGTAATAAAAGAATACATTTTCATTGTTGCCTGTTCTAATAATCAAAAACAAATAGAGCATTCTTTTATCCCCAATGAGTCCAGTCAACTCACGCTTATTCGGTTGAAGAAAACATAGGGTCTTTCTATTTACCACTGCTAAAATAAGCTGTGACAAAAAAGTGGGACACATCTAAATCAGATACAATTACCTGACATGATACGAGTTCTACATTTCTTAGAATCGAAGTGGAGTGATAAATGAAATTATAAGAACAGTAGCATTTCACATGAATTTTAACAAAAGGCAGAAACAATTGGTTGAATGTACAAGAAAATGGAACTATTTATTCCAAGATAAACAATCTTGCTAGTTTTAAAAGGCCATCCGTGGAGTAAGTAAAACGTTACATAAAAACTTGTTTTATTGATTTTTAAAAATTGCCTCAAAAATGAAAAATACCTTAATATGGTGAAGTCTTTTAAAAGACTGTGATACACGTGACAAAAACTTGGAATTATATTGCAAAATGTAACTCAACAAGTATTGATATGACATCCTGGTTGTTCTAGCATGAAGAAATCTATGGTCCAAATAATATGTGTCTTCTTGACAGCTGGAGGTCTGGTAAAATGATGTTGCCACTTACTCGGGCAGCAGATGTGATCGTATAGTTGTTCTAGCACCAGACCACAACAGCAGCAGCAAGAAAAACGTTGCGATGAAACCACACAACAGACGATATAGAAATGTACACACAAGCAAACAACTAATGGTGTCCTTGGCCACTTGGCACATTTCAATTTTCATTGCTTTGCGGAAGATTTCATTTTTTCTTAATAAGCATCAGCAACTCAGCAGTGACATCACAATTTCAAGCCTTTGACGGGATAACAAAACATCCTCTCTCGTCAGCCACTAGCTGTCAAGTAGACAGAAATATTATTCGGGCAATAAGTTTAAAACTAGAGACAATAATACAAAGAATTTTTTAATTCAAATAAAAGTTCTAAAAATCTATCATGAAAAAAATTATGTGCAAAAAAGATTATAATGGATTACTGTCTTCAAGAAAACAGACATTCACATTAATACCAACTCATTATTGGTCCAGGAAGGCAGAGTTAAATAAAGCCTTTTATTCCATGGATTGAGAACCCAGTTGAACCAAGTCAGAACACCAAGTATCCACAGCACAAATTACCACAGCAGATAAACTATTCCACGATTTTGCAAAGGTATTTGTGGAATAACCTTGAAGTAGAAGCATAAGCAAATATGAGAAATGTTTAGCAATAGAATTAGCGATGATGAATTCCTGGTCATATCACTGCAAAACTGAAGTGTATTTCATTTCAGGCCAGGTCTACTTAATGAATACAATTATCTTTTAGTTCATATGAACAAGTGATATTATTTGAATTGCTATCTTTTATAGTGCCCTAAAAAAGATTGACATATGATTGGGTGAAATATTGTATGTATTTTGGCTCCAATTGCAATTGCTTGGAAGTGCTACAGCATAGTAAACAATTTTGAATGTTTTATTTTTTCCATGAAATATGTCTCACAAAGAAAATTAATTATTGTCTTTATGATATACTTTTCTATCAATATACTCTTAAAGTAAAAGAAGTTGTTAGATGAGAATTAAAATATTGTTTCTTGAGATAGTGTAAAATTTCTCTTTAATTTATATCAACAACCACCCCCAAATCAGTGAATAACAGAAAATTGAAAATGTAAAAGGTTTTTAATAATCTCACTTTAGTGAAGTTTGAATAAATGTGAACTATATAACAATAGCGTTGACCATAGATATTATTATTCACAAAAGGGCAATATATTTTGCACAATATAAATGATTGGAATTATCCGGAATGTAGAGACATGTGTTTAAAGAAATCACAGCAATTTGAAATAAACAAAAAACATGCTGAAACATGCAGGAAAACTAAAACAAAAAATAAATTATATAATAAGCAATTCTAGGTGTAACTATTCCCTGGAGTTATCCCGATATCCCTGGATCAGATTTAAGGAAAAGATACCAACGTCTAGTCAACAATGAATCAAATTGATGTACCCATTGGCATCTGGCCTTTCTAGTTTCCATTTTGAAGCAATGTCAAGTGTCAAATGTCATCCAATGTCAAGTGTCATATATATTTTGAGCTAAACGTACACTATCTAATTCAAAATGCAACAGCTTGATCATTCTAATCTACAGAGAATCAATATTTAGCTGATCCCGAGTTTACAGTGCACCTTAGCCTAGGCTTCCTTCATTGCTGTGCCTTGACGTGATCCACTTCACTTCCAATTGGTGCACAGGAATGTTATTGTTCACCACAGAGGAATTGTTTATATCATTTTGAGAAACATTTTAAAAGAAATTCCCTTTAAAGTGAGCATTCCCTTTAAAATAAATTATTTTATTTAAAATAAACTTATTTGTGTATATGTGAAGAACATATACACCCAAATGATTTTAAAAGATTATTCGCATAAAATGCGTTGATGATTATGCATCAGACAGACCCAAGGAGGTTTCATTTTATTGTGAGGGCCGAAGGCCCAAGCCTCATTCTCAACTTGGACACACATAGCGAAGCGTCACAATTCTGCACACGTAAACAAAACTGATCACATACTACATTTCTACCAATAGAGATTTTCTAAAACTAATATTTAAACATTCCGTGTAAATGATGATTCACTCGTTCATGACACAAGACTCGGAAGTGAACGATACACACACTAGTATTAAGGAGGCCGTGACAGCAGGTCGAGGTGCACCGTAAACCCGGGATCAACCCAACATTTCATTGGATCATTTATATACAGGGTTCAAAAATGTACTCTACACCTGATCTTAATAATTACTCAAAAAATCACTTTAACAGATATTGCAACAAAATCTTTCTTAACACTTACTGAGCTTTTTTGAGGTTTTCCATAGCATGCTTCCAAAGTTGCAATTCAAAATGTAGTGAGCCATGAATCCATGCTACATATGCTTGAGCTTCAAGTTTAGTGCGAGCATCACATTTTGTACTCTAAAATAGCAAAGGGAAAACAATTAAAATCATCCAAAATTCGGATTATTACTATTGTTGTTGTTATTATTATTATTATTATTACTATTATTATTAAAACAAATAAGATCATTTACCTCACAAAGTTTCTGCAATTGAAGTGCGTATGTTGCTGCTTTCCGAAGACGAGATACTAAATGAAATTTCTTTCTAGGTTCCGTGTTCGACTCCTGTCGCAATTGCATTGCATAACCCCAAGCCCTTTCTGCCATCATTAAAGGAATGTGAAGAAACCTGGTCAATATTACAACAATTATCAGTGAAATAAAATTGCAGCATTAAATGTATTTCAATTGTACTATGCATATTGTTTATACTCATCAAGTTTAAAGTACAAATCAGCTCTTATTACTCAACTTTTCATCCTTCACCATAGCATCTGTTATATCTTTTTTCTTGAAATGTCTTTTGTCTCCTTGTGTGACATGAAGAACTTTCCTCAGTCTTCTTATTCGCCGAGTACAATAACCTCTAAAAACGTTGCATATAAATCTTTCTTACTACATTATTAAACAATTCACCAAAAGTGTTAAGTGTTTTCAAATGAACATTTTTCCCTATACTAAATCATTGAAATAAGCAGTTTTTCTAACCTGTATCTTTGATAATCCCCATGTCTTAATCCATGCTGTTGCTGTGCCTCTTTAATAATTTTAAAAACTGAAATTCTTTAAGGAATTTAACTGGAACTACACGAGACAATTAAGTGACAATCTACATTTCAGCTTAGAATTAATTTTTTCACTTGAATGATGAAACCTTATGGCAAGTATTATTGAAAGGATACTTTCGACCGTGAATATCTGTTCCGTTTCATTTTTAGAGCTACTTTCTTCGTTACCTTCGATTTTCGCATCTACACGTTTCTCGTCAAGTACTACCATCTCGTCGAATCAAATTTAATGGGTAATTGGTAACACCTGTTAAACAACGCGTCCCGAATCACATCAACACAATATGGAAAACGAACAAGGTATAATCAATATACACGAAGACGATACAAATCTATTTAAACGAGGATGAATCTATGCTATAAACGTTTCACGCTTTGATATAATGCACTGCAAACGCTGACAAGAACTTCACAACCTGTTTTAGATCCAGACAAATACGACCAAGGAGTAGATCTTTCACTACAAAATCGAACGCGTTATGATATTTCATTTGTCATCGACGTACGTGGAATCAGTATACTCTCTGCGTGGAACGCAGTCATTTTCAGGGAGGCAGTGAAACCTCGGAGAGAGGTCTTAACCCTTTCTCCAAAGATGATACATAATATCGTTATTCCAAGGAGTTGTCTTATTGTTTCATTCCTCGCTACGTTTACGTATAACCTATTATCAATGCCCAAAGAGGGAATTTTTCCCATTTAGTCAACATTCCTCATTCCCTATTGGATATCGGCATAACAATCAACAAGGAATTAAAAAAACCACATTACAGTTTAAAATCGTTTTAATTGACATCAATAGTTCTCTAAACATAAGACTTATACAATTTTTCATTACATTATATGGTTATATGAGTGGGTATGTGTACTTAGAAAAATGTTTGTAAAAGTTTTGAGTACATTTTTATTTTAAACCAAAGTTCAAGTATCATGTGTACCTATAAAAATACCTTTAATACTTCAACTTTCTTTGCAACTGAACAATGAATTGTATTTACATTGATTCTAAAGCAGAAGCTATCTATACTCTAAGTTTGTATGAATATATAAACTACTAAACATATTAAAATTAAAACAAAAATTAAAAAAAAAAAATAAATTAAAATGTAAACTTTAAAACTTTAAATAACAATTACAAGTATCTACAAGAAATGTCTTATTTCCTTTCCTAGAATACCATCACCAAGATTCAAATCTAAATTCCGTCCAACATAAAAGTAAACTAATAAAAATATTTATATATAAACAGTGCACAATTTAATTCTACACTTAAGTTTTCAAACATATAGACCGTTTCACAAGTACCTTTTCTATCTACACATGGCATCTTCAGATCTGGAATGGGTAGTATCACCACTTAGGAATTATTTCTCAGCACTATTTTATCAAACAAGACTCAAACAAAAATAAAACAGAAATATTGCACTAATTATTGTTGAAGCTTATTTACCGAGCAGCCTCATCTCTACAGTGTTGATGCTTATGAAATCAGCTTGTTCACTTATTTGTACTGAGTAAATTTCTCATTAATGTAGAGAGATAAATATAAATAAACTTTTTGACCATTAATTGTACTTATGAGGCAATATACCACTTGCCTCAAAATGCCCACATTGAAAAATTCTATATTTTTCTAAATATGCAATGTCTGAGAGGAAGACAGGTCACAGATTTCATCCTTTGAAAGAACTGCATGATCCCTCTGAAACTTCGTTGACCACAGACTTGTGTGTATGCTGAGAAACAACCCTCAGAATGTGACCAACGTACCAAACAAAGAGCTGCCTGCCAGCCACATGAAACCAGTTTACAGGCTTATTGGTGTACATAAGATCCACTGAAATAATTAACATATTCACACATTTAACAAAACAGCAATTTCAAACAAAACTACTTTAAATAACTATTGACAGAAATAGAAAGCAGAAAAAGGCAAGAATCCACAGACCTATCAATTTTTTTTATTTTTAGTACTTACCACTTTACTTGAATTTAGGGCAAATACCAACCCATACCCAACTGCCAATGTGCCACAGTATCGTGTATATCAACCTCCTTAAAATTACCTATAAAAATGGCACCTCAATATGATGACTAGAAAAAAACTTAAAATGGATCTGCAGAATGTTAAAGCCCTTGGAAAAGGATTTATTCATAAAATTGGACCATTAGAAGTCCATATTCCATGATTTTTACAATCCATCAACCAATTGAGGGATCACGATCATTCACACAATTGCTTCACATACATGCAAAATTTGAAACAAAAATATTATATATCAACATTGCATTCTAAAATGTTACACTTTGTTTTAAAGTAATAGAACAATTCATTCATACAAATAAGGTTTGCCTTGCTAGAGTCAGTCAGCTTTTTGGTCTTTGAATATTTTATACACTCCACATATACATATTTATGAATAAAATACACCTGGAAAACAATAACATTCTTGTACAAGAACTAACAAGAATTTGATTTTGATGTAGGGTCAAAAGATGTATCTGAACATCCTGTAGTATAGTATAGCATTTTTTATCTCAAAGAGTAGGTGTAATTATATCAAAACATATGAATAAAATTGTTTTGCACATTGCACGCTCCAAAATACAATCACAAAACCGAGAACAGTTTATGTCCCTTCGAAATCATAAGATACACGTGTCTTGAGATAGCCAACATCATGAAGTAAAACTGGTCTCATGTAGTTCTGGCATTTTATTCTAAAATTAGTGCATGGTATTTTTCCCTCACATTCTACAAACTTATAAAATCATGAAATTTTGAAAAGGTTTCAGAATTTTTTCCTCACCTTTACAGTAGACCCCCTACACCAATTCACAGGTTCACACTGACTGAATGCCAATGAAATTTCACTTCACAACACCAATATCGTCATTTCAATTTTCAAGCAATAAGCTAAACAGTATTAAGGGAATATTCTCAAAGCTACATTATACACATGGAAAATGAGCTACTTGAACCACAATTGTTGAGTCAATATTGTCAAGTTTTAAGCACTATGAAGATTGCACCATTTTTCATACTTATCTATTCCATCGCACTTAAAATTCACTTCTCTATTGAAGTCATGATGTGTAAGCCTTACGATCAGTGAGAAAATAATCTCACCACACATATGTCAGACACACCAACCTATTTCCTTCGAATTTCCTAAAACTCAAAAAGCACATGGCACTAACTCAAATTAAAAAGACATGCAATACAATATGTATCAACAAATAGTTTTCATCTACCAAATTTCACAAGTAGAATAATATGTTTCATAGATAATACTATAAGTTTTTAAAGACACTTACTTGGAAATGTTATGTAACAATATTTATCTAATCACACAATTCATGTGTATGTTTTATGTACAATATATATGTATATTATATATATAAAGTGTCATCTCCTACATCTAATATTAAAACACCTACAAAGAAATACTCGAAGTGCCAAAAAAACTTTTAAAAAAATTTAAAAAATGTGATTTCTATTATTTAAATGGCAAGATTCGAGAGTATGCACTTGCTGAAAACAATAAAAATACTTCAAACAAAGTAACGAGATCTTAAAAATTTAGCTCTATCAAATTAAAAAATCTGTTCCACTATTTTATGCTCTCTTCTTATCACAAATAGGTTTAACCAAATAACATCTGCTCAACATACACCTTTACAAGAAATACATGATTATTATTTAACTCTTGACTTCAAATACTTTTGAAAACCAAGAAAAAAAATGGAATCATTATTTGTGTTCATGATAAGTCATATTCCACATTTCATTCACCAAAAGAGAACTTGTGGTTCATTTTAATCCCAAATCAACAGCATCATCTTGGAGAAAGATGTGAATTTGGGAAGCAAAAGCATGAAGTGTAAGGAAATTCAATCGTGGACTTAAGTCTGTAGCGCAAAGAAAGACTTCTCACAATTTTAAGAATTCCGAATGAAATTCCTATGAGTGCAACTTATCTTTTAATGAAAATGTTAATTTGAGATAATCAGTTACCTAAAAAAAGATTTTCATGATATTTCGTTATTCTGCACTTGCTTATTTGCATTCTTTGCTTATGCAACATATTCACATGAAATATTATTCAATGTTAATTAGCTCCATCATGGAGTGGCAAAAAAGAATTATCTTAAGTATTTCCAAATCTCATTTTAATAGCACGAGTTAAAAATTCAAAATTCTTTCTCTTTCCCCTCCCACACAAAATCATCTGCACTCATTCTGTTTTATGTACTTCACTACATGTATGTTCAGTAATTTCACAATATATATTGGCCTTGCCTGGCCCTATATCTGTTACATTGAAGGAATAGTGTGATTCAGATTCCTATATTGCACATGTAAGATAACAGTGATAACTCTTCAAACAACATAAATGTAAAAAATCAAGATTTTAGAAACTCTTCACTTAGAAATGCTTCAAAAAATCCTTCATATTTGGTAAAACTGTTACAGCAGTAATAAAAATAACATAAGTAGCAATGTTGGTAAAGAATAAAAGCAAATTATCTCAGCACCAGGAATATCACAAAACAATCAACAGGATATTATCAATGAACCTAATTTTATGTTACTGTAGGTTATTTTTTAATATAATTTATATATTCCAAATTTATACATTAATTAATTATTGCTTTTAAAGTGTGAGTCACTTTACAAATTTAACTCTTCACAAATATTTTTGCTTGCAGGCAAAAATTTAGCCACATAAATTTAGAAGAGTTTCACTCTTCTGTTGTGTCAGGGAAATATTAAAAATTGCAAGATATTTATGCCCAAGAGAAGAAACCAAAAAAACAAAAAACATCTGTATAAGAAGAGAGCACTTTTGCACTTAAGCAAATTAACATTATTTGCAAACTTACCTCCACAATAAACCTGTTTATGAGAAGATTTTATTTCTCCTGGACAAAGAGGTAGCATGGAACTAATAGGTGGTAAGCACCCCATTAGGTGCTGGTCGACAACAGCCGTATGAGGAGCATGGGGTTGGAGAGGGGGGGGGGGGAAATGGGTGGAGGTACCCCCCCCCAGGAGGACCTGGTGGCGGCGGACCTCCAGGTTGTGGAGGACCAGCACCTGCACCGCCAGCACCGCCGCCCGCGGGACCACCCGCGCCCTCTGTGGCGTGCTTACGCAGGTGGCGCAGCATGTTGCCCTTCTCGACGAACGTCTTGCCGCAATCAGGGCACGAGTGCGGGCGGTCCCCCGAGTGGGGCGGGTGCGACACCAAGTGGCCCTTGCACATGAAGTCCTTGGGGCAGAGGTCGCAGCGGAAGGGACGTTCGGCCGCCACCCCCTTGTTGTGCGAGCGCTGGTGGAACAGCAAGTTGCCCTTGAGCGGGAACGACTTGCCGCAATCCGAGCAGCTGAACGGCCGCTCACCTGTGTGGTTACGCACATGGTTCGTCAGGTGCTCCTTGCGAGTAAAAGTCTTGGAGCAGAAATGGCAGCGATGCGGCGATTCGCCCGTGTGTTGACGGACATGGTTAGTCAGGTGCTCCTTACGAGTAAAAGACTTGGAGCAGTACTGGCACTTGTGGGGCGACTCCCCCGTGCTGCCTGAAGGCCTTGGGGCAGTACTGGCATCGGAAAGGGGTCTCACCTGTGTGTTGGCGAACGTGGTTTATGAGGTGCTCCTTGCGGGTGAACGACTTGGAGCAGAAGCCACAGCGATGAGGTGATTCACCCGTATGTTGCCTCACATGGTTCAGCAGGTGCTCCTTACGGGTGAATGTCTTCGAGCAGAAGTCACAGCGATGTGGGGTTTCCCCAGTATGCCACATGATGTGGTTCGTGAAGTGCTCTTTGCGAGTAAAGGACTTGCCACAGATCTCACATCGGAATGGTGTATCATTGGTGTGAGACCGCATGTGGTTTGCCAGGTGTTCCTTACGGGTGTATTTCTTGCCGCACACTTGACAGGCATGAGGCGTCTCCCCAGTGTGCCACAGGACGTGGTTCATAAAATGTTCCTTCCGTGTGAATGATTTTTTGCATATGTCACAACGGTGTGGGGTCTCACCTGTATGTTTACGAACATGATTTACCATGTGCTCTTTGCGGGTAAAAGTCTTGGCGCAATATTGGCAGCGATATGGTGTCTCACCAGTGTGACACCGAGTATGATTGTCCAAATGCTCTTTACGAGCAAACGACTTGCCACATACAGTGCAGACATATGGTTTATCTGTTGCGTGTCGCTTCATATGACGCTCCAAACTGGCAGCATTGGCGAAAACATGAAAGCACACGGCACAGGTGTACATACTACCCCCAAGGTGGCACTTCCCATGCTGACTCAGTTCAGCAGAACATGAGAACGCCTTACCGCATACCTGCAGAAATAAATTTTCCTAGTTACATATTTTTCATGTTCAAAAAATCAGAAATAAAGACACTCACACAACATGCACATCATTCAAATTTTTGAAGTATTCTCAGGTTTACTGTGCACATAAAACATTATTGTTGAAGTTATCAATACATTATTGTTGAAGTAAATAATACACCTCAATTCATTTTTAAACTTTAAATTTTCCTAATAAGATCAAAACAGCAAGATTAAAATAAACCTGAGAATGCATAGCAGTCTACGACCAGACTGTAGTAAGGAAACATTCTACATAATCGCAAAAGTATGAATTAAAAAAATCCGACGAAAGCTTTTGAACGGACTTTAAAAAAAGGGTCTCTGTTCTACTCAGGGGACCAAAAAAGAAAGGTGACACCCAAAGTGCTACCTCACCTGGCAAGTGAAAGGCTTTCGTTCAGTGTGGTAGCGCCGGTGTACAATCAGCTGGTACCGGAAAGGAAAGATCTTGCCACAGATGTCACAGATGTGGGTGCCAGGAGTGGAGATGACAGCAGCTGCGGCTGCTGACTGGGAGGTTGAACTACTACTGGCAGGGCCACTCTCCCCTCCACATGACTTGCTCGAAGAACTGCCTCCGGACAGCCCTGCGTTAGCCGAATTGCCTGCAGCTGCCATCTCATTCTGCAGTTTTCCGAACACCTCGTGGTAAGCCAGTAATTGGTTTATGTCCTCTACATTAACCTGTAGGTAAGAAAACAACTTGTAGCTCCCCCACATTCAACAGGAAGTATACATCTGTAAAACCTCCAATTCCTAATACTTGGCCATTTCCCGATCTGCAGTTCAAGGAAATTTTCAGCTCTAAAAAGCCATCATGATATAGCAATTACACCTACAGTGCTCACTTGATAACGGTTATAAGCATGAGGAATCGGCTTCAGGGACAGGGTTGAACTTGTTTCCTTACTTCGGCCTGGCACTAGTGTGACTGCCTACCAATCACTCTTCTCACATTCATACACTACCTTATACATATTTTGGACCATCTCGACACCAAGAGTCTTGCTCAACTCTTGGTCTGTGCTCACGGGAGCACTTATTTTGACAATGCTGCCATCTGGTGTTCTGATGTCCATCATGTGGCCTTTCAATTCCTGTATTGGAAAACTGGAACCATAAAAGATAGTTATCTGTTTATTACAAAACAAAGCTATTTTATTGAAGGATCACTCAGGTCAATGCTTGTATTAGTATCTTTTTTTCCAAAACTTCATTTGTTAAATAGGTCTGATTAATAACCATGAAGTTTGACAATAATTTATATTTTTATCTTTTCATTTGCAAAAACTCACTAACACTGAATTACATGGCATTTAAAAGTTCAATTCCACATGCACAGGATCAACTGAAAGCTGTAAAAAATGGAAATGGTCACATAACTTAAGAAGAGAAACTAAATTCTGCAAGAACTTTTCAAAACTGAATATCCATAGAACTAGAAAAGAATTTGATGACCATTGTGATATAATTATGAGTAGTCATGCTAGGTAGAAAATAAAAAAATAAAATTCATATAAAATTACCTCCAAGGGCTTACTAACCCCGGCATGGGCAGGCTTCGTTCACTCTTATTGCACCCACTTGTACTAGGTTTTTCATCCTTTACAGATTGATCTGGACTGGAATCCATTTGAGTACCAACTTCTTGTGAAGAAACTTGTGAAGATGATGACTGAGACTGCCCTTGGTTCCCCGACTGCTGGGACTGTTGAGATTGCTGTTGCGACTGTGATTGTTGCTGCTGAGACTGTGACTGAGACTGTGACTGCTGTTGTGGAGGCATTTCTCCTGTTGGCCCTCTTTCACCTTGTGAAGGATGAGAGGGATGTGTTTGTGCTTGCTGGGAGAGCTGAAAATGACAATCATGAATGAAAAACAACACTAAAGAATTTTCCAAAAAATTGAGCAAAAACTGTCATTCTGCATTAAACTTGAAACACATACAGTATTTTTTTAAAGACGACGACACAAAGTGTCCAAACTTTTTTACCCTCTTGTGAAGATGATTTGTACCTGCTGTTGACTATGTTGCTGCATGGGAGGCTGCTGAGGTTGTGGAATCTGTACACCCATACTCTGCTGGGATGACTGTTGCGTGATGACTGCTGCTGTGATGAAGTTGTGATGAAGATGATGATGATGATGATGGTTGCTGTCCGTTGAGCTGCTCAGAGTTTTGTGAAGACTGACTGTTTTGAACATTCGCTGTGTTCACCAACTGAAGATCACACTGCACCTAAGCAGACATAAACTGTTGAAATATTGTATTATAAAAGTACGGTTTGCATTGGTATGTCCACACACGTGTGTGCGTGTGTGTGTGTGTGTGAGAGAGAGAGAGAGAGAACATACTACTAGATCAGTGAAGTTCATTTGTTTGTTTTTTATCCTCAAAATTGTACATTGCGGGAAGATACTGTGCTTATTTATGTAATTCTTAACATTTGATCTATTTAGGCAGTGACACACAAAGAATCAAAGTTATGACTAAAAAGTGGATAAAATCAATGCTCTTGTTACTTTCTACTTTCTCTCTTAAACTACATATCTTGAAGAGGAGCCGTACCTGAGGCTGGGAATGCTGTGGATGGTGAGGGACCAAGGCCATGTTCTCAGAAGCCACACCAATCCCAGGAGGGCCAGTTAAGCAAGATTGAGGCGGCTGAGGTGGCTGCTGTGATGCCTGAGGCAGCCCCTCTTGACCTCCTGGCTTTCCATTTTCACAAGGCTATAAAAAGTAATGTGATACAATCTTTCTTTAAAAAAAAAAAAAAAAAATAATAATAATAATAATAATGCAAGTTACTATTCCTAAACAATAGAAAAAATGAAAATACTCCAAGATTTAGACTTTTGAACATTTACTGTAATTTTAAAAATTAGGTACAAATATGAAGAAAATATAAGGACAAAACAATTTCTAAGAAGGTGTACAGTGTACAAAAAGTCTTTTCTCAGTTATTACTTGAATATATCCTGTCTACATTAAATGTGTTTCAAACATGAAGATTAAGATTAAGTCTGTGAGGAAGCTCACTGAAGGATATCAAATAACTACATTATTTCTAATATAATTTCCTCTTACCCTCTGATGTAATCCGTACACTGAAACTTGTGACAATGGATTGGGAAAGAGGTTTGTGAGAACCCAATACTTGGCTACACTGGAAAGAGCCACTGCTGTACCTACACGCAAATCTGCTGGGGTTCCAGGGTGGCGTTGAAGAGATCCTGGATGAGATGGTTCCTACGAAAACAAGTGGTGTTCAGACCAAATTTGGCAGCAGTACTAAATTTTGAAATGGATATTAGAATTCTTCAATAAATGGATGTTTCCTTGTGTAGAGTAGTGGAAATGAAAGAAGAGCAGAATTAAAAGATAAAAACATCTTTCTTGAAAAATAAATTAAATGTTTCAGCCATATCCATCACTAGCCACGCTTACACATTCTAAATTTGCAGAATACTCCAGCACATAAGGTATACAATATCATGCTCTTTTATTTACTACCAACATCCAAACAGAGAGCAATCAATGTCAATCAAAGAATGTTAACTACAAAATAGATTTTCATCTCTGGGCCACTCCACCTGCATAATCTCCATATCCTAAGTGCAATAAAAAAAATCCATGCGAAACTATCTACACATGCAAAATTTTTCACAAAAACATAAAGCATGCCACAAACAGAATGTGTAAACGCAGCTCCACAATTCACACAGCATGCTAGAAGATTTAAGAGAATTTGTAATTCCTAAGGGAAGACCATTATTTTCCGGTGTTTGATTTTCCATATCATTCTCTATGAAGGATATGGTTCTGGTGTTACTTGGTTTACCTCAGGAGGGCCTGCTGATGAGGAGGGCAACGCATGCTGTTCTGCATTCATCATATAGCTTCATTCATCAACAAAATAAGACTAGCGCCATCAATGTCTCCAAATGAAAAAAGAACCTAAAACAAAACACATTCACATCAAATAAATTCTTCTTTCACAGAGTTTGCATACATTTCTTCTGTACTTGTCTCATTCATCAGCACTGAAAATTGATTTTCCAGAATTCACACAATTTGAAAATGCCTATTTGAGAGAAAGAAAGTCTTTAAGATCATGCAAATATTTGTAAATACTTCGAAATTCTAAGCAAACACACAAAACAAACAGGAATTAAAATCAAACTGTCACTTGATGTTTCAGATGAACAAGCTCTAATGAAAATGGATCTGACAAAGGATATTTGTAAGGTTCTCTCCATGCTCATTACAGAAAGTAAAGGATGCACAACAGATTAGATAATAAAGCAATTCTGACCTCGCTTACTAGGTCAATGAAGGATTTGGATCTACTAGATAAATATACAACTACATGAAGCGGTTACACCACACCATGCATATTCCACAATCATTAAATACTAATTAAAAGTAATTGCGTATAAAACATACAATAAGCAAGAAGACTTTTCAAGCTATTTTAAACAAACAATACTGAAGATAAGTTCAAAGAAATATTCATCCATTTATTCAAGAATCTGCATGTTTCTTTACCAAGAATAAATATATAACTAAACATACACAAGAATGATTAGGAGTAGAGCTCAAACATATTAAGAGCTACTTACTCAAACTGAGAAAATGAACCACACATCCAAACAGCGCCACAAAATGATGGTAAAGAATGCAATTACAACCTTTCAATTATGCAGATAAGACAAATATTCACACGATGAAATACACACACTTAATTCAATAAAATAGACATTCTGGGGTCACATTGAACATGGAACTTAAGTATACATAACAAAGTGTGCATATCAATTTTTACACACTGCATTGTTAGAAATCTTCAACTAGGCATTCATACACTTTGTGGTTTTCATCAAATCCATAACTGAAAAATAACGAACAATGATTTATAAAGTCGTGTGCTCATTTACACCAAATTAAAAAAATAAATAAATTTCCTGAATGATAGCAAGTCTTAGAATAAAATCTTGATAAACCTTCTACAATCACACATTCCTTTGTGCAATTATTAAACATTAAAATAATTATTACCCCATTTTTCATTCTATATCTGAGAAAACTACTTTCACACAGCAACTCAAGCTACAAAACTGAAGTGTTCGGACATCAAAGTTAAACGTTTATCTTAATTATAAGAAACAACAGGCATGAGACGCCTGTCAGATGCGTCAAGGTTCGCGTAAGCATACCAACGCTCCACTGGAAGCCAAAAAATGCTTAAAACGCACATTCCCGTATTATATAAGACTCGGACATAGTCTAACTATATGTATCGAACTCGCAAATTTCTATAATTGCATTCATAATCTAGAAAAATGCTTACCTATTCCACATTTGAGTGCATTATACACAATGTCGAAATACGGGCAAGCCCAACAATAAACAGGTTAGCTGTCATGGCGTAAACACCACGGCTTCAAAAACACATCAGAACACCAAGCAACTTGCGGGTTCACAGAGCACGTATTTAAAAGATTACACATCACAGCGCACTATTGATTCACAGAGAAAGCGAAACACATTCTTCCGTTTAGTAACTTTCCCTCAATCGTGCGTATTTTATTTAATTGTGCGTTATACTTCTTTCAGCGTCAAAATTACTTATCGATAGAGAGAAACGTCGACTTCTCTACGATCATTTCCGTTTCCCATTAACGAATTGTGTCCGGAAAATGAACACGCCTCTTGCTCTTTAATATTTTGCTTCAAATACAAAGTGGAAACTTGTCCACTGGTCCTCTCACTTAAAAAAAAGATTTGTATCATTTTAAACGTTATCAAACATTGGAATATAACAAAGGCTAACACAGAAAATACCCGACAGAGTAGCCATTACGTAGGGTGGCTTCTGAAAAGCTTTGAGGACATAGGCATGCTGCTTGATGTTACATATCAGAAAACAGAGAAATATTATATACATTCATTAAATAAGATCTGTTATCTCAATTTAGTTTCGATTTTTCTTTCCTATTAGCTTGTCTCAACCTTCAATAGGAAGAAAAACTCAATATTGACCTTAAAGAATACAATTTTACTCATTTTTAATAGTAATTGAAATGTTTAATTATTTATACATATTTTTAGTGATTAATACAAAAAAAAATTTACGAGTTTTAAATATTCGTTGAAATGGAGGGTGTAAAGAAAATAACAAATTTTATTATTCTTCCACTGCTATTCTTTGGTTTTCATCTGTCCAAGAGTGGCATGAATGATAGCTTGCCCGCCTCGTTTGATGCACGCGCCAACCCCCTAAAAATATTAGCTTTTATGTATATAGCAATATATTTGTCTGTGATACGTTATAATAACTAAAATGCCAAAATAACAGACATTTAATTACTGATTATTACATTAAATAAAACTAAAGTTATTTACAACGTTTCGAACCTATTGTTTGAGGTCATCCTTAGGTAAAATCTCAGTATGGCAGACCAAATACATATGGGATAAGATTTGAAATCAACATCCGTCATATGGATGGAATCCCTAGAACTATTGCTATGGATGCTCTCATGCAGTCAATCTTGCACTACAACTAATTTACCTTTATTTTGGTTATAATATGGACTTTTATATTAATTTCATAAAATATGCTACTATTGGCATGGGGTCGCGACATCAGCCAGATCGACTGAGGAATATCAATTTTGGAGAAAATAGGCTGAACGATTTAAACGTGTTGTTCACTCACAGACAGTCGGACATTCGTATCCGTCTATCGATTTTTCGGTATCAAGCACCTGCAAAACATGGATACACCACGCGTTAGAGACTTTTTTCCCCTAAATTTAGCATCTGGATTTATCCAATTTTCGTTGCCAAAGCCGTGTAATAAGAAGTTTTCTGCCGAAAATTCGTCGTTTCTTTCACGCAACATTACATAAAGTAACTATAGTTGTGCTCAACAGCACATACTTTCTCCCGTCATTGGAAACAGCTACGTAATATGGAAATATTTATTTTCTGCGCTACTAACAGCTCAGCAATTATTTGAAAACGTCCAATTAGACCAAGAAGCGAGAAATGCATTGTTGTCATCGCAGCCTTGTCAAAACTATGCAATCGCTTGGCTAATAATATCAATACAGTAATTAGAATACATGCAATTGATCCTAAAATAATTACAATAATTCTGGTTGCTTACTCGTGAATTGCCGTTCGTTGTAAGATAATAATTCTGATAGCGTTTCATTTTTTTTTTTTTTTTAAGACTTCTAACATCCACACTTCAGATACGATGAACAATAATGCTTTTCAACAAAGAGAGCGACCATGGTTTCTCGGAAGAGAGATAAGATGATATAAAAAAAAAAAAACAAGTCAACACACTGAGCTCACAGTTTAGCAGCTATTGGTATGAATGAGTGAGCGAATGTGTTGTACATATAAAATTAAGTATGAATGAGTGTGTAAATGCTACTAATTTAAATACATTGGCAATTAAAACGCACAGCCCAAAGTGGCCATGTCCTAGTTTTAAGTTAGATATAAGTTAGTTTATTTAAGACAAAGCCCTCACCCCGCTCCAAAAACTGAAAAGCTGGAGCTTGTATGTATCCCGAAGCATAAATAAATTCCCGCCTCGCCAAGGGCATTGGCGGGGGGAAAATGAAAAAAAAAAAAAAAAGAAAGAAAGAAAAAAAAAGGGAATTTGGGGTTTAAATAAACGATCAAAAAGATTTTAGGATTAATATTTTCAAATTTTTTTATACATTTGAAGTCAAGTAATCACAATGACCTCCTGTTTATTTTAATAAAGATAGCATTATTTGAATATGTTTAGCCATCAATATGACAGCATCGGTCATTTTTTGTTAATTTATTACCGCCTCTTTATTTATGTATTGAGACCACCTCAAACGAAGCGCAGGAAAATAAAACTTTTAAGGTACTAGTATATTCGTTAGATCGACCACGGTTAAGTACCCACAAAAATACTGTAAATGAAAGTACAATTTCTGTTCTTCAAGACGGTAAAAAACAATTAGACTCTTACGGGCCTAATTTTAAAATAAAAGAAGTTTAAAGTACTACAGGCTCTTTTGGAAAAACTTACGCGGGCATAGTTTTCTTTAAGTTTTTGAAGAAGTTATGCAGTTTACCTTTTTCATGTATTCAATACGCAGTAAATTTGTTTTGGAGATCAGATGATATTAAATGGTATATAACACCGTCACCGGAAGTACTCGGCCTAGGAGTTATAAGTACGTGCTATTGATTTCAGAGTATTCACGTTCTACATAAGTGTACCAATGATGCACGATACGTATTTTAGCCGTAAATAAAACTATTAGTGTATATTAATGCAAAAGAAAAAGCAACAGTCATTACCATCGTCTGTTATAAGTGCGACGTTACAACAATGGGGGACAAGCAATAATGACCGCGAATTCTTAGTGGAAACACATTTTGTCAATTAGCATTGCTGATACCGCTACCAAGGAAATGAAAATAGATCGAACAATGTAATAATTAAATATATATTTTTATATTCATCAAAATTACTCGGTTTTTACATGCATTCTGTTTTATTCCCACAATACGATGCTTAATAAAGTAAGCAAAGCGAAATCATCTAAATTTATTTCTTAAAGATGTTGCTTCATCAATGGACAAAAATTAAGAACCCATTGGAATATCTTTAGACCTTTCGAGAGCTTTTGACGTTATTAACCATGATTTCACGAAGGTGCACGATGTTTATTTCCGAAACTTCTTCCAACGAAATCGTCAGAATAGTCAGTAAACCAAAAAAATAAATTTTCATGTGGTTTAGATGAATTTCCGGATTGTTTATTAAAACCGTGTGCACCTGTCATTATATACCCATTAACTCACATTTTCAGTGCTTCCTTGGGCACAGAAATATTTCCAGATATTTTCAAAGCAGCCAAACTTTAGCCTCTTTTTTTTAAAAAGGGAACAAAAATGAAATTCAAAATTACCGGCCAATTTCTCTTTTGTCAGTGTTCTCAAAAATATTAGAGAGGCGAATGGAAACCTTTCTTAGGAAAAAC
Organism: Teleogryllus oceanicus; assembly: GCA_964035755.1. NCBI lineage: Eukaryota > Metazoa > Arthropoda > Insecta > Orthoptera > Gryllidae > Teleogryllus > Teleogryllus oceanicus. Next base: position 9,571,994 of record CAXIVR010000003.1, read on the forward strand.
GAAGCCTCAAAGACTCACAACACGGTTTTTGAAAATTAAAATCTACGAAAACTGCCATTTTTCTTTTCTTAAAGATGTTGCTTCATCAATGAACAAAAATTAAGAACCCATTGGAATATTTTTAGATCTTTCGAGAGCCTTTTGACGTTATTAACCATAACATCTTGCTCTCAAAATTACCTTCTTATGGAATTCGTGATATTGCCCTAGATTGGATAACCTCGTACCTTAAAAATCGATCTCAAAGAGTAAAAATACCGTACTGGCACGAAAGGAGATTATTTACTTATCTTTCCACTTCTTTGTCAGTTGAACATGGGGTCCCGCAAGGTTCGATCTTAGGACTTATCCTCTTTCTGTTGTACGTAAACGATATGCCCTCATCTATTAAAAATGGAAGAACAGTTCTGTTTGCCGACGACACGAATGTTCTTTGCAAAAAAAGAAACAATAAATAGTACAATTTCAGAAGTTTCAAATTGGTTTTGAAATATCTCAATTCAGTCAAACCTTAAATGGAATGTACATGTTCAACATTAAATTAATCACTAAATTAAGCTCATTATGTTAGGCATTCAGAATTCTCTCAAATTCTGTCAGCTTTCATGCAGCTCGTTGCGTGTATTTTGCAAATGTACATTCCCGCCTGAGATATAGCATACTATTCTGGGGAAGCTCATCCTTTAGTGCTCAGACATTTAGATTGCAAAACAAAATTATCCGAATAATGAAAAAATGCCATCCACGTGATCCCTGCAAGCATCTTTTCATTGAGCTTGGAATCTTACCTTTGCCTTGCCTACTAGTCGCGCGACTTTTCTTGACGTCTGAGCTCCCTAGTGCTCAACAGAGCACGACTCGGTACGGTCTGGTCACAACATTGGTCTCACACGGAACGGCACGGCAAGATTGTCAGGGCTGCCAAGCTCTGCTTTCGAATGAATTCAGTTCTCGCGTTTTCGCTGTTAGTATTGTGCCCTTTGATTTATTCGATTCGGATTTTGATAATATCATATCTCCTTAATAAGCAATATTATCGTTATCTAATTATTTTCACTTGTGGATGCTATTAATTGTGTTATTATTCGTTATATTTTATCGTCTATAACGTCCTGTTGTATTAAGAGCGAAAGAGGCGCGAATAGTATTAATAATGTTACAGTTGGCAACACCCGTTGGATGTGACGTCGGGAGAAGCCTCCTCTCCCCGCGCCCCGCGCTGGGAGACGTCAAGAAAAGTCGCGCGACTAGTATTTATTTACGAATCTGTAATATTTGTCAAAACTGACTTAACGATGGGAACATACGAGTATTTTCATGCAATACCGATATTTATTGTTACAACACACGACGTAGAAATCATGTTCATCAAGTGTCAGCATCAACAGCTCAGTACAAGAAATCCTCATACAATACATGTACCTTAGTTTACAACGCATTGCCAGATGAAATTAAACAATTAAAATTTGTACACAAATTTAAGTTAAAAGTAAAATCTTTTCTGCTGCATAACAGTTTCTATACAATTAGAGACTATACTGATCGTCAAAAAGAAAAACATTTTTTACTTTAAGAAAACAATGATATAGTATAATGAATTAGTTTACATTTGTATTGTATATTTTTTTAAAAACTTAATATGCCTGTAACAAGTATAATAAACCCGCTTTCATTATTCACGCCCCGCGTTGGGCTCCAATATAATAATCCCTCGTTCTACTGCCAATGCAATAATTTTCTTTTCTTTCTGCCACTGTAGTATTTTCCTTTTTTTTATTTTTTTAACACATCTGGGCGCCTTGTCATTAACACACATACCTTTCCTTAAACACACCTTAGCTTTTGTACTTGCCCGTTAGCTAGTTAAATTTATACAACTTCTAAATTCTCCCTGGGCGTGACTATGTGACTATACAGGGCTACAAACGAGGTACTTATGCGCACGTGCATGGGTCTGCATCTAACTACTTTAATCACAACACATTCTCTAATGGTTATTGATGAACCCGGGTGTATTCATCTTAATTTATTTACTACTCTTGGATGGTTTCTTTCCTCAAATAATCAATATATCAAATACATCTGAAAAAACAATGCCCTCTGATGGCACAAAAAATACATATAACAGACAACAATACGTTTAAAATTAAAACCCAACAATTAAACAACAACCATTCACACTGAAAATTATAAAAAAAAATACGTACACTCATTCACTCCGAATGCGCATTCTGCCGCTAGAATTGTTGACCCTCTTTATTATATCATTATCATAAGATTATGATAATGAACAAAACTTGATCTTCGACAGAGCTTTTGAAGGTAAAAAGAAAAACGAACAAACAAATATCCATGCATCACTTCCCTTTGTGCCGGACAAATGCTGTGACACGCGGCGCACGTCACGCGTCGCCGTCCACTGATTCGTACACTCCCCGTGTACGACGATAGCACGCTCCAGCTTCCACCAGCTCCAAGACCATATGTTCCGTCAACTCACACTGCTGAGCAAACACTGCGAAGCGTTTTGCGGTAAAATGCGAAGTTTCCACCACGTTTAAAGTTCCCGCGGCGAAGAAATACAATTGATTTCAGGAATACTGGTGAAAAGAATCTTTTAAAGTTCCCGCGGTGAAGAAATACTATTGGGTTACGCGAACTAAACGAAACTGCTCTGTTCGTCTTTCGATTACTGTCCGAAGCATGCTGAATTCCGTATCATGAAATTTATAACACAAAATGTCCGCGACCGTTGCTTAACATTGCAATGGTAAAATCAGTCTTCGCGTTCGTTCACCCGTAAAATTTTCCTATTTAAACCTTTTCAAAAATTTTTCTAACACGGAGCTCGCGTCTTCACCAACCATACAACACTGCACTTTCTCTCCTCTCTCGAGCATTGTTGTCCCCTATCCTATATAGATTTTTCTTGAACAAGCGCCGATCGCTCGCCCGTGGCCACAAACAAGATTACAGAATGTTTCTTAATTTCCCGTTTATAAGCGTTTTTATGCCTCGCTGCCGGTTCTCAATATTGTCTATTGTTGAAATTGAAATTGAAATAATCTAAAGTTCGCTTTGTTGGAGGTCTGTAGATGCAAAATAAGATAATTTTGAGCGTACTAAGATGTACGACTGTTATTTCAAAAACTTTTTCAACTGCATATAAATTGGATTCTGACAAGAAGGTGGAATCAATATTATTTCTTACGTAAATACACGACCCTCCGTAAGCAGGACCCTGATTTGATTCCCTCGCTCTACATTAAGATCCTGTGAGGTAAAAACTAGGAATTTGGAGTGTGTTTAGATCATTATGAGGTAACCAATGTTCTGTAAAGAATAAAACATCTATCTGACTCGGATCACACTGTAATGCTGCCTCTATAAATTCAATTTTATTTGAAAGAGATTGCACATTGTGATGGATTATTCAATTCTTTTGCATGTCCCAACACGGATGCTTCTCTGCTGCATCTGACAGTAGTTGCTATTTATTTCTCACTTTTAACTCGAGTGCATGGTTGAAGGAAGTATCGTGTCACAGCAGCGTTAGCAGGTGAGGAAGAAGAGGATACAGATATAGAGGAATGAATGGGAGAGGTAGGACAAGGATTAGGTTCAGGGGATAAGGTAATTGGATTCAAGGGGATTCCGGAGGATGGAAGAGAACTAGGAGATGTAGGTGGGGATGAGTCTTGGGCAGGATACTGCTGAGAAGTAAGGATGTGTTTTGGAAGCTCGCTACCGAGTGCATGTTTTCCGACAAGGTTCAAAGTGAAGACCATGCCGGGTAAAAGTGTTTTTCTGAGAGAAAGTTAAGCTCAAATAATTTAACATATGTGCCTCTCAGATGCAGTTGTAATTAGTTTTTTGCGTGTCTAATTTCTTTGACCAGTGTTGGTTTGTTGTACCAGAAGAGCAGAGTCGAGATTACAATGCTTGTGTTTTGGGCGGCACGTTGTAGTTTGTCAACATGGTGCTCAGGGGTAAAGTGACCACCGAAATTGATGTCGATTTCGAGTACCTATCGTATCGTATCGAGTATCGTATTGAGTTTAGCTTGAGTATCGTATTGAGTATAGCTTGAGTATCGCTTTCGAGTATCGTATTTCGAGTATAGCTTGTGATATTAGGGGTAACAATTATTAGTTTCTCGTATACGTACGTAAATACTGAGTAATATACGTAGTACAGAGAAAGTTAGTAATGCTGCGTGAAAAAAACGCGCACAAACATAAGTTTTGTGCGTTGTTACCGAAAAGTCAATTGAGGACAAAACGTACATACGTCTGTCCATCTGGCTCCAGTCGAAGTATTGAAATTTTGAAAAACGTTCTTTAAAATTATGGGTACTTTACATGAAGCCCCTCGAACATTTTCTAAATTAAAAAAAAAAAGGCTCCAATTTTTTCATTAAATTTCTAGTAGAAATAGAGTAAAATATACTTATGAAGGTAACTAGGCCCGATTTTCACGGTTATATCTGGATTTAAAAAATTGAAAATATTTTAATATTTTCGGCATCTTCCTACAACTATAAAATTGAAGAAAGGGATTTTTCCTTCATATAAAATTTGTTGTTCTTTCATTAAGTTCATGTAGATTTTTTGAAAATGTTAGTAGTTTTTGAGAAACAGTAGTGTAATATTTGCAAATTTAAAAAATAAGAAAAACAAGATTTTCTCAAAAATGGTTCCAAATTTTTGGTAGGGCTAGTATCCCAGATGCAGAGAAATATACGTAGAATAGAGAAAGTGATGTAATGCAGCAGAAAATCGATTTCGAGATTTCAACGGAAAGACACGTTTTGGGGTCCCGACATCGAAAAAGTGTTTTTTTCAAAACGTCCGTTCGACCGTCCAACCGTCCGTCCGTCCGTCCGTCCGTCCGTCGTCCGTCCGTTCGTCTGACCGTCTGACCGTCTGTCCGTTCGTCCGCCCGACTGTGAACACTACAAGCGATTTTTTTCAAATTGAAGAAACCCCTGTCGATCTGACTCTAGTTGAAGCTTTGAAATTTTGAAAAACATTTTTTAAAATGTGGTGGTATTTAACATAAAGCCCCCCTGACATTTTCAAAATTTTCTCAAAAACGGTTCCAAATTTTTTCTTTAAATTTTTTGTGAGAATAGAGTAAAATACTCTTATAAAGGTGGCATAGGTCATATTTTCTTGGTTAACTCTGAATTTTCGAAAATTCTATTAGTGTGAATTCTTTTCAGCGTCTTCCCACAACTACAAAATTGAAGATAGATATTTTTCCTTCAAATGAAATTTGTTGTCAATAAATAGTTCTTTCATTCGGGTCGTGTACATTTTTTTGAAACTTTTAGTGGTTTTTGTACAATAGTGCGTGCAATATTTGCAATTTTAATTATTGCAAAAAACAAGATTTTCTCAAAAACGGCTTCAATTTTCTTCTTTACATTTTTGGTAGGGTTAGTGACAAATGAACGCTATTCGAAGACATAAACCCCAATTAGCTCTATTCTTTTGTTTTTTCAAAAATTACAAAAAAAATTATTTTTTTGTCTTGTCTCTCACTTCAGTAATACACTAAAACTATTTCTTCACATTATTATATTTATGAGTACAGGTGCTGTAAATAATGTCAATTAAAGTTTCTCAAAAAATCAACAGTTTTCTGTGGACACGAGCACAAAATCTCAATGACGACCTTCCATGACCTTCGAAATGTTGGTCTCTAAAAAAATTATAATAAAAATTGATATAATTTATAAGTCTGCCTAAAAAAACAAAGGACCTTCCAAGAATTACAAAAATATCAAAAAAGCAGTCTTAGAAATAATATCAAGAAATTTAACCTTCGTAAAGAAAATGTTTCGCATTGACAGTAATATTTAATATCGTTTTCTAAAAAAAATGGCTCCAAATTTTTCAATGAAAATAGCTATTTTAGACTATGTTTTAGTCTTCTTTGATATTCATAAAATATAATTTTGGTTCTAAGATTTGGAAACTGAAAGTTGAGAGTATTTCAAAACAATGTTCTTTGGGTGGTGATAAATGGCAGTTGGCAAGAAGGAGAAACACGACTGTACAGTACCAGTGCACACCAAAGAAATTTGAAAACTTTACCACGAGGAAGTCTGTGCCATTCTGTAGGAGGTCATGGAAGGTCATCATTAGAAAAAGTTGGTCTCTCACAAAATTTAAAAAAATTATAATAAACATTGATATAATATAAAAGTATGCCTAAAAAGCAAAGAACCTTCCTAGAATTACAAAACCATTTCAAATAAATTACATTTGTGTAATTTTTGAAAAACAAAAAAGACATTAAAAAAAGCTTTGTGACATATTAAACTGTGCAATTATCACTAAACATTGGAAAAGTTTGAAGAAAAAATTAGGAGACATTTTTAAGAAAATCACATTTAAGTGTTTCTGAAAATGCGGAAATTTGAGCTCACTTTAATAGAAAACTGTTGAGTTCTGTAGACAATTTATATCATATTACTTAAAGTACATGAACTCATAATAGAGTAATGTGAGGAAATTACCTCTAGTTTCTTTAAACTTCTGTTAGGGATAGTGATAAATGTGCACTATAGTGTCATAAACACTATATTGCTCTCTTCTTTTGCTTTTTCATAAATGACAAAAATGTAATTTTTTTGACTTGCCTCTCACTTCGTTAATATTTATGCAATATTACAGCAATTTGTATGCAATATTATATTTGTAAGTAAGTGTGCTTTAAGGTGAGATTCCACTCGAAAAATGGATACAATATCGAACTTTGTGTTTAAATCTTAAAATGATCCCAAGACTTTTCTGAACATTTTGAAATGTTTTTATTGATAAATTGTCTTTTGTTTATTTTATTGTGTTTTGAATGTGCTCCAGCGTAGACAGGCTGACTTCATTGAGGGTAACAGAACAGGAGGGGAAACTCATGTGGCACCTTCTACAATTAGGTACAAGAGTTAATTGACAACACTATGTCCAGAATGGGAACTTCTTGAGCGTTGAAGCAGTTGACTGAGGCCACAGTCACAAAAAATTCTGTGTACTATGTATTCCATTCTATGTATTCTGTGGTATGGTACTCAGTGTAGATAATATCTTCCCATAACAACATGTATTGTGGAATTTGCACACCTATTTTAAAAAATAACAATTTGAGTGAGACAAATCTTTTGGCACTTATAAAAAAACAACTTTTTTGGGTAAAGTATTCATGAAATATATTTTGAAAACAATTTTACATGATCATAGAACAATACAATACAGGGGCAGAAGAATAATCTGATTATGAAGACATTACATTACCACAAATTGCACACACATTACATTAATAATGAGATTACATTAAAGATGCTGCTCTCCATGATCATTACCTGTCTCATTGTTTCATTTCTAATATGCTCCAACCTAGACATCTGGCAGCACCTTCTCAAAAAGTCCATTTCAAGGTCCATCAACCTACATTTATCCCTTTTGTTCAATGTCCATGTTTCAACTTTATAAGTACTTATGCTCTGTATGATGGTCTTAAAGATATGAGCCTTCTTCTGTTTTGTGATATTTTAGCTCCACAGAATAGTGTCTTATCACTCTCTTTCCCTATTCTATCTTGTTCACAATGTCATCACAGCTTCTTCTCTTCGAGGAGAGGGTAACTCTGGGGTACTTAAAGGTTTCACTCCATTTAATTTTCCCTGTAGCGATGTCCAGATCCCCATATTCTTTATCTCCAGCTATCATACATCCCTTTTTTTTAAGGTTTATGGTGTGACCCCATCTTTCATACTCCTCTTGTAATTTGCAAAACATATAACTTGCATCATCTTCATCTCTAGCTATGACCACTTGATCATTGGCAACCAGCAGAGTGTACAGTACATCATTTTCTTTTAGCAATTCCATTCCGTTACCATTCCTTTTCCAATTTTTAAGCGCTTCTTCAAAACAAATTTTCAATAAGACAGGGGCTAATGAGCAGCCTTGTCTTAGCCCCTTATTCACTTGAAATTCTGAGGAGAGTCGTTTACCAACTTTGACAGAGTTGTTATTATCACTATATAATGCATTGATTGCATTGATATAGGTTGGCTCATATAAAGCGATTTTCCAAAGGTTGAGCCAAAGTGACAGCTAGTGTTGGCAACATAACTGAAGGTTCTGTGGTCGTCGTGCCCTCGAGCCCAATGAACTCCCTTTCTGCATTTGTTCGTTTGCAGTTGGCTAACTTGTAAATGGCTTCGACACTTCCTTTCGTGACGTCCTCGTCCGACCAAAATATAGTGCGCCGCGAGAAATAATTGAAATTAGGAAGTGCAATGTTATGTGCTCTTCTGTAAAAACCCTTTTTTCCTTTATATATTACATTGAATTTACTTTTTGTGCGATAAATATTATGTTTATTTTAAAACCGAGACTTGAATGCGAGATGCGTACCGATGCACGTGGTTCCGGCCTTTGTGCTGTTGTGTGGCGAGCTGTGATTGAGAGCTTTCTATTTACATTCGTGGCAGTTTTCTTTTACTGGTTGTGAGAGCATGTTAAGAGATTTTCCACATATGTAAATAAATTTAATTATTTCCGGACTCGCGTACGTGCATAAACATCAGCGAAACTCTTAGACTTCTGGATAGGGATGTCTTCTCAGAAGCCATAACCAAACACTTTACGAAGGGGCTGAACAGCTGTCCGGCGGAGGGATACTTCTCTGAAATACATGTGATGTTCACTTGTTTTCGCGAACTGTCACTTTGGCTCATCCTTAGGAAAAATCGTTCTTTACCATTTTCTTTCATGCTTGGCCATTAACTTACTTAATGGCACTGTATCGTATGTCTTTTGCAGGTCAACAAATATGGGATGGAAATTCCTGTCTCCCTTACTTTCTTTATTATAAATTGTAGTAATGAAGACCTTTTCCCACTCTCTTGGTGCGTCACTTAACTGTAGACACTTATTAAAAATTGTTGCCAGGATTTCCATCACACTATCAGGTGTTGATTTTAAAAGTTGTACACTGATATTACCTGGCTCTGGGGCATTTCTATTCTTTGTGAGGGCCAAAGCTGCTCTTATTTGGGACAATAGGCATTACAGGTGTTTCTATGCTTTGTGTCTCTTCTTGTTGAGGGGCTTACAAATACTGTGTTCTAAAGTTAAAAGACCTCTGAAATGGTCACTCCATTCCCACATACTAATTGGAACTATTTCTGACCTGTCTTTGTTTTCCATTCTCTTTCCTTTTATTATTCTCCAAGCTCTTTTAGACTTCATGTTCACTAGACATCTATCCACTTCCGCACAAGTCTGTTCCCAGTATTCATTCTTAGCTTTACGATTTCTCTTTAAGTCTCTTTCCTGATTCTATCTACTTTTGTTGATAACCACTTCCTGTACATTTGTTATTTCTTTTCTACAAATGTCTCTGTGGTTTTCTTCCACCACATGGGCATTTTCTATATTTTTTTTCAATCCTCTTTTTCACCCAAAGCTTCATAGGCAGACTAATGGATATACCATTTCACAGATTCACACATTGAGTCTGGTGTTCCTTCTTGTACTGATAATATTTTGTTAGCCAGTCGCACTTGAAATAAAAATTTTGTAAAATTCCAGACTTTCAAGATTATGCCTTGTTGCTGACATCACTCTCACTGCATAATTTTTATTATATGGTTCTTGACATTTTTTAACGGAAGTGCGTCTCAGATAAGAACGCATAATGGTCTGAATAACACTTTAGACCCCTCTTTACTCGTACATTATTGACTTTTATTTTATTGCACTGTTTCACAATAATATAGTCGATAATGGACCTCAATTTCTGAGTATGTTGAATCCAGTGCACTGATGAGTGTATTTATGTTTAAATCATCCACTAATAAGTGGATAAATCTTGCCCCAACATAGAGTAAAAAAAATAAGATTGGGCGGCAATAAATGGCAGATGGAATGAAGGTAGGGCAAAACAGAAAACCTAACCTAGAAAAAAAATTACAAAAAATCAGTTCGAGAAATCTGTGCGATTAGTAGCACCCCTAGTTACTTTGGGAATTAAAATTTTTTTTTTTTTAAATTTTCTTTATAAAGCAAAAATTTAATTTCCATTCATTTTATTAGTGATTTATATTTTAAAATAATATAAAATATTTCCTTTAAAAGTTAATATATCTCCATATTGGAATTCTTTATTTAATTTTTATTGATTTAAGTAATTTTTTATTCAATTTAGCACTGTTTTATCCGAAGGTTCTGACTGAAGTAGAGATACAACCACCAGTAGTAACATGAAAAGGATCCGTGCTTATTTCCAACCAGTGTCTAAGAAAGAATGAACCAATAAAGTAGAGACAGAGAGAGACAGACAGAGACAGAGAGAGGAGACAGAGAGAGAGAGAGACACACACAGAGACAGAGAAAGACAGAGAGAGATAGAGAGGCAGAGACACAAAGAGACAGTCAGAGAGAGAGAGAGACAGAGACAGACTTAGAGAGACAGAGTGAGAGACAGATATATCAGACAGAGAGAGACAGAAACAGACACAGAGAGTGACAGGGAGAGAGACGGAGAGAGACAGACGAAGAGAGACAGGGAGAGGCAGAGAGAGTGACAGAGAGACAGACAGACACACACAGACACATACACACAGCCAGACAGATAGATAGAAAGAAGGAATGAAAGAAAGAAAGGCCCTGGCGAAAATCGGTATGTCCACCAATGTACGCGAGATGTACGCGCAAACGTACACTAAGTGCGCACGGAGTCTTATGTATGGAACTTGCAAAAGAGCTTTCCACGATATCCATTTTTGTGTATCAAACGTGTACTATGGCCCAAATGAATGTACGCTTGAGTGCGAACGGAAACGTACTTGATGTGTTCACGATGGAATCGAAAGGGCGCGTACAAGAAATGCACAACGACATAACCGTTGCAACCCGTGGAAACCACCTTCCCTCGGAAAAAGTTGTAGTGGAAAACTTCCACAATTCTCTCTGAAATTGTCATTAGCTGAACCCATGTGAAAAGTTTCCACATTTGCTTCAATTAATTATTGGCCTGTGTGGATTACTTCACTAGGTTTAATTACCATGTGAGGTTCTCAAACAGCAAAAACTTTCATTGCAATTTGAACATGTATGTTTCCACATTCGGTTTGGTAACCACATCTCACCACTGCCACTGCCAGTGGCTGAGTTATTCTTCTTCATTCTGCTAATTGTATTTGTGAATTGCATGTATTCCGCCGAATTTGAGCATCTTAAGGCTTGAAAGAACACAGTCCTACACCATTTGATGCTAAAAATCAGTTGTAAGGCAAAATGGAACTCGAACATAAAACTATTAGGAATCTAAATCTTAAATTACCGTAATAAGTTCCTTTTTGTCTGCCAAAATTTAACACTATTTACAGGAACACTAATTTTAAGCCTACATGCCACAGAATTTTACTTATCACCTTTGGTCAAAATTGACATAGGACTATGCCCTAGCGAAAATCGTTGTCCACCAATGTACGCGAGATGTACGTGCAAACGTACACAGAATGCGCACGGAGTCATATCTCTTATGTACGGAACGTGCAAAAGATCCATTTTTGTGTACTAAATGTGTACTTTGGCCCAAATGAATGTACGCTTGAGTGCGAACCGGAACGTACTCGATGTGTTCACGATGGAATCGAAAGGGTGCGTACACGATATGCCCAACGACGAAACCGTTGCACCCCCGGAAACCACCTTCCCTTGGAAAAAGTTGTAGTGGAAAATTTCCACAATTCTCTCTGAAATTGTCATTAGCTGAACCCATGTGAAATGTTTCCACATTTGAATCCAATTAATTATATGTATTGACCTATGATGGATTACTTCACTAGGTGATAACTTCATTGGCCCAACTCAACCTAACCTAACCTATGTGAGTGTTCTAAAACGGCAAAAACTTTTTACCCCGAACTTTCATTGCAGTTTGAACATGTTTGTTTCCACATTCGGTTTGGTAACCACATCTCACTCACTGCCACTGGCTATTCTTCTTCATTCAGCTAATTGTACTTGTGAATGTGTATGCATGTATTTCGCCGAATTTGAGCATCTAAGGTCGGAAGAACACAGTCCTACACATTTATGCTAAAAATCAGTTGAGGCAAAATGGAACTCTAACGTAAATGTATTAGGAATCTATATCTGAAACTACCGTAATAAGTTACTCTTCGTCAGCCAAAATTTAATACTATTTACTGGAACACTAATTTTAGGCCTTCAGTCCAAACTGAAGTTTACTAATCACCTTTGGTCAAAATCTGACATAGGACTATGGTTTCGAGTCTTTCATTTAAACTTTCTTGCTTTCATTTACATAATGGTAATGGGCTCAATAATGACCATGTTGATGCATGTATTAAAAAGAAAATTTGAATTCTTAAAAAATGTTTTAATTTCACCAGGCAACATGTGCATGACCTTTAAATTTACAGGATCCACATCCACATCCCTTTGTTGAAGTGAAAGTTGCTCATTAAAAATACATTTTTAATCAGACTGAACATTTTTGTCAATTGTACAAAAATCATGAGCAAATGAGATAATGCCTTTACTATCAACTTGCACATTTTCCTTTTCCAATATTTTATAAATAGAAAATTTACCTCATGCTAAATCATTATGAATATGTACTCCCATATTTTGCTTGAATTACTTTATCTTCACTTATCTCATGAGTTAAGACTTTTTATACCGGCATTAATGAACTTCTGGCAACAAATAATTGCTTATGCTTCTATCAAAACATGAAAACATCTCAATTTAGAACAACATGAACAGGAAAGTGGCTTAATTTTCGCTTTATGTACTTATAGTTCACCTCTCTATCAAAAAGATTATTAATATGTCAACAACAGTGCACTAAACACTGAATAACACACTCACTCAGGTGATATTATGAGATAAATAAATGTCAGTTCTTCTATTCTTTTTATCCTAGAATACAGGAAAAAATAAACAAAATTTTCAAACATTTATCATCTTAATTAACTGATTACTACTATACAATTAACTTAACTGACTTACATTGATCAAAAATTTTAAACATCCCCAAATATTGATAATAAATTTTAACTGAAATATATTTTTAATGCTTGATGCTTATGACAAATCAATAAAAAAATTGAGTCATTTTTGTTGAAGTGAACACATTCGATGCCTAGCAGTTCGTTAATTTAACAAAATAAAAAAATATTCCAGGGCTGTTGTAAATAACATTTTGAAAGATGCCCATTACTTGTAACATCATAAAGTAGTCCAAATAAACCTTGTTTCTGTAATAACTTTATCTGTCTGAATGAGTTTGACTATTATATGTGTAGTATTGTTGACAATATTAAAGCCATACTGTGCAGTTTGCTGGGCACAGGCAATTTTCAGATACACTTTGCACTGACAATTTTTTCACATAACCCAACGTGAGCAAACTTATCTAAATAACTTTTGACTTCGTGACTTCTAGAAATGTGGTTGTGAATGTAATCAGCTAATAACATCAATTTACATGAAATTAATCATCAATCATTTACATCAATTATCCGATTATGACCACTCGACAGTTTGGAGAAAGTAGCCCTAATGTTTTTTGGGGGTTATCCCTGAAACAATATATGAACTACTCGCGCACCTTTTCTTGAACGATGACCATGCTTCCCCCTCCCTGGAGCCATAAACAGCTGAAGGCAAAAGATCGCAGCGAGCACTGATGAAAACATTCCCAGCATTAAAACTTCGTTGGCGCGAAACATAAGCTAGTAGCTTTCATAGTAAAGAACGTCTGTTCAGGTTTATTATCAGTATCTGAAGAAATGGCTGAGGTAGGTTCAGGTCCTTCAAGGGAGGCACCTAAAACTCCCGAAAAAGTTAGGAGGACGTGTCGTTGCTGCGAACGCAAAATTATAGAAAAAGTTGTGAAATCTTGTGAAGTGGAAAAGGAGAACAAGGTTTTGTTGCATCCTATCAGTCATGCTGTAGATCGGGATTCTGCGTATACTGGTGGTAGTATTTCCACTATACGTAGAATAAAGATGCAAAGAGCCAAAGACCCCTCACAATCCCCAGAAACGCCCGGTAAAAAAGGTAATATTCAAGTAAACCCATTTATCATACTCTCTGTAATTATATTTTTTACATACTTTTTCCACCAACTTTACACTTTCAACGAAAGGCTGATTTATAGTATATTAAGACTTTAATGTTTACCTTGTTAGTAACTCTTTAGATTGTCACAATTTATAAGAAGCAATTAATGCAATAAAACAAGATTTGATAAAATAAGATTCAGTGGACAAGTGGGGAACTCGATGTGTAGACACCACCTTGTGGTGAGTTCTGGGTAATATCGACAAGAATGCTTGTCAAAATTAGCAAAGATCTACACAAGCCGACCTCTTAAAAACATTTTAATTCATCTAGTGTCCCTGCTGTTGCCTACCCAGAGCGATGACCTGGCTGCAAACGTAGCAGATTTGACTTTCATCAACCACAGGTTGGCATTAATGAAAATACTCTAGTGGCTGTCTTTGTAACTAATACCCCCACTCCGCCCGTATTTCGCCAATCTATCGCTCAAGAAAAGTTGCGCGAGTGGTACTATTAATATGTATAACACATTAAATTTAGCCACAATTAAAGAAACCTGTTAGCTTACCATTGAACATAAGTGTGTTAGGATTATTTTATGCGTAAACTCTTTACGGGATAGCAATTCATTAATGACGATACGAAAGGTGTTTGTTTATCATTGAGCATGGTTGCATTTGGTAATTTCAAGAGTAGAGAATAGATGGGACACATCCAGCAACAAATTCGAAATGAAATAATGCTATTTCCACCGTAAATTGTCGCTTACTTCAGGAAATCCACACACTGACCACTGACCACCATTTACTAAATTAGTCATGGTCAGCAATCTTCTAAAAGGGCGCGAATTCACTGCTATGTACGCGCACACATGGTGGAAATATATACTAAATACCTTATTTCCACCATGGAAATACCAATAAATGATAGCAACGAGCATTGTTTGACAAAATCTGATTACCAAAAATGTTTGCTTCCGTGTAATAAAAACTAGGTTGCACCGAAAAACGAACAAGAAATTCGATATAAAATTAATTTTGTCAAAATATCCACACTTCCCACACCTCTCGCATCTAGCGAAGCGAGGCCCAAGAAAAAGTGAGCGGATAATGCTAACCAATATTTGTTTGCGTCTTCATTATTCAAAAATTAATTCAAAACAGCATTAATTCAAAACGATATAAAAATTCCTTCTTATCATAACATTCAGCACTGTGACTTTAAATAAAACATACGTGATCCCGGATCTCGTTGCGTGTCTGACATATGCATTAGTTCATGAACTACAAGTTACGTGATGTACATTAAGATATTAACGTGTGTTTGCAATTAATGTGTAAAGAACTTGTACAGCATGCAGAATATTTTAACAGCCCTTAAATAGGAAAATCTATCAGTTCTAGATAGTTCTAGCGTGAAAATATTGTGTGTTAGTGACCCAAAACTACGCGTTTACAATTTTGAAAAAAGTGAAAATATACGAATGATGTTGTGTTAAACGGGTTATTATATTATATATTGTATGTTTTTCCATTACAATGTAAGATATAATGTAACTAATGCATGATATTTGTTGATGGCAAGTGTACACAGAGAAAAAATCGAATCTACGAGTATTATCTCAACAGAATATTTTCTGTTATACTCAATATTATTACAATAATTTCACTCATCTGTTATTATAAACGCGAGTCTTGTTGTTTAATCATAACGTCAGTTCTATTATTATAACAAAACAATTTCATTTTTTTGACAACAAAACAATTTTCATTAAAAACTCATAATAAATACTAAAATATATTCACAGAACTGTTGCAGCCATTTTCATAGTGTATATTCATAGTCAGTGTGATTTAAAGACAGGGAAATGGTAAAATTTGTTATTATTTTTTAAAACTACAGTTCAACAATCGCAACTTGTTGTGCTACGAAATGGCACAAACTTTCTCGGACTAGTCAGATTTCTAATTTCATTGGTCTGGGCGAGCTATGGAGTCTTGCCCTATCGTCTTGCCAGCTGCCAACTTTCGTCGCCCAAAGTGAAATTTTTCAAAATTCTCACAATTTTCCTGTTTTCTAATGGTAGAATCGAAATATTAATTTAAGAATACTAAAGAAGAGTAAAGTGTCGTCTTATAAGGAAATTTTTGTTGAAAACTTTGGAGCAGTTTTTAAGAAAACGATGTTTAAGCGTTATTGCAAATGTGAAATTTGAAATTTTTTCACAGAAATCTTTTGAGTTTTCGAAAACTTCATTGAATGTCATTTGTAGCTCTTCCACTCACAAATGCAATAATATATACAAATCAATGGAAATATTCATATCAAAGGTGTGAGTGACATTAAAAAATTACATTTGTGTAATTTTTGAAAAAGAAAACAATATAGCAAAATGAACTTTACGTGATATTAACCAGTGCAATTAGCACTATCCGTATGAAACGTTTCAAGAAAAAATTAGGAGCCGTTTCGGAGAAAATGGCTTTTGAGTGTTTCTAAAAATACGAAATTTTGAGCTTGTTTTCACAGAAAAGTTTTGAGTTTTCCATAGATTTTATCTGACATAATTTAAAGCACATTTACTTGTCAATGCAATAATGTGAACAAATCGACGCTAATGCAAATATTATCGACGTGAGAGACAAGTCAAAAAAATTTGTAATTAAAAAAAAAAGAATAGAGCAATATGGCATTTATTTCATCTCATAGAGTAGATGTAGCACTATCCTTAACAAAAGTTTAAAGACACCACTTGGAGCGTTTTTAAGAAAAACTTGTTTTTGTTATTTTTTAAAATTGCACATGTTGCACGCAAGATTGCGCGAAAACGGCGGCGCTAGCCGAACTCGTTTACTACGCTCCGTGAAGTCACGAAGGTTAAGCGAATTCGAGACTCGCGGGTTCTTGGTTGGGTGACCGGCCAGGAACCCCGGGATCTAACGTCGTCGAGCCCCTGGCTGAAGGGATAAAAGGCACTGACTGACTGTGACGTGACGAGGCTTGACTTGGTAATTAACGGAGGATTACTCCAAAATAATGCGCTCAACACCCCATAAGGGGCTTGGAGACGCGTTGCGTCAAGATGTGGACGCAACAAATTAAAAAAAACAAAAAAACAACAACTAGTATTCGCAACTTCAGTGTTAACAGTGAAAATCGGACATATGCCACCTTTATAATCGTATTTCACTCAATTCTTACAAGAAATTTAATGAAAAAATTTGGAGCCAGTTTTGAGATCATTTTGAAAATGTCCTTGGGGCATCATATTAAGTACTCCCAAAGTTAATGAATATTTTTCAAAATCGGAGAGCTTTTACTCAGGCCAGTTCGGCAGGGATTTCTTCAATTTGAGAAAAATCCTACACATGGTTTAGGTGCAAGTGTTGTTCACATACACCAGACGGAATGACGTTTTGCCGTCAATCGATTTTTCGCTATCAAAGACCCACAAAACATGGATTCTGGCTATTCTATGTGTTACTTTTTTTTTTTCTAAATTTAGCAACTGGATTTATCTTTTTTTTCGTTATTAGGGCTCGGCAATAACAGTTTTTTTTGCCGAAAATTCGTCGTTTTTTCGCGCAGCATTACATAACTTTCTGTAAACTGCGTAAGCGGAAGCGAAAATGTCAAAATCTGAAAAAAATCACGATTTGTGTTTTGAGAGGAACTTTTTAGATTTTTTCGAGCCTGTTCCAGGATTCACAGAGAGTGAAAATTATTGTTATTTGTTTTTCAAAAATTTAAAAAACATTTTTTTTTAATTTGGCGCCGAGAAAATATCAAACTAGTTGTGCTACAGAATGGCACAGACTTTCTCGTAGTGAAGTTTTCTAATTTCCTTGGACTGGTTGTACGGTCTTGCCCCATTCTCTTGCCAGCTGCCATCTATCGCCGCCAAAAATACATTTTATTGACTTTTCTCAAATTTTCCGTTTCCTAATAGTAGAACCGAAATATTACTTTAAGAATATTAAATAAGAGTAAAACATAGTCATATGTGACAATTTTCATTAAATAATTTAGAGCCGTTTTTAAGAAATAGACGTTTAAGCGTTTTAAATTTAAACTCTTTTTCGCAGAAATTTTTGAATTTTCGAAAAACTTCGTTTAAAGACATTTGAGGCACATTAACTCACAAAAATTTATAAATCGCAGGAAATGTGCATCTTAATGGCGATAGATACATACATTTTTGAAAATACATTTATGTAAGTTTTGAAAAACAAATGAATCCCCCAAAACGAAATGTATGTCATTTTAAACAGTGCAATTAGCATTGTCTATTGGAAAAGTTGGAAGAAAAAATTTGGAGCCATTTTTGAGAAAATAGCGTTTGTGCGTTTCTGAAAATGCTGAATTTTGAACTCATTTTAACAGAAAACTTGAGTTTTCGAGAACCTTTATATGAGATTATTTAAAGTATATCTACACATAAACACAATGATTTGTTCACAAACAGTGAACAAATTGCCCGTAATGTGAATATTAAGAACATGACACATGTTAAAAATTACATTTTGTAATTTTTGAAAGCAAAAACAAAAGAATTAGGCAATATGGTGTTTATGTCATCTTATAGAGTGATTTAACCATATCCCTACCTAAACTTTAAAGAAAAGATATCGAGCGTTTTTTAGACATTCTTGTTTTGTAATTTTTTTAAATTGCAAATATTGCATACAATATTGCGCGAAAACCACTAAAATGTTCATAAAATGTACATGACCGTAACGAAAGAACTAATAATCGACAACAAATTTCATTTGCAGGAAAAATCGTTATCATCAATTTTGTAATTGTAAGAAGACACAAAAAAAAATCCATTTTGCAATTTTCTAATATTCAGAGTTAAAATAAAATTCAGAGTCCGTGACAATCGAGCCTACACGACTTTTATAAGTATATTTTACTCTATTTTTACAAGAATTTTAAAGTGTTTACAGACGTACTAAAAAAAGCATATTTGGCATGAGGGGACCTCAAAACATGTATTGAATTCTCGAAAGCGATTATCTGCAGCATTACGTAAATTTCTCTATATTGCTACTCAGTATTACGTATTCGAGAAAGTGAAAATGTTTTTATGATAGTACTATAAATTATTTTCTTATTTTTCATATTTTTTTCAATAAGACCAAATAGTGTTAAGGTGACGAAAAAATAAAAATAGAAAAAAACCGTTTCTGGCTGTAGATGGGTGTGGATGGTGGTACGGGGGACAAGAAATATTTTTTATGTTAATTTATAGTGTAACTACTCAATGTCATTTAGTTTAGGGTGATCTTTTACAATGGTATGCGGAAGGACCCTTTGCCCCCTCCCAATAAAAGATCCAAAATCCTGCCTCTGATAATTGACAATTATCTAAACGAAAGAATAATTACATATTACTGTGAAGAAAAGACGGAGAAAGAAATGGCATGCGGCGTTCCACAAGGTTCTAAAATCGGGCCACTTCTGTGGAACATTTTGTACGATGACTCTCTTGAAATGCATCTTCCAGAGGGAACGCTGCTAATAGGCTTCGCAGGTGATGCAATCATCGTCAGTCGGGCGGACACAGCAGATTGTAGTAAATAATAGCCTGGAGAGGGTCAAGAGACAGACGTTGGACAGAAGAGGGCTACAGATGGCAACAGAAAAGAGGAACTACGCAAAACCGAGAATCACAGTCGCAGGCACGGAAATCACGTGGAAGACCAGCGTCAAGTACCTGGGAGTAGACATAGACTCGAAACCCAACTTTCGACTACACGCCAAAAATGTGGCACAAAAAGCGATAGATGCAGAATATAGGAGTGCCGAAGTACTTTAAAAGAAGACTTCTCTCGAACGTCGTCCACGCAAAAATGCTTTACGCGGCTCCGGTGTGGTTCGACAGACTAGGGTTTCAAAACTTGAGAAAGAGAATGTCTTCCGTTTAGAGGGCCAGCGCAAGACCAGTAACCTCAGCGTTCAGGACGATCTCGCACAGCGCAGTGTTTGTCTTGGCGGGAATCCCCCGAATTGACATCTTAACGAAAGGGCGGAAGTGTACAATATTTCGAAACAGTGCCTGACTTTGACTTATGTGCGCCCTAGGCTGTCAAATGTTTTACCGCCCTTTTTTAGTTCACTTCTTTGACAAAAGTTATTTATATTTTGAATTACAAAATGTACGATATTTGTAAACAATGCACATAGTGTATAGTATAAATAATTGAATGTAGTTTTTGTAAAATCAAATATTTTTAGGTGAATAAATGAATATTAAAAGTCAAATAGCATTTAGGTGTACATATAAAATATGCGTTGTGATAAGGAATCTCGTTTTCTCGATTTAGTCTCGACAAAATTCTTAACAGTGTCTTCAAACTCTAAGCGTCCCAAAATGTCATTTTCTATGTATAACAGAGATAATGCATTCAATGTGACTTGTATAAGAATCGATCTCAGATAATTTTTGACGTGCTTCAAAGCAGAGAAAGATCGTTCGCCATTTCCATTTGTCACAGACATCATTAGTCTTAAAATAATCTCATTTCGAAATACATCTTGTATCGACAATTTCTTTAGTAAGGAATACTCTCTGAATTACCATTTTCTAAACAATTTTTTTTCTCTCACGAATGTGATACTATATTTCCATTCCGAACGAGATGGGCAGCCGTAAACGGATCAAATTTGGATGTCAACTCAATGCAGCCTAAGAAGATTCCGTTTTGTAACAAAAAATCTAGTAGTTACTGAAAAAAAATTCCTCTTTACGCTAAAAATTTCACAGTTTCTACAATTCTTTTCAGGACATTTCTCCAATATTCCAGTTTATTGTTGTGGTGTTAGAAACCTCTCTTTCTAAAACTGCAGACCTACATACAAGTTTCCTTACGCAATCTTGACGTTCGTAACTGTTATAGTTGAGAAATGCTGTTGCTATTTTTCCTGATGTTAAACTCTGGTGTAGCGAGCAAAGTAGTAGTGGAACTTACTCTCCACCATATAACTTGCAAGGAGCACGAAAGACGTCCTGTAGATGACGAATGTACTAACCATAACACTTTGACAACTACACCATTTGTCATTGTTTTTGAGAAATATGGTTTTGATAAATATCGACTTTGATCTGCATAATGCCTTTTAGAGGTAGAAAAATTGATGTCATCATTTTGTTTAAATCTAGTTTTGCCACCATTTCTCTTTAGAGAAATGGTGGCAAAACTAGATTTAAACACTCGTCAACATTCCACTGTATTGGGTCGTTGGAAACTACATTTGTTTAATTAAGATTTTATTTCGATACAAATATGGAAAGAAATATTTCTATAAAAACATTCAAAAGTTCTGCTTATACAATTTTGCATCTGCTGAAATTCGTCCGCCCTCCAAAATTGCGCACCCCAGCCTACTCAGCCTGTTCGGTAATCTGTTTGGAAAGAAGCTACCGCGGAACAAAAGGGAACGGAGGAAGTGAAAAAGAGAGCCAGAGAAAGGCTCATGAAGAGCTGGCAAAGACGCTGTGACAACGAAGAGACAGGAAGAGAGACTTACAAACTAATTCTAGAACTGATCAAATAGACAGAAAGGACATACGGACAGCTGGACAACTACCTAACCAAGGTATTGAGTGGACATGGCGACTTCAACTAATATCTCCACCGCTTCGGTCACCGACAGGATGCAATGTGTAGATACTGCCACTACCAGACAGATGACGCAAAGCATATCGTTTTTGAGTGCGAAACCTGGCGAACAGAAAGAAAAGAACTGGAAGACCAGCTAGGTGCTAAATTAATGCCAAGCAATTAGTTAACACAAATGTTGGAAAATGAAAAAAAAGTGGTCACAAATTGAAGAATTCATAAACATTATTATGATAAAAAAAGGCGAGCACGGAAAACCAAAAGAAGACCAACATGGTGCAAGGTGCGACTGGTGCAAGAGCTGCAGCTAAGACCGCCCTCTGCGAAGCAATGCCTTACGGCGGTACCACAGGGGGAGGAGGAAGGTCTGAACAAGGGTAGCGGTTTTAATGGGTAAACCTTCGAGGGAGTCCCACACTACGACGAAGGAATATCGTAGTGCCTATAGAAAGTTTCCGCATTCCCATGAAAAAAAGATGTGTGTGTGTGTGTGTGTGCGTGCGTGTGTGTGTGTGTGTGTGTGTGTGTGTGTGTGTGTGTGTGTGTGTGTGTGTGTGTGTGTCTCCCCCTTTCTCTCGCCGTGTGCCTCTCTCCGTCTCTCTTCGTCTCTTCCTCTCTCTCTCTCCGTCAAAATGCAAGATGCCATTGCATCTTGAGCACATTCCTGCTTGTGACGTAGACTCCATATGTATGACGTTGGCAAAATAGTTAGCTTTCCAACATTGGTTGTATTTTGTTGTATTGACTTTTTTGTTAATAAACAAATTTTGTTAATAATAATTTTTACAATCAAATATATGGAATGTGAATGAACGAAATTCGATTTTCAGAGAGTAATTTCTCAATGAAGAAATCGAATCACAGCCTTAATTTTTTCTGTGCTTTTACATATAATAGTATAGTTACATTTCGTACAATATCATTGGAAAATAAGTACCACATGAAAATTACATTCTCTTAAAAATTAGAATTTTGGATTTTTCCAAATTTTCAACTGTAATCTCTCTGTTGGGGGACAAGATAAATATCTGAAAATTGCACAAGCTATATTGTTGTAATGCCAAACTTCAGTAAAAATTTCAACTCAGGATTTAACTTGAAGTATTAGTTAAAAATTGTAAACTTAAAAGGTTTTTTTTTTAAAAAAAAATTAATTTAATAATAAACAAAAGTGGCATAGTATATAATTTTCAATATTACTTATACTTTACTTTAAAACAAACTAATAACTTGACATCTACATTTGTAATTGAAAATATGGTAATCTTCATGTTAAAGGATGAACTGGCTAATATCAAAATGGTTTATAAAATATAAGAAGTGAATAAATTCAGCATTTTGTTTATTTTTCACATTTAAATGTGCCATTCTGCTTATAATTTCTTAACATTTCTGCAGAGATACTGACAGACACACAGTACTGCTTAGATTGCAACTAAATTTTAGAATTACATGTTGGACACAATGATTTCCCTGGTATTATAAGATTGTCTGAAATATTTTTATTCTTGTTATAATGAGCCTAAGTCATTTCTCTCAAACATTTTGATACAGCCTTGATACAGATTTTTGTATGGGAGAGGGACTATTCAAAATACTCCAAATCTGTGTTACAAAATTTATAGACAGACCCTATGCTGAGATCTGAATCTGGGTCCCTCAACATGTGCCCTAACCATTAAGATGCTGTGTTTCATTAATGTTTCTCATATATGATTTATGCAACGTCCAATATTGTACCAAATCATAAAATTTGATTTAATGATTACATGTTTTTAAATACGCTTTTACCATGAAATGTATTAACTGTTCAAAGTAAGTAACATATTTTCAATTAGTAATTTTTGTTTTCAGAGTAAATAATATATTTCAGATAAGGATGGAGATGGCACTAGGGATTCCTTAGAACATGCTGCACTATTGGTTTTAATTTTGTCAAGATATGTAATCAAAAACCTGCTAGCTTTATTATCCATTTGTTCTTCCAAATTTAATATTTTCATCCAGAAGCATCAGTTTCTTTTTTGAGAAAAAATGCTTCATGATATTAAATTTGGAAGAACAAATGGATAATAAAGCTAGCAGGTTTTTGATTACATATCTTGACAAAATTAAAACCAATAGTGCAGCATGTTCTAAGGAATCCCTAGTGCCATCTCCAAATTCATCAGAATCTGAAAATGAATAAAGTTCAAATGTTTCAGAACCTGATGAAATACTCAAGTCACTGCCAAACAACTTGACTATGCATCAAATGAATTAGGATCTACACATATGTTACAAGAAATACAAAATCAACAATAAAAGATGAAGAAACTATCGGTGAGTTTTTAATTAATAGTGCAGTATTTGGCGCAATTCCATATGGGGAACCAGATGTTAAAGAATCTCCATCTGATATACTACATGTTATTAGGCAACATGAGATTGTTTTTTTAGTTTGATAAATTTGCTGAAAAGAGTTGTTTTTTCCAAATGTACATATTGCAATTCCAATTAGTATGGTGACTGTTGCTGTTTCTATTGCAAGCAGTGAGAGATCTTTCAGCAAATTAAAATTACTACTATCCTATTTAAGAGCTTAAGAGGGACAAGAACAATTGAGTGATCTTGCTCCAGTGTTGAAAGAGAATAAACTGAGAAAATTGACTTTGATTCTGTCAGTGATGAATTTGCATCTGTAAAATCAAGAAAAGTGTACTAATATACACAAAAATTGTACTGGTTTTTAATTTATGAGTATCATTTTTAGGCCTTATATGTATAAGTAATTAAGTATTCTTCTAGTTTCATTTTAGTTTATGTAGTAATTTATATAAATTTATTTTGTAAATGTTCATTAAGTAGACAATAATATATTTTTAAATAATAACATTTCTGTCATTAAATATTTACAACAAATGTAAATAAATATTAATAAACATGAATTATCTGAACTCCAAAAATTCCAAAAAAGTTAATTAAAAACAGTCAACATTCTTCACGATAAACTGTTTATGAAACTTCTTGAAAATAATCAGAATCTTATTCACATCAATGTATACCTGCTAAAACAAATAACAATAGCCCTAATTGGAAATATCCTGACAGGGGCACAAATTCTGTGCTTGCCATGGATACAACATGGATACTGAATACCTAGATACACCTCTGGTCCCTGTCTAGCACTGAATTAATTAAATATAAACAAACAGTTCTAACAAATACTGCAATAACACAATATTGTCCATATAGTACAAAAGTTCTTTACATATCATGTATATAAAAATAGTTGTTTCATAATGCAACACGTAAATAGCAAATATTTAATGGCAGATGGCCTTTTCCTTGGAGCCTTGCAACTGCATGATGTCAGCTGTGTTGTAGTGAGATTGAGAATTAGGTTAGTATGCACAGTAACAAGAATTGGTGGAATAACACAAAATCAAATATTTGCATTTATCAATCAAAATCAAAACCATGGTTTTTGGAATTTCTCTAAGTTGCTAGGGGTCTAACAAAATCATGAACTCTCACATCATTGGAAGCTTGCATAGTTTTCTTTCAATTTCTACACACTTTGGAAAGTAGTAATATAGATCATAAGTACCTACTTTTAAAATTTCTCTTATTTGTTTTCAGCAAATAGATTGTCAAGAATACAGAAAAAATGATGTCTAGAATGAAGAAATGAATGTTTCAGAAACACTAAAATACTGAAGTTCCACATAAATTAAAACATTTTATTAATGAATAAGCAGTTTTCAGTAAGATGTTCATTACTTGTTTCATTAACTTAAGCCCTGTGACACCACAAACATTTTTCTAATATTTAATTTTGAGGAGATTAATCATTACATGAATCATCAATAGAATTCATTAATGAATTAATTAATCATTGAGTTACATTTTTATTAGTATCCTGAATTAATTTATTCAGGATACATTATCATTATCATTAGTAAGTGTTATTCTTATATTGGCTTCAGGGAATCACAGTCAGGGATCCTAAGCTTTCTTCAGTAATACCTGGAAAAATGTGAATTTATTTTCTGATGTCATCATGTGACTGATTAAGGAGGCTGTAAAATGTATTTTATACCACTTGCAGATGACTAATGACCCGGTTGAAACATCACCTGTTCAATTTTTATGCTAATTAAAAGTCAATTTCGCTCTATTCAAGCAAAAAAAATAATGATAATTTTCTTTGAGCATTTGTGAAAATGATCATTTTGAGTTCATGAACACTAAAATATATTGAGATATCAAGGAACTTCATAAGAATTCAGATAATGAAGCATTTGTGCTCAAATAACAATGCAAGCAGCAGTGTACAAGATTTATGCAAGCATCCTGAAAAACAGGCTCACAGAATATAGGGAAACTATATAGAAGAAGAATAGTGTGGTTTCAGGAAAGGGAGAGGCACCATAGATGCAGTTGGCACTGTAGACCAGATAATACGTACAAGAAGTGAACAAAACCTACCAACATGTTTACTATTCACAGACTCTGAAAAAGCTTATAAATAGGAAAATGTTGTGGAAAGTGCTTCAAGAAGATAACATAGAGAAACGTCTAATAAGTGCAATAAAAAGGCTTTATAAGGAATCAAAAATCAAAATCCACAATATTAATGAAAACTGTACAGAAGCAATCCAGACAAAACATTGGACTATCACAGGGCTGCACGCTACCGTCACTATCGTTTAACATATATATGAATCAAACAATCAAAATATGGAAGGAGAATTGTAAAGGGCATCAATGAGTATGACGAAAATAAAACAAACAATAAATAAGATAATCAATAAGAATATGACAAGAAAATAAAAGCCATACAGTAGAACAAACATAGATACAAAATTGGTAAAATACAACAAAATTCCTCGTACTACTCCTACCCTCAGATGATAAATTGTGGAGTCCTGCAAGGATCCATCCTAGGGCCAATACTATTCCTTGTATACGTAAATGACATGCCTTTGGCTTTAAAAAATAACAAAATAATTTTGTTTGCAGATGACACAAACATAATCATAAAAGCAAAAACGCAACAATTATTAGAAAAAGAAACTCAAAAAACGTTGTATGCAATAGTAAAATGGTTTCAAGACAACAAACTCATCATAAACACCAGCAAGACAGTCTCTCTAAATTTCATGCATCCCCGATCCAAAGAAAAACTCTCTCAGCATTTGCTCATAAATAATAATCCTATAACAATATCCCATGAAACTACCTTCTGTGGTCTAACAATCCAAGAAAACCTAAAATGAATGCTCACATTTAAAATCTTAATAAAAAGCTCACCAAATCTTGCCATGCCCTATACACCCTCAGGTCAAGCTCCAACATTGAGACTCTTAGGACAATGTATTATGCAAATGTGCACTCACACTTTGAAATATGGATTTATATTTTTGGGAAATGCCCCTGAAAGCACTCGTACATTTATTATCCAAAAAAGAATACTGCGAACAATGACCAGCACTCATAAGCTGGAGTCTTGCAAACCCTTGTTCAAAAAATGAAGAATTCTTCCACTACTGTGCATGTACATATATGAAATAGTTGTCTTCACAAAGAAGGTGTCGGTGTCGGTGTCGGTGTCGGTGTCAGTGTCAGTGTCGATAGTGTTAAGATACCAGATAAAGACGATAGTGTTAAAGATCCGGATTACAAATGTACATCAGAATTCTGCAGTTCGGAAGAAGAATACAAAGATCTTGAAAAAATGCGCACAAGATGGAAAGTCAGAAAGGTTCCACACGGGATGTGATGAAGAATGCATCGAAGTCAATCAACAGAACAGTCAATAATCAGATAGTCAAATCATGAGTCAAGTTTTGAGTAATGTCATTGATCACGTCGAGAAAACTGAGATAAACAGAAAAGGTAGTACTTGGTTGCAAAGAATAGAAAACAAAAAGAGTAAGAATTTAGGAAAAAGTTATATTACAGCGAAAGGAAAATTGATCGAAGCCTCATCAATGAAAGATCTTCCCCTCTTTGTCGTTTAAATTCTAAAGAAAGACTATTGAAATGCTTTTGTTATAAATAAATCGTGTTAGTTGGCAGAACATATAGGTATAATAATAACAATAATAATAATAATAATATTATTATTATTATTATTATTATTATTATTATATATTATTTCTTTTTTTTCTCGGGTTTCTCACCCGGGGTTCATGGTTTGAGGGGCCTCTAGGCATACCACATTCCTAGCTTTGCATATTGAGGACTGTGCGAACAATCCGGCAGGTTTCAAGAATGACTGACTTTTGAGCTTTTGGGATAATTTTATGAGGTTGAAGACCTATTTTTTCTAAATAATTCTTTAGATTTTTGTTAACCAGACCTGTAGCTGTTATTACAATTGGTATAATTTCAACAGACTCAAGTTTGTATATTTCTTTATATTCTATTGATAGGGGAATGTATTTTGAGATTTTTTCTGTTTCTGCCGTATTGATGTTATGATCTGCAGGGTGTGTAACATCAATAATGAATGCTTTCTTTTCCTGTATGTTATGTAGTAGAATGTCTGGTTTATTTGCCGGAATCGTTTTATCAGTATGTATTGGAAGGTCGTAATACATTTTGAACTGTTTACTTTCTATGACGGATTTGGCTTTGTATTTATAATGAGGGATGATTTCCTCTTCTGCCAGTAGAGCATGTTTGGTTGCCAGTGCTTGGTGTACAATATTTGCAGTTAGGTTGTGCCGATGTAGGTACTCCGTGTTGGCGAGGTTTGTGCACCCAGTGATGAGATGGTCTATTGTCTCTGATGATCGATGACATACTCTGCATTAACTACTAGTTTTTCAATAAATCTTTTGTAGTTATTTGTTGAAATAACTTGGTCCTGAATAGCTTGAATGAAACCCTCAGTCTCTCCAAATAGAGCCCCATCTCTGAGCCATCGCACTGAGGCGTCGTTGTCGGCATTTTCTAGAGCATGGGGAAATCTACCATGGAGAGGTTTGGACTTCCATACCTGTAATCTTTCCTTGACTGACGTGATATCAGGGTAGTCTGCATTGTTGCTCAGATTTAAGGGAGTATTGCCTTTGTCACATACTACTACTGCTTTATGTAGAGGCGACAGTTCGGATTGAGAGTTGAAGTAGTTTTTTAGACTTGTTACCTGGCGGTTGCATAATGCTTGCAGATCTAGTAGACCACGACCACCAGTTTTCCTAGGAATGTAGAGGCGTTCTATTGCTGATTTAGGGTGATGCATTCTGAACTTAGTGAGCATAGTGCGTACCATTCTATTTAGGTTATCAAGATCCGTTTGTGACCAACTGACTATTCCAAAGGAATAAGTCAGCACAGGGATGCTCCAGGAATTTATAGCTTTTACTTTATTCTTTGAAATCAGCTCTGTTTATAGGATTTTCCGAAGACGGAGTCTAAACATATTTTCTAGCTGCTGTTTGCTGTCTCTGTGATTAATCATTATATTTTGGTTGAAATCTAAATTTAAGTAATTGTTCTATTGGACTAAACTCTGCAAAATTTTTGAGGTTCAAAAGTCATGTGTATGTCTTTGCTGAATTGTGATGTGATCTCCAACAGTCTGCTTAACTCATTCCTGTCTTTTGCAAATAATTTTAAGTCGTCCATATAGAATAGGTGGTTAATGATGTGAAGGGATTTCTTTCCATCCGTGAGTTTGTAACCCAGACCAGATTGATTTAGCATATACGACAAAGGGTTAATTGCTAAGCAAAACCAAAGTGGACTTAATGTGTCGCCTTGAAAAATACCGCGCCGGATAGGTATTTGTTTGGATCTTATTATTTTATTATCTGTTTTCAACTCCAATTGAGTACGCCAATTGATCATTAGGTTTTTAAGTAGTTTAATAATTTTTGGATGAATTTTATAAATTTCCAGCACTTTTAAGAGCCAATCATGAGGAACTGAGTCGTAGGCTTTTTGGTAGTCAATCCAGCTAACCGCTAGATTTATTTTCTTCTTTTTTGCTTGACCAGTCACAACCATATCTATGATCAGTTGTTCCTTGCATCCCTGGGTACCCTTCCGGCATCCTTTTTGTTCTTCTGCCAGAATTCTTTCAGAATTGATATGTTGGGTTACTTTTTGAGCAATTGCAGCAGATATGATTTTATAAAGGGTATTAAGGCAGGTGATCGGCCGATAATTTTTGGGGTTAGTGGTTTCAGAATTCTTGGGTTTTAGGTAGGAGACTGCCTGACTAAGAAATAAAGGTACCTCAGTTGGGTTGTCAAACGCCTGATTTAGGATGCCAATAAGTGGTGTGTGCAGGGACGTAAGGTATTTCCACCAGAAATTTTGAATTCCATCTGGACCGGCAGATTTCCAGTTATGCAGGTTTCGTAATATCTGTTTCAAGTCCTCCTGTGTAACTGTTGGTGTTTCCATGTTTTTCGGGAATCTTAATGATTCGTTTGGCATCCATGATGCTTGAGTGTTATAGTTAACAGGTTGTGACCAGAGTGTACTCCAGAATTGTTCAATTGACTCCAGGGAAGGCGATTCACTGATTGTAACTTTTGGAGATAGTGTGTGGTAGAACTGCTTCTGATTGACGCTAAAGTTTCTATTTTCTACTTTCCTTTTATTAGAAATGTTGTACCGACGGAGTCTTTTCCCCAGTGCTGCAACTTTTTGTTTCAAAGTGTTGATATGGACATCTAATTTGCACTCGAAATCTTCGTCTCTAATTTTGATTCTTTGACCTTTCAGTATTTTGTGGACACTGTCTTTCAGGTGTTGTTTGCTTTTTCCCGTCTATCTCTCCAAACAACTAATTTAGTAAGGTCACTTCTAAACCGTCTTATTTTGTTTTCTAGCCTCATCTTCCATTTTGGGGTCCTTGTTTCATTTTTGCCTGGACTGTTATTGGTTTTGGGTATTGCATTTTGTGTTGTAAGGATAGTAACAGCAGCACAGTATGTGTGTAGTTGTACAGCCTCAAATGTCTCTATACATTTTTCTGCAAGTATATTATTAATGATGTCAAGAAGTTGAAATGTGGTTTTGTTAGGGTGCATTCTTGGTAGAGGATTTCGACAGTTGGGATCTTTTCCAAAAAATACATTGAGATTTTTCTCCAATTCTCTTCTGATTTCAACTACTTGTTCTGTGTTTTCTGTCTCTTTATCTGGACATTTGTTTGACTCGTGACTTGTCCAATATCCTGTTTTACTTCATTTGGTATTTCTTGAATGGGTACATTCACACCAGATACATCCTTAAAATAAGTATGGTAAATTTCATCCCGTATCGAATTTTGTTCTAAAATGCTAATGACTGGTTTGCTGATAATATGTCTCAACCTGTCGCATATGTTTTGTTCCGTAAATCTAACCAAGTCTGGCTTAACTTTAAAAATTCTTCATGAGTTTTCCTGCGATGATCTGTCCGGTTTGTTCTGCACTTTGTCGCTATTTCATACGCCCGTAGTATGTCACAGTTATCTTTGTGTTGCCACTTGTAACGGGTCTCTACAGAAGTCTTGTTAGGGCCTCTAGTCTTCAGCGACGGAGGCAAACTAACTGGCGTGGAAGTGACTTCTGTGCTTCGATGTTTGAAGCGGGGTATTCCAGTAGCTAATTCGGGACTTCCCGTAGGAGACGCTGGTCTCCCCGTAGCTCCTACACTGGTGGTTCGCATACTGTCACACTCAGCACCAGCTCCAAGTGTGCCCTGGCGCTCCCCAGGCAGCGGCCCTTTTTCCGAGGCTTTATAACGCATACTTCGTGTCTCCATCTCACTCAACGATGGGTTTGCCTTTTATACCTACGGCCAGGTGTAATGGCAGTAACCCTCTAGGATTGGGCTGTTGGCGCCGGTGTTGGCTCTTCACTTGCTCTTCCGCCGCTGCCGCCGCCGTTCGGAGCAACGTCCTGCCGTGACGTTCTCCAGTCGAGAAAGCCTTCCCCATGTGTGACACTCGGGTATAGCCCTCCTCGGCCCCACCTCGTTCGTCTGTTCACCGACCTGGCTTCCGCTGGTGTTGAAACCCAACCTCCACTCAGGTTGCTCGGCTTAACAGGCCCACCACGAGGTGACCGGTAGTTGAGATGTAGAGGCTGAGGTCACTCTCTTCTTGAGTGACTATTTTCGCGTACATCTCCATTGTTGTACTCCTCCGTTGTTGGATGCGTCCGCTCCCGCTGGGCTCCGGCAGGCGACTGACGGAGCCCCCAACCGATCAAGAGGCCGCCGTTGCGTAGGGACGCGCGACGGCGGCTCCTGATTGGTCAGGGATTATTATTATTATTATTATTATTATTATTATTATTATTATACACGATGCCGGTGGGAAGAAGTGGCGTTAGAGTATAAGGAAGGTACGACAAATTGCCGCTACCGCATGGCAGCAGCACCATTCAACATGGCGGACGGGCGCTCGGCAGGGACACCAGGTTTGAATGAGGCTGAACAGACACCGATTCAGAGTTGAGGAGAAACCGTGGATAGGAAACTGGTTGTAATAATAGAACTGTTGGAGACCATGCGACGCGCCATCCATAGACAGAAGGACGTAAGCACTGAGATAAAGGAAAGCATCAGTCACCTTGAGGAGAGTGTCGATATCACATGAGAGAGCAGACGGCGCGAGACCGTGCCGGTGCATATCACACATGCACAGGGTAACGAAGAGAGCAGCACGAACGAGCAAGGGGGTATTAATGGCGCCACTACCTGCACCAACGAACCCAACAGCCCGAAGGCAACTGGACAGAGGTTCGGGGAAAAAGAAGAAGCCCCCTACGAAAGACAGAACCCTTCGAGACCGAAACAAGAAGAAAGTTGAAGCCCGTACAAACGACGCGGTACTTATCAAGCCGACTGAAGCCAAATAGTTTCCAGAAGTGGTCGATCCCCTTCGCAGCAAGATAAGGCCGGAAGCCGAAAACATCGAGGTCAGGGGCATACGGAAGAGACGGCAACGTCTTAGTGGAACTGGGCAACGAGTCATAAGAGTGCAAATCATTCCACAAGACAATGCAGGATGCACTAGGGGATACGTGTGTCGTGCGCAATCTGACGCCGCTGGCACGCGTAGAGCTACGAGATTTGGACTACCTGACCACATAGGAAGAGGTAAGGTTAGCAATCCAAAGAGAAACTAATGCTGACCCGAACGACGTGAAGCTGGCAGTGCTGCAGCCCAACGAGGGCGAGCAAAGGCTAGCCATTGTGGAGATGGAGGAATTGGTAGCCATCACCCTACTGCACAAACAGTGCATTAAGGGTCAACTGTCCAGAAGAAAGAAGAATTGCTGTCCCCGTTGTTATAAGTGCCTTTGCTACGGTCTCCGTGAAAAGAGACTGCAAAGGACCGGATAGAAGCAACGTGTGCTGGAGATGTGGTAAAACAGGGCACACACATACTGTAACCGCTTGTCGTCGGCTACATTTATGACCAACAAAAAAATAGAAGCGATAATACCCGACATCATGCCCTACAAGTAGTTTCTATAGTAGCGAAGAGATGGCGTCAGCCAGAAAAAGATTTCTGAACGCACTCAGGCTATAGCCAATCAGAAAGTTTTGTGGAAATACGGACGCGGCATGAATTTGTGTCGGAAGAGCTCGTTTTTCTTTCTTGTTCGAGTCGCCGAGGTGAACGGAAAGCTACAGGTACACCATACAGTCGACGAGGGACACGTGGAAGATACCGGAATGTAAAAGCTTTAATAAAAGATAAATGTCGAATATTTTTCATGGAATTACATACTGCAAAATGGCACGAGATTACATGAAATTTAAAATGAATATTAAACAAGAATGCAACGAATGAAAGAACGACAGTGGTAATAGATCGAAATGAATTTGTAAAACCACGTTGCTGCATTCTCGTTGCTAGAAAATGGAGGATTTTTGTAACATAGGACATGTTTCTTTTTCTTTGTTACAGCTTTTATTTTACTTTTATTTTATTTTATTTTATTTTTGGGATTTCGTTTTGGAAATTCTATTATAGAATTTTGAGAATTCTTAGAAGTATGGTTTATCCAACAACTAGCTTGACTTTTGCTATTACGAAGTCATAACTTGGAGTTTCGGACTCGCATTCTGATGCGACCATCGCCTCTGTGAAAGCTGTGGTAAAACTTCGCTGAACAACGAGGAGACGGCGCTCGGAAATATTCCGATTTCGACGCGACAGGCAGCGCACGGACCGTTGCAGAAGAACGACGACCTTGAGGCGTGAGCATCGCTCGACAGCCGACTACACAGCGCGGGACCAGCTTGGAGAATTCGCCGGTCGTGAGTCACATAAAAACAGAGAGAACATTCATTAAATTTCAGTCTGGAAAACTTCCAAGATAGAATTATAATTTACTAGCTAAAACGTTGCAATGTGAGCTTCCCTCAATAACAGACGTTGATCGGGCAAGTTTCATTGAACATTGGTCTTGCTAGCCAGTAAATTCATTTCTTTTCTACAGTCGTAAGAGGAATCAGATCAGAGTAATCCTTGTGTTTAATGATAAAAGTTGTTCTTGTAGATAATTATTTATCTAGATTCATATGTAATTGATTTAATGCTGTTTCAAACCATTTAAGAGAAATTGCTATGTAAAATTTTGAACAGGAGTGAAAGCCGTTCGATTATTTCTTTTAAAGTATTACTTCATGGACAGTCAAAAGACGTTGTAAAATAAAATTTTTGTACTGAAAGGCTACGTAAAAGCCGAATGTCAAATGTGAATATTAAGTGTAACGTTATTAATGATTTAAAAGGTATTAGTGAATTTTGAGTATTGTTGGTATGTATTTTTTTTTGCAGGATGCTTATTTGAATTGTGACTTGTGTGTCTCATAAGTGATATTTTTTGTGAAGTGTACATATGTATTTGTTGCTTGTTTCTTGTAAACGTAGATCAAAGTTATTATCGCTTTAGTGAAAACTGCAGTTTAGGTAGGGAACTAGCTACCATAGTTTAACAAAAAAGTGAGAACATAGGAGGATATGTGAACTCCATTGTACAGAGAATTTCATTCGTTAGAATACATGTTATCTGTTATTTAAAACTACAAAATTGTGTTTGCTTGTTATTTGATCATTAGTTTAGCAAAGACGAACTCACCACCGATAGGGAATTTTATCCATTAATTGAGGTATTCCCAGGTTTGCGTGACGGTGTAACCACACGTCACGAAATAAGTAAATGATAGATTTACTTTAGTAATTCGGCGTACTACCAATCAGGAGGTAGGTACGTGTCGGTTACAATACCGAATGCCAAAATAATCCGTCGAGTGTACTATGCGCGACCCGAACCGACGCAAGAGGTACTGATCACATACCTGGAACAGGTGTCTGCATGTATTCAGAGATGCACTGAAACAGGATAATAGCAAAATCAAGAAAATGAAGAGAATACTACAGGGAAATTTAAATCGTAGTAGAATTGCCTCGGATTTTCTCGACCAGCTAATTATCGCGCTGAAGATGGGCATCTCGTTGATTTGTAAGCCATACAGGGATAAAAGTTCTCTGATGCCTCAAGGACGGCCATATGGATTCCCGACACTAGTCCAATCCGAGTGGAGCGCCACGGAGCAGGCCCACACGATGTATGAACGAGGATAGATAAAATAACATACGTGAGCTGCTATCTGTCCCCAAATGACACCACAGAAGAATTCCGACAGAAACTTGAGAACTTCGAAGACTGCCTAACAGGTTTTCAAACTGTGGTCGTAATGCTCGGGGACTTTAATGCGAGGTCACTAGAATGGGGTATGCCCCGAACAGACACAAGATGAATGTTCATATTGGAAATGGCGGTACGACTGGGTTTGAAAGTTATAAAGAAGGGTTCCACCCCGACCTATAGAAGACCTGGATTTCGGAAACTCTATCCCAGACATCACGCTCATGTCGGGGCGATTAGCGGCTAAGTAACGAGGTTGGCCAGTCATCGAGGATTGCACTGGTAGCGACCACCAATACGTATTGAACCAGATACGTGATAATGAAAGACGAGAGAGACACGCTCACCTCTCCAAACGATACAAACAATGGAGCACCACAAAATGGACAAAGGTGGGATCCAGAGCCTATTCCTAAACTGCCAGGTCTGGAGTCTATTCCTAAACTGCCAGTAGAGCCACCGAACAGGGCACAACAGAAACCCTCGTAGAGGCAACCATGAATCTCATCATCAAAGCATGCGACGCCTCTATGCCCATTAAAAAGAGAGGAAACGGAATACATCCGGCCTATTGGTGGACGGACGAAATAGCAGAATTCGAAAAAATTGCCTCAGACTCCGCAGGAAAGCACAGCGAGCGCACAGGAGAATAAACTCTGCAGAGTTTTCAGAGCTCTCAGCGGAGCACAAGGCTGCGAGGAAGATACTCTAGAATGCTATCAAGAATAGAATATTGATTCTTCCAATGTTGGAAAGAACTGCTCGCGGAAGTCGACACCGATCCTTGGGGATTGGGGTACAAAATTTTCATCCAGGAATAAGTGCTCTCGGACACAGGCATCCTGAGCTCAGAAGATATGACGAGCATTGCGGAGGCTTTCTTTCCAACAGAGCCAGTTAGAAGCGAAGCCCAAGATGAACCGAGAAATATTGACGCACACACCTACAGCAAAGAAGAGTTGGTAACGGTGGTATGCTCTCTGAAAAATGAAAAGGCAAAAGGACCAGACGGCTTACAGGCGGAAGTTTTTAAGGCAATTGTGGAAACATCTCCGCAATTGATATTGATCATGTACAATACCTGCCTCAAAGCAGGGGATTTTAGCACTCGCTGAAAACTCTTTCGCCTGGCTCTCGTAAGCAAGGGCAATGGTGTCACGAACACGCCATCAGCGTACAGACATATCTGCATGCTAAACACAGCGGGGAAAATCTTGGAGAGACTCTTAAAG
This sequence comes from Teleogryllus oceanicus, assembly GCA_964035755.1. Lineage (NCBI taxonomy): Eukaryota > Metazoa > Arthropoda > Insecta > Orthoptera > Gryllidae > Teleogryllus > Teleogryllus oceanicus. Next base: position 9,608,623 of record CAXIVR010000003.1, read on the forward strand.
CCGCGATTACTTGCAGCTATCGAAGCTGCCGGTGGTCTGTCTGACCAACAGCACGGATTCAGAAGAGGGCGTTCTACGTTAGGAGCCATACGGGAAGTTATCAGATCCGTAGACAAACCGAACGAGGCATGCCATACAGTCCGCCCAATTGTTCTTCTTGTGACCCTGGACGTTAAAAACGCTTTTAACTCGACAAGATGGGTCGATGACATAAAGACAATAGAAAACACGTTTGCAGTACACAAATATCTTACCCGTATGGTAAGGAACTACTCCAATGACCTATTATCCTCTTATTCGATCTACTTATACGAGACAAGTGGGCAGAAATCCATGCCAGTTCCCGCTGATGTTGCCCAGTGATTGATCTTAGACCCATATTTTTGGAACTCAGTATATGAGAGCCTATTAAGGACAAAGATGCCAGTAGGTACCCTCGAGGTTGGAGATGCTGATGACACAGTAGCCGTTATAGAAGCCTGTAGTGTCGAACTGGCTTAGCTCAGGCTAAACAGGTGATGAGGCGCGAAAATAACTGAATGGAAGGCCACTGTTTACAACTGGCACTAGCTAAAAGGGAGACCGTTGTCCTCACCAGAAAAAGAATCCCCGCTATCCTACCCATGCAAGTGGGCAGAGAAAGATAATCGTCTCGTTAAAGCCGTCTGCAAAGTATTTGGGGGTAACTCTGGACACAAAGCTGACCTACTGGCCCCACATAAGAAAGGCTGCTGACAAAGCTGCAACTAGACTGCAGCACTGAGCAGGCTAATGGCTAACGTCGATGGCCCAAGGACGAATAAAAGGAGACACTTGATGTCGGCGGTGCAGTCAATGCTACTATATGGAGCCGAATTGTGGGCTGAAGCGCTGACTATGACACACGGACATAACATAACAGGACACGGATCATAGCAGTGTCGCGTAGGGGAGCGCTCGGAGTGGCATGCTCTTACCGAATAGTCTCCGAAGACGCTATCCAGGTGATTGCTGGGGTAATACCTATCGACCTGCTCGCGCTGCTAGAACTGTTGGACTAAAGAGAGGTGGACGTACCAGCTCAACAAGCAACTGTCACTTTGGATGCAACGGGAGTTTGGTGAGGTGAATTTCTTCCTCTCCCAGTTCCTGACAGGCTACGGCTACTTCAGAGACTATCTCTACCGCTTGGGAAATGTTACATCACCTTCCGTAATTATTGCAGAAATCAATCAGACACCGTCGAGCACACCACTTTCCAGTTCACAAACTGGGAAAGAGAACGTGATAAGCTGGAGGACACGACAGGCAGCCTTACGCCAGAGAAAGTGCTGTGGAAGTCATGATGGAAAATGAGAAGTCCTGAAGCGCAATCTCCCATTTTATAAAAAACGCCCTGCGGGAAAAGAAGAACGAAGGCTGTCTAGACGACAGTAATATATGACAGAACAAACGCAGAGACACCAATTAAAAAAGGCCCCAACACGAAGTAATGCGAAAGCGGTTCCGGGTTAGGGTTACAAAATACAGGTGGTTATTTTAGTGCATGGGTAACTACGTTCCGAACAGGTATCACTTCACTGTTCGGAAGATTTTGCACTTCGCCTTTAATACTCCTACTACTACACACTAGCACACACTACTACTACTACTCACTACTACTACATACTACTACCACTACACTACACTCACCACTACTACCTACTCACCACTACTCCTCACACTCCTACCACTCACCACTTACTACTCACTCACCACTCACCTACCTACCTACTACATCCACTCACCACATCTACTACTACTCTACATACTACTCTACCACTCCCTACCACCACATACCACTCCTCACACTCTACCACCACCTACCACTCCCACTACTCCACCACTACTACTCACTCACCACTCACACTACTCTACCGCCACCACTCCCACTCCACTCACCTTACCACCACTACCACATCCACCACCTACCACTACCATGCACTCTACACCACCACTCACTACTCACTACTCACTCCCACTACTACTACTACACTACTACTACTATACTACTACTACTACACTACTACTACTATGCTGCTGCTGTCGCTGCTGCTAATAATAATAATAATAATAATAATAATAATAATAATAATAATAATAATAATAATAATAATAATAATTTACTTTTGAGGAAAGCCTTATGTTATTCTTGTAACTTTTCATGTCATCTGGTGACACGTACAATATCTTAATTTCTGCTTATGTAGGGTTTTTCTCACAGACAGTATTATGAGTTATGATTGGATTGTTGTATCTTTGTAATAATATAGCGCCGAATATAATTGGGGGATGTTGCGTTTCAATTGATAATATTACGGTTTTCGGCGTAGACATAGGAAGGCAAGAATTTTAAATTATTGAAAATATCTTTGATGAGTGAATCATGGACCAATTTGTGCTATGGTTCTAATACATTGTTTTTGTAGTATTCAGAGTTGTTCCAGCTGAGATTTACTTGCATTTTCCCACAAAACTAGAGTAAAACTGTAACAACATTTACTGTGAAAGTTTCCATATTTTTCATGAAATGGCTTATACGGTTATCAGCTATCTGAATTGTGTTCTCTCTCTATTAACTTCTATGAATTCCTAACCACACCTCATTTCACTTCTTTTAGATGGCTTCAAAAAGCGGATTTTACTGAACTGAAATCAATTTTGGGATTTTACTGGACGAATTTACAAGATTCATAGTTTCATTGCATAAAATATATTTTTAAATTATCAAATTGTTTTAATTTATCTTTTCAAAAGTTTCATTTTAGAAAAAAGTTTTATTACAACCCAGCAGTGAAATCTGGCGGTCTGTGAAACCCGAATGCTGTTTAATACTAATCGTGTGGATCAATTCTGCATTTTGTTCCCGTATGAAATGAGCGTCTATCCCTTCATGATACCTATTATCTAATTAAAATTTCTGAGTTATTGCAGCAGGGATCCACAGCCCTGGATTGCGGTCGCCCAGCAAACGCTATGTTGGGGTCTATCTTCCAAAAGGATCATAAATCTGTTTCGTCAGTCTTGGTTCAACTTACCAACATGAGACGGCGTGTCAGAAAGAAAGAAAGAAAGAAAGAAAGAAAGAAAGAAAGAAAGAAAGAAAGAAAGAAAGAAAGAAAGAAAGAAAGAAAGAAAGAAAGAAAGAAAGAAAGAAAGAAAGAAAGAAAGAAAGAAAGAAAGAAAGAAAGAAAGAAAGAAAGAAAGAAAGAAAGAAAGAAAGAAAGAAAGAAAGAAAGAAGAAAGAAAGAAAGAAAGAAAGAAAGAAAGAAAGAAGAAAGAAAGAAAGAAGAGAAAGAAAGAAAGAAAGAAAGAGAGAAAGAAAGAAAGAAAGAAAGAAAAAAGAAAGAGAGGAAAGAAAGAGAAAGAAAGAAGAGAAGAAAGAAGAGAAAGAAAGAAGAAAAAAGAAGAGAAGAAGAAAGAAAGAAAGAAAGAGAAAGAAAGAAAGAAAGAAAGAAAGAAAGAAAGAAAGAAAGAAAGAAAGAAAGAAAGAAAGAAAGAAAGAAAGAAAGAAAGAAGAAAGAAAGAAAGAAAGAAAGAAAGAAAGAAAGAAAGAAAGAAAGAAAGAAAGAAAGAAAGAAAGAAAGAAAGAAAGAAAGAAAGAAAGAAAGAAAGAAAGAAAGAAAGAAAGAAAGAAAGAAAGAAAGAAAGAAAGAAAGAAAAAGAAAGAAAGAAAGAAGAAAGAGAAGAAAGAAAGAAAGAAAGAAAGAAAGAAAGAAAGAAGGCTGAAATATATATTAGTTGATAGAAGATATAATAATTTCTCCGAAAAGAATTTGAAAATTTACGTGATTGTAAATTATAATGAAAACAATTAAGAACATATCTTCTGTAACTTAATTATTTTTTTATTTCTGAAGGTTTCTTCTATTTTTGTAGGGGTTTTGAAGGTATCTTCTATTATTTGAAGGTTCTTTCTATTTTTGTATTTACTTATTTGTGTTTTTTCGCCAATTTAATTTTGTGTGTGAATAATATTTAAAATGCCAAATATGGTTTGTTTAAACAAAATGAACAAACTTAATAATCATAAAAAGCACTAGAATTATATTTCATTCACCTGATATATTGTGATGGTTTATCACAAGGGAGAATAATATAAATGTAACATATCGCAGTAAACTGTGAGTGACTGAAGAGGGAGTAGTAGAATACGTAAATGTTTTGTTCACGGAGAAAGGACACGTGAGAAAATCCGTGGGATAAGTAGTTTACGAAAGAAATAAGAATGCAAAGGTCAAGATATAAATAAATTAACATGGACGAACGAACAGCCAATTAGGATAGGAGTTCGTGCGCGGAATGAAATGAAAGGCGCACAATATGAAGAAAAGACGAGAATCGATCTGAGGGTTTAGGAAGACAGAGAGTAGAGCTGATGCTGATAGCAAGCGGATCGAGAGAGAGGATATCTTTTTTATTTTTTATTTTATTTTACGTCAAAAAACAGTTAAAACTGCGTATGACGTGCTATGGGGAGAAGAGAATTCTGTGCACATTTTCAAAATTCTGTGATCCTTACACTAAGTCATATACTACTTGAATAAAAAAAAAACCGCTCCCTTGTAATAAAATCTATTTTCAAGGATAACTGAGCAATACATTTTGGGCTCTTATCCATGATGTCCTTCGTCAAGGAATAATACTTTCTGCCGCGACAACATGGAAAGGATAATTTGAATAACTGTATTTCCCACTAAATTCTAGAAAATGTGAATTCTAGAAAACAGATAAATGAAGTTACATTTATGTCCAGAAGCAAAACAAGGGACCATCTCAGCATTTGCTCAATGGAGTAGGGAAACTAGACGAAAAACCTGATCGAGATGGGGGTCACTGACCCAGAAGCTGCAATACAATACTTGTTACATGTTGTTTAGAATTATACAGTCCAATGGTAAATAATAAATTAAATATGACTATTAAAATTAATGTTGTTTTCCTTGTGATGCTCAGTACAGTCTCTAATTGTATAGAAACAGTTATGCAGCAGCAACGATTTCACTTTGGATTTAAACTTTCTATCGAATTTAATCGTTTAATGTTATCTAGCAAAGTGTTGTAAAATATTGTACTACATCTTACTATAGTATACTATACTAACCTTCAACAAAGCGAGCTTTAGATTATTTCATTTTTTTCAAATTTATTTCTACTCGTTCAACCTAAGGTCTTTCGAGGAATTTCAGTTTTACATGCTGATTTTTTTGGATTTGAGCTGTCCTTGACAAATTGAGTTTAGAATTCTCTGAATTAATTACATAATTTGTTTTATTTTAGATGCTATTGAGTTTTAATCTTGATTTGGGGGAATAAACTATTGGGACTGACTGTCGAGCAATTGGAAGGGAAAGGTAAAGATTATACATATTATTAGTTTAGGTAGGTTTAAGCATATCTTGGGGAAATTTCAATTTCTTCGAAAATCTAGAGACACACTATGTGATCAAAAGTATCCGGACCCCCCCCCCAAAAAAAGCATATTTTTTTCATCTTAGGTGCATTGTGCCTACCATCAGGTACGCATTCTTCGCGACCTCAGTAGTCATTATATATCGTGCAATAGCATAATGGGTCGCTCCGTGGAACTCACGGACTTCGCACGTGGTCAGGTGATTGGGTGTGTCTTGTGTCGGAAGTCTGTACGCGAGATTTCCACACTCCTAAACATCCCTAGGTCTACTGTTTCTGATGTGATAGTGAAGTGGAAACGTTTCAACCCATGTAGAGCACAAATGCGTACCTCGTCTGTTCACTGACAGAGATCGCCGACATTTGAAGAGGGTTGTAAAGAGTAATAGGCAGACATCTATCCAGACCATCACACAGGAATTCGAAATTGCATCAGGATCCACTCCAATTACTATGACAGGCGTGAGGTGAGAAACCTTGGATTCCATGGTCGAGCGGCTGCTCATAAGCAACACATCACGCCCGAAAATGTCAAACTCCACCTCGCTTGGTGTAAGGAGCGCCAACAATACACGATTGAACAGTGACAAAACGTTGTGTGGAGTGACGAATCACGGGACACAATGTGAAGATCCGATGGCAGGGTGTGGGTATGGCGAACGCCCGGTGAACGTCATCTGCCAGCGTGTGTAGTGCCAACAGTGAAATTCGGAGGTGGTGGTGTCATGGTGTGGGCGTGTTTTTCCTGGAGGGGGTTGGACCCCTTGTTGTTGTGCGTGGCACTAACACAGCACCTATATTGATATTGTAAGCACCTGCTTGCTTCCCACTTTTGAAAAGCACTTTGGGGATGGCGATTGCATCTTTCAACACGATCTAGTGGTTCCACGACAATAACATCCCTGTAATGAACTGGCCTGCACTAGGTCCCGATTTGAATCCTATAGAACACCTTTGGGATGACTTGGAACGCCGACTTCGTGCCAGGCCTCAACGACCAACATGGATATCCTCCTCAGTGCAGCACTCCGTGAAGAATGGGCTTCCATTCCCCAAGAAACTTTCCAGTACCTTATTGAAAGTATGCTAGCGAGAGTGAACGCTGTCATCACGGCTAAGGGTGGGCCAACACCGTATTTACTTCCACCATTACCGATGGAGGGCCCCACGAACTTGTACGTCCGTTTCAGCCAGGTGTCCGGATACTTTTGATCACATAGTGCAACTGAACAAAATTAGTAATCGCTCTTTTAAATCCATTGTTGTATGTGTCGATTTCAATATTGATTTTCTGAGCGAATCCCACGAAATAGAGTAGTTTCGCAATTTACTTCATTCTTTTAATTTAGATATTACAGTGAATGTCCAACACGGAATACACTTAACCCATTAGTGCCCGAATAAATTGTTTCTTGATTTTTTTGGTTTTGGTGATTTAATTCGATTAATGGGACCATAATATAACTAGAAAAAATAATTTTAAAAAATTATCATTATTATCTTAATATTTATTAAATGTTGCCATATGGCAACACTAAGCACTTCCCATGATACATTGGTGTAATAACAAAAAACTTTTACAGGCAGCAAATTAGAAATGAAAAAGTTTTGTTAACATCATTTAGACTGAAATTCTTTGAACTTTGTAATTTTTAATGTAACTTTATTTCTAATTTAAGTTGTGTGAAATGGCACAAAACAGTCAATGCAAAGCCCCACTCCACATTTAGAACACATTGTTCTCACAAAGGAAGCGCAGTTTCTGCCTGCGCATCTCTTTTTCTTGTTCTCTTCAGTTTTCTTAACAAGGTGGTTAAGATTGTCCAGTCGAATTTCATCTAAGACACGAACTGCGTTGGAAAACAATTTAGGACGTCCAGGGCTCTTTGGTGCCTTTCTGTATCAAACAAGATATGTCTGAGCAATCTCACGTCGAAAATCCAGTTGTGGTGTATCATTACCAGACCTTCTGTGCAAAATCCATGCGTTTGTGATGCACACATCAATCAGCCATGTGAGAATCGGCCAATACCATTTTCTGTTTCGGATCTGTATTCTGTAAGTGGCTATATTTTGGTCCATTTTGTCAGTTCCGCCCATGCATGCATTGTAGTTTTTGATTACATTTGGACATTGCACATTGATGGATTTGCGCTGTTCCTTTGAATATCTCTGTACAATATGTAAAGGAGAAATTCCATGACAATTTGAAGCTACTGCCACAACTGTTATCCTTCCATTTGCAGAGGAGTACTCCATCTTCTTTGGAAATTTTCGAGACAATGAATCCTCTTTCTTTCTTCAACAGTTCTTTATTTTGAGGAATTGGAATGTCATTAGAAATTCGATTTTCTCTAATAGTTCCAGTTGCTTGAATCCCATTTTCACGAAAATAACTCAGCAAGTCAAATGACGTAAACAAATTATCAAAATAAACCCTGTAAGGAAATTTGGGGATATTTTTCATCATAGCTACAAGTGGTGCAGCAGCTTTCCCAAAACATTGTTCATTGTCCGAATTGTCATTGATAGACTTTCCTTGGTAAACTTCAAAGTCAGCTAGATATTCATCTGCTTTATTGAGGCACCAAACTTTATAGCCAAATCTAATGGGTTTGCCTCTTATATACTGTTTGCAGGAATGTTTTCCAAAATATCTTATCATTGATTCGTCGTAAGACAAGTCTCTTTCAGGAACAAAATGCTTTTTACAATTCTCATTCACTTTGTCGATGAGTGGACGAAGTTTAAAAAGTTTATCTTTCTTATTCAATTTATTATTATCTTGAATATGAAAGAATCTCAAAATTTGTTCAAATCTATTTCTACGCATTGCATTTGACACAAGTGGGTTTCTCAGATCGTCTCCCGTATCCCAGAAGTCTCTCTTGCTTGGAACATCATTATAACCACTCACGATAAGTATTCCAAAGAAGCAGAGAACTTCTTCTTCGCTAATTTGGGGATCAGAGCAATTTAAAATTGTGCATATTTTCCGTTTCCTTTACGATCATCTCTAAAATATTCGTGTCTAAAACATTTCAAATAATTCAACTGGTCTTTTAGATTCAAATTCTGAAAAATCGGACTGGAAATGTTTGACACACTTGTGTCAACTAGGTCTCCATCAATATAAGTACGCTTCCCTTTAAATTTTGTGGGTCGCATGTCATCGGGAATTTGCTCGATATCTTTAATTCGTATTTCTGAAGGTGCAGATAGCTGATTATGATTCAAGTTAAAATAGCTGGTTCTGGAGGCTCAATAAAAACAGACTTGATGGGAAAAACGCAATTTGCCTCATTTCCTGATTTTTCATCTTCAAACAGAATGTCCAGCGCTTCAGCTACCGTTATATCGGGTGCTAGTATAGACGTGAAATCTCTGTGAAAAATGATGTTAGTTTCAGCTACAACACCTATTTATCCTAGCGTTGCCATGTGGCAACGGTGTAATTCATGATTTTGAGAAATAATTATCTTTTGTGTAAACAAAAAGGTATCAAACAAAATAAATTGTCTTAAACCTTTACAACAAATTCCAAAGAAAACAAATTATGTTTTAAGTATTTTTATAGTAGAAAAACGAAGAAAAATACCTGCAGACGCAGTCTGAAAAATCCATGTTGAAAGGAGTACCGGTTTCTAACACGTTTAATACACACAGATGAATAGCGACTGATTCATATCGCCCTGAACTCCTTCCCGACTCATTGCAATCGCAACGATGACTCACCGCGCAGATAAGAGTTCGAAGAAGGGCATTGAAACAATACCACTGCGCCGTTGCCATATGGCAACGCTAGGCGCTAATGGGTTAAGTCGCAAACAGCAATTGATCAAATTATAATTTACAAAACCACAACTGGATACCAAATAATAACAAATAACCTAGGTTACGTGATCAGGATGCATAATTTCTTACAATTACTAATAACATGATTACTGACACACTAAATTATACACGCATGTACAGAGCATTAACTTAAGTTAACATAAAAGTATTTACGGACTACTTGCTAAAGGAATCATGGGACGCAGTTTATAACACTGTTGTCACAAATTAAAAATATAATTTATTTTTCTCAAAGCTTCATTTCACTTTAATGCGTGCTTTCCTCTTAAAAAGAGAAAATTAAACATTTCACGAAAAAGTAATACTTGGTTCACGCAAGGAATTAGAACATCGTGAAAACACAAACGTACGCTTTACTTTATGTCTTAACATCATAACGTATCACCCGGTTGCCATGTCTACTTCCGAACATACAAAAGAATTTTAAGGAAAGTAATAGTTCAGGAAAAAATAACGAAAAAGTGTGAAATTGTCTTAATGTAAATATTACCGACGTGAGACACAAGTCAAAAAATTACATTTTTAAAATGTTTGGAAAAACAAAATGACGTAGATTCACAAAAATAGAGTAATATGGCGTTTATGTCATGGTATAGAATTCGTTTGGCACTAACCCTACCACAAATGTAAAGAAAAAATATGGAGCCGTTTTTGAAAAAATCTTGTTTTTGTCATTTTTTTTAAATTGCAAAAATTGCACGCACTATTGCACGAAAACTACTAAAATTTCCAAAAAATCTACATGACCTTATTGAAAGAACTATTTCTGCACGAAAAATTCAAACTTTTGCAATATTCGAAAATTCAGAGTTAACCGTGAAATCAGACCTATGCCACCTATATAAGTGTATTGTACTCTATTATTACAAGAAAGGGTATAAGCGCCGAATAAGGCGATGTAAAGTGCTCCCAAACCAAATTGATAATCGCGATGCTCATATGAAAGAGAATGCAAAATGACGTAGATTCACAAAAAATCTGCCTCCTAGGGCATCTGTTGCAGAGATACGAGAAACGTGTTTTGCATGATTTATTTTTTTCTCGTGATCTATTGCATGTGTTAGGCTGAAAAAATGTCAGAGACAGGGAAACCACTTCTTGAATCCACTTCTTCGTTACCGGGGCGCAGAAATAAATTTTTCTGACGAAAATTCGCTGTTTTTTCGCGCAGTGCAGGTCTTTTAAATCAAGTTTACGTGTCCCTTGGGGACTCGACATTTTTGAAGAGAGGTATGTTTTGGAGGACGGGTGTATGACAAATGGGGAAATGATGAGGGGCAGTTCGGGTGTAGGTAAACGATAAATGGGGGACAGTGGGGAAATGAGAGTGGGCAGCTTGGACCCGAATTCTTTTCTTACGCACTATTCTGCATAATTGGACCTTTTTGAACGTTCTTTTACTATTCTGCAGATTTAGCTCCTTTGGGTGCACCCACTCCATAGCACGGACAAACCACATTTCGGTGAGTGGGTATTCACAGTTGGGTGCACCTGTGTATCAATTTTCAGTTTTCATACAATTATTATTTACAAAGTAAAGACTTTTCGCTCGTGTCTTGATTGTATATACTTATTTATACGAACACAAGAAAAAAATCCTTCGGTGAGGAAAAACACAACTTTTTCTCTAGTCTGAAGCATCTACAGATGTGAGAGCGTAGGTTTCCGCTACAGGACTCAGTAATTATTGAGCAAATCTACAATGCACGTGTAAAATTGCAAAAATACAATGTTTTTTTTTTAATGATCGCGAATCATTACAGCAGATAATAAATATTACTGTTTCAGGTTAGAGTTACGTGTGCTAAACGAAACAGCAGTAATGATCTCCGTGACGCGCTCGGGAGCCAGAACAGTTTTACCCGTCCGTGTTCACGTGACTGATGAATAACAATATTTCGAAGAGGATCCCCACCTTCACGCGCCCCGTATTATCGTTTCGTTCTAAAAACAGCAGGTGTGTGAAGTTGACTGGGTGAATTTCAAAACTCCTAAATATTTTGAGACCTGTGAGGTGCAAACAAAACGTTATACAGTTCGTTCGTACAAACGTTATACTCGGGAGAAAAAAAAATATTCAAAAAGTATGAAAATATCACAAAAATTACATTCAAAAGCAAAGAACGTGTTTCGGGCAAAATCGGCCAAATCGAAATATTGTAAGAGTTCTGAAAGAGTGAAGAACTCTCACAAATATTTTTAGAAAATGGAATAACCAAATTATAGTAAAAGACAAATGTTCTCAATAGCAAATAACGACTTCTGACAAAACGTTTAATGAACTATTGGTCACATGAAGACAAACGGAGGAAATATTACATAATTACGAGTTAGTTTTTGTTGCACATGGGCATTTATAATTAATAATGGGACGTTTTCTACACTTGTGTCAAAGATTTCTGGGTCGTGAACAAAGACATCTAATGGAAGTTCGAAAACACTTTTATGTTTCGACGTCAAACACGGGAATTATTCAATATTTTCCTGTTCATGTTATTTTGATTTGCATATTGAAAAGAGCAAAATATTAATTTTTTTTTCAGATTATATAAGAGATCTAGGTTGTGAATGAGGAGCTCGAAAGAAAGTTCGAATACACTTTTCTCTTTTGGTGTAAAAAAGTGGAATTATTAAGTATTTTTCTGTTCCGTTTATGGACTTTATTTTCCTATTATTGTTGAAAAAAATCTCTTTAACTGTGTCAAGGAGCCCCAAAACGTGTACTTTGGTTGAACTCTGGCAATCCATTTTATTCAGCATTACATAACATTCTCTATACTTGCGTATATTACTCCGTATATACGTGTGTATACGAGAAAATAAAAATGTGGATCTTCACAATAGTAGTTCTAGGAAGAAACCGACATTTTTTTTTAATTTTCAAAAAATCAGGGATTTCAACTAACATAAGACCTGCACCATTCTCTTAAGCGTCCTTTAAGCTGTCTATATTTACTCAAAACATTTTGTGTTGTTTTTAAGAAAAAATGATTTAAAGAATGTAAAATTGCCTATGTTAACACAAAATTTCGCAAAATATACTAATGTTTTTGAAAAATTGAACATGACATAATTTTTAGATCTGATTTGATGAACATGTTGTACAACAACTAGTCAACAGACTTGTCTGGGACAGCGAATTAGCACAGGTAGTAGACCGGCCCACCCGACAGGACGCGATTCTGGACATTTGCCTAATTAGACCGAAGGACTTATTTTTGTCGTGTGACGTTTTAGAAGGCAAAGTGATCATAAAGCCGTTTTAGTTGATTTACAGTTAAGTATTTCAAGGAAAAATATTGCGACAGGTATTCTAGTGAGGGAATACAAGAAAGCGAATGTAGCAGAGTTGCAAAATTACTTAAAAGAACGGTATGGCGAATTCCTTAGTATAGGACGAGGAATGGAAGCGTTTAAACGAGGATATGGGAAGCGTTTAAAAATATTCTAGTAAATGCCGAGCAGGCATTTGTACCAACTAAATTGTTAAAAACAAAATGCGATCCGGAATATTATAATGCGAAAATCAGACGGTTGAAAAGAAAAACCAGAGAAGCGTTTAGCAACAGACACTGTAGTGAAAACCATATGACATTATTTCGAAATTATTCAAAAGCTCTGAGGAAGGAAAAGAAAATCGCTGAGGAACATCATGTAACTCATATTCTTGATGCGGAGGGCAGTAAAAATTGGTCAGCATTTTTTAAATACTTCGTAGAAGGAAGGGAAATAAAGATGAGATTCCAGTTGTTCCGGTTAATAATTCGCCAATATCGGACGATTGTGAAAAAGCTAATGCTTTTAACGCGTATTTTAGCTCCGTTTTCAAGCAAAAGTCAAATTGTATTCAGATACCATCACTGTCAGATAGAAGTCTTTTTCATATTAATGTAAATACTTTGCGGAAAAGAATAAAATTAATGAAGAGAGGGAAATCACGAGGTCCGGATTCTATTTCCACGGACGTCATTAAATTAGGTGGAGAGGCTATTATACCATATTTAATTAGGTTATTTCATGTATCGATAAACAACGCTTGCGTACTGGAAGATTGGAAGCTGGCTCTCGTCGTACCTATTTTTAAAAGTGGCGACAAGACATTACTTAGTAACTATAGACCGGTAAGTCTTACATCAGTCGTATGCAAGCTTATGGAACATCTAATTTCTAGCTATATCAGGAAAGAATGGGAGGACAAGCAATGGCTTTATCAGGGTCAACACGGTTTCAGGAATGGTTTTTCGTGCGAAAGTCAGCTAGTCTCACTTTTACAGGACCTAGCCGTTGATGAAGGTGGTAGGGTCGACGCGATTGTAATTGATGTTGCCAAAGACACTAGAGTGGTAGAGGGTTTAGACAATAGAGTGGTAGCGTGGATAAACGAACTACTTCGTGACAGGACACAAAAGGTCCGAGTCGGAAATTACTTATCAACTTCGAGAAACGTCACGTCAGGAATTCCACAAGCGAGTGTCATCGGCCCACTCATGTTTCTTGCCTTCGTGAATGATTTACCGACAAGTTTAGTTTCTAATGTACGACTCTTTGCAGATGACTGCGTAATTTATAGAATTGTTAACTCGGAGGAGGACGAGGATATTTTGCAGAATTTTGTAGAATTTGATGTACTTTTGGGCTTTAATGGTGTCTACATCCTTTTGTTGTAATTGTTTAAAAAGTATATCGCAATGAGGTAGAATTTTGTTAAAAAGCTCAAGCCAAAAGAGAAAATCAGCATCTTTTAAAAGTTTTCCCAGTCCAATCGCTTTTCTTACTGTTGAGTAATCGTTAGTTGTATCATTCTCAATTATTTCCAGACATTCACTTATTTCATTCTTGTAATTATACACAGTGCTTACACAACGGGCTTTAAAATTCCACCTTGTATCGGCATTCCTTGGAATTCTTTTCTTCACAACTTGGTCAAGAACCGCAGTTCTTTTTACCGACTTTGTGAAGAACGTTGAAAAGCCTTCCAAGTTGCTAAAAAATATTCTCACTTGTTTGTTCTGAGTGGCAGAGCGCTCTATAATTAAGTTCAGTTGATGGGCATAACAGTGCACAAAATGTGCTTTCTCGTACACTGCCCTCACTCTTACCTGCACTCCACTCTGTTTGCCACTCATAACCGACGCACCGTCGTAGCTTTGTGCGATTAATTTATTTGGGGACTCGTTTATTTTCAGTTTTTCAAGTTCACTGAACACAACACAACTAATTCCTTCTGCAGTGTGATCACTTGGTGTTACGAAGTTTATGAATCGTTCATATACTTCCCCTTCAATTCATATCGTACAACAAACACAAGTTGAGACAATGTCGCACAATCAGTTGTTTCATCTACTTCTATAGCTATGTAATCAGTCCTAGATACTTCCTCACAAATCAACTGATGACAGACAGCATAAATTGAGTCCAACAAATCATTCTGTATGGTTTTAGAAAGCCCCAGAAACACACGATTATTTGTTTTCTCAATATGTTGTTTTAACGTGCAGTCCAACTCTGCCATCAAATTAACTAAACCACGAAAAATACCTGGGTTGTCCGATCCATCTGTTTCGTCGTGTCCCCTTAGAGCAAGTTCAAACTTCCCGCAAAATTTAATACAGTCTATCAGTTTACTCAAAATGTAACGATTCTTGGAAACATCTTCATTAATTTTCTTTATTCTCATTCTATAAGCTGAATCTAACTGACACCTTATATCAATTTTGCCTAGCATGGTAAATTCTATTCCACTGTTTATGTGTTGTTCACTCAATTTGTGCTTCTTCACCTTTTGGGCAAGGTGTTTAATGTCTGATACACCATCCTTTGTCCATGCACGATCACTAACATTCATAACAAGGCACGTATAACAAAAGAAAGAATTTCTTATGTCACAACCACATAGCCAGTCTGCGTATTTGTAGAGAGAGGAATTGAATTTTCTTGTGTATCCAGTTTTGCTTTTGCAGGCATTTTGAATCTGCGTAATTTTAAGTGAGGTCTTGGCGGCCCTAATTTCTTTAATTCTATTTTTTGTTCTATAGTGAGATTCTGACTACCATCAGTTAAAATAGTGTTCACACTGTTGATACCACTCATGATGAAACACTTTAAATATCAAAACACGACATGCAAGTCTCACATTAACAACTGTTCAACTCAACGCACTACACATGAATTTGGCTTGATTCCTATCAATGACTTGAATCGCATATGCTAACGCACTCTGTCTGGTCACAACAACATTACGTGTGCGGAAAACGTCTTCGGACTCTGCCGCCGCCCAAGCACCCTTCCAATGCTCCCCCCTCCCGGCGCCCACTTCCCCCTCCTACGCCGCGTTCTCCGTAAAGGGCCTGGGCAAAGGCTGGGGCGGATCTCCGAGAGTCCGCATGTGTACGGTTCGGTTGAGAACATTGACCCTTGGTGCGGCCCATGCAAACACATTCATTCTAAAAACATTTATTTTTTCTGATACCACATAAAGATCATGCAACATTTTTGTTGTTTAACAGTTCATGTTTGGTAAATTCTGAAACCTTTCGTCTTTGTTAATTTTACTGGGGGGGCGCCGCCCCAGAGTCCTCAAAGAGCAGCCGCCACTGCTCCTTATTGTTAATTTCCTAAGCAAAATTTTAAGTGCTGTTAAAATATTAGCATATAAGTTCACCAAGTTATCATCGGGTTCCTATCATCGGAGACTAAGTTCAATTATCATTGTCCGCTTAATAAAATTTATAAGTCACACTTTTGGCATTCACTGTTCACTTCGTATAAAACAATTTCTGAGTTCTATCTTTTGAATACTAACAACAACAACAAATCACTACGTCCGAACTCGCGTAAATTTTCTATGTTCAAATAAACTGCTATGCAAGCACCCTGATCCGTCGCTATCGTGTCGAAGGCTCGAATGAATCTTCTTGTATCCTTCTTCAACATGTCAACTGTTTTCATCTTTTACTCTCTTGTTTAAAATAAAATTATGCGATCCACCTCGCGGCGTCATCTACGTAATTATGTTTGACCAATAACTCACTCTTTCACATTCCCATGGCACTTCCGGTATATTAGAATGGAATTTTCTCATTCGTGTAACTAAGCATCTCTTAAGTTTGTTTATCTTTCTTCGTGGGCGAAACCACGGATGCTACTTATCGTCCGCTTTTGAACTAATGGGCATTGTTTATATGCTACACTCCGGTACCATGGCGACCTGCATCTTGTTGCTAATAAAGTATTATTTTTAATGGAATTCGCTGAATTTCATATTGGTGACAATCTGGTATGTCACACGAGATTTTCCCATTCATGTCCTTGCAGTAATTTGGACGTTCTGCGCCAGTAGCCTTCTCTGTGCAATTTGAGAGAAAATGATACACTCGTATGTATAACGTAGTCCTAGTGCAGTCGATGGGGAGCCAAAAGGGGATCCACTTTGCACAATGGCGTATCCTGTGGGCTACCGGGACTACCGGCGAGAGCAAATTACGAGAGCAAAAATATAACAAGATAAATTATATTAAAAAAAGAAATAATGGTCACATTCTCTTTCATCGACATACATTTTTTAAGATACTGTATAATATGTTCTGTTGAGATCTGTGTTAAATCGCTCTCTAGTCAGTGCATCAGTCCTTTTAGAAAAAAGCAAGGCCAAAGACCAAACTTGGTATAAGGTTTTAAACTTGGTATATCGTTTGCCCAGATTTGCCCACCGATAGTTTTCGTATGCCCACCCCCAGAAAAAAGTTACACGCAAAACAAAATTTCGGGTCAAGTTCACGCTGATCGGAAAAAACTAGGTTTCCAAATTGGTCGTTTGCCCAGGTTTGCCCACCAAAAATTTTCGTTTGCCACAAAAAACTTATACGCAAAAAATTTTTCGTGGTAAATCCAAGTTGACCATACAAATTCAGCTATTTTAAATATTTTAGTAAATCGTTTGCCCAGGTTTCTATTCCCTAATAGATATTTGCGTTTCCCCGCAGAAACTTTTCGTTTGCCCAGGCACAGAAATGGAATTAAAGACAGAAGCGTTTACTTAACGGGGCTCCGGCTTACGCATATGTTCATATAATCGTCCGGGCTACCACTTACCCAGAAGCAACAGTAAAAACAATTATAATATTCAGTATACTATTTCTTAATTGTGTATTTTAGTTTGCCCAGTGACAATTTTCGTTTGCGCAGGCCCAGAAATGGAATTAAAGGCAGAAGCGTTTATAACGGGATCTCCGGCTAACGTTTTTGTTTATATAATCGGCCTGGCTACCACTTACGCTGAAGGAACAATTATAATATTCAGTATACTATTTCTTAATAGTTAATTTGTGTTTGCACAGTGACAATTTTCGTTGCCCAGGCACAGAAATGAAATTAAAGGCAGAAGCGTTTATTTATCGGGTTTCCGGGTTACGCTTTTGTTAATATAATCGGCCCTGCTACCACTTACGCTGAAGGAACAATAATAATATTCAGTATACTATTTCTTAATAGTGTATTTTCGTTTCCCCAGTGACAATTTTCGATTGCCCAGGCACAGAAATGCAATTACAGGCAGAAGCGTTTATTTATCGGAGCTCTGGCTTACGCTTATGTTCATATAATCGGCCTGGCTACCACTTACGTTGAAGGAACAATAATAATATTCAGTATACTATTTCTTAATAGTGTATTTTCGTTTCCCAGTGACAATTTTCGTTTGCCCAGGCCCAGAAATGAAATTAAAGGCAGAAGCGTTTATTTATCGGTGTCTCCGGGTTACGCTTTTGTTAATATAATCGGCCCGGCTACCACTTACACTGAAGGAACAATAATAATATTTAGTATACTATTTCTTAATAGTGTATTTTCGTTTCCCAGTGACAATTTTCGTTTGCCGAGGCAGAGAAATGAAATTAAAGGCAGAAGCGTTTATTTATCGGTGTCTCCGGGTTACGCATTTGTTAATATAATCGGCCCGGCTACTACTTACACTGAAGGAAAAATTATAATATTCAGTATACTATTTTTTAATAGTTTATTTTCGTTTTCCCAGTGACAATTTTCGTTTGTCTAGGCCCACAAATGGAATCAAAGGCAGAAGCGTTTATTTAACGGGGCTCTTGCTGTTGCTTTCGCCCATATGATCGGTCTTCCTAATACTTACGCTTATGCACGAAATATAATATTCAGCATACAATTTCTTTATTGTTAGGTTTCGTTAGATCAGAAAATTTTTGTGTTTGCCCAGGTACAGAAATGAATTACAGGCAGAAGCGTATATTCTGACGGGAATCTGTCTGGTGCCTACGCTTATATGATTGGGTTGGCTAGTACTTACTTGGAAGGAACAATTATAATATTCAGAATACTATTTTCTAATAGTGTATTTTCGTCTGCTAAGATATAATTTTCGTTTGCCCAGGCATAGAAATGGAGTTACAGGCAGAAGCGTGTATTTGTACGGGGATTCGGCTGGGGCTTTCGTTTATTTGGTCGGTTTGGCTATCACTTACGGTGATGGAGTAGAGATAATGTTTAGCCAAACGCTTAGCTGAACTGGACAAAGGCGCGGATTCGCTTCTCGGGCCATCTAAGAATAAACGCTTCTGTTGTAATTTCATTTCTGTTTCTGGGCAAACGCAAATTCATCCTGGGCAAACGATAACACACTATTAGGATGCAGTATGCAAAATATCATAATTGTTGCTTTAGCCAAACGCATAGCAGAGCCAGGCAAAGGCGCAGATTTTCTTCCCGGGCCATCTAAGAATAAATGCTTCTGCTTGTAATACCATTTCTGTGCCTGGGCAAACGAAAATTCATCCTGGCCAAACGATATCACACTATTAGGATGCAGTATACAAAATTTCATAATTGCTTCTTTAGCCAAACGCTTAGCAGAGCCGGACAAAGGCGCGGATTCGCTTCCAGGGCCATCTAAGAATAAACTCTTCTGCTTGGATATTCATTTCTGTTTCTGGGCAAACGATAACACACTATTAGGATGCAGTATGCAAAATTTCATAATTGCTTCTTTAGGCAAACGCTTAGCAGAGCCGGACAAAGGCGCGGATTCGCTTCCAGGGCCATCTAAGAATAAACTCTTCTGCTTGGAATTCCATTTCTCATTACATAAGAGTTCTCATTACTGATATGTTATTTTGAAGTGAAGAAAAATAAACGAAATAAAAACTGATTAGGCAAATAGATAAGTGAATTTGTTTTATGTGCACACCTGGGAAATGATTGATATGCGAAGTTTGGTTCAATTTTCAGATTTCTTTTCGACCAAGTTGGTTCGAAAATTTTTTTGCGTCTAATTTTTTTCTAGTGGTGGGCAAACGTAATTTTTTGTGGGCAAACCTGGGCAAACGATATACAAAGTTTGGTTGAAATCCCAGATTTTTTCCGGACAACTTCACGGAGGTCTCTCCCTCCTATGGTAAGAAAGGGTCAGCCATGGGCTGCGGATTCATGACACGCTCGGAGCAGTCCGGAGGCAGTGGCCAGTAAAAGGACAGAATACATTAGATTTGCAAGACATACACGTTTGGGGGTGAGGATAGTAAGCGTGTTTTAAGTGTTAAAATTGCAACATATTAAATATGTGATAGTGTCAAAGTACTATTATCAATTTGGCAAGATATTTTGAAAAAATGTCACAGCAAACATCGGGAAGTTTATTTGTTGACAATGAGTGTATTGAACAGCATTTATTAGAGAAGCCTTTTAATCGTTCGTGTATCGAGAAATTGTAAAAATGATCGTATTTCATGAAATTATAAATAATATTATTATATATTATATAAAATTATTATAAATAATATATAATATTATTATATATTATGTATAATATTATTAAATATAATAATATATAATAATATAATATATAATAATAAATTTAAAAATATAATAATACAATATTATTATATTCAATATTATATATATAATATTGAATAATAAAAATAGTACAAAGTAGCAAAACTATATAATCGAAGATAATGTATAGCTATATAGTCAAAGATTGTTTCTAAAGTCAGCGGTAGCCCAGGTCATGAAAACAGTATACACCACTGACATGGCAAAAGGTGAGGTAAAAGATTTCATTTTTTATTTCATTTATATTGTTATCAGTAAGAAAACCCTAACAATGTTTTCCACCTCGACATACTTCGGGAAACGTTTTGGTAGCCAAAAAAACAAAAAAAGGGCATTTTTTGGTTTTCCGTACCAATATTTTAATAGTTGATCTTATCGCAAAAATTGTCATGTAGTACAATTTTAAATGTCATAAAATTTTCTATAAATTTGCTTGATAAATATTTTTTTCAAGTAAGTAGTGACAGAGCTACGATATTTTAAAATTTCAAACAATTTTTCCTTTTTATTCTGAAGCCGACCAAAATTAATAATAGTCTTTCTAATGTACTCGTAGGATTTTTGAATTCCTAAAGTCATTATAAATAAAAAAGCAATGAAATGCTAATGTTATTAATAATTACCGAGTATAAAATTGCGTTTGAAAGCCAACACGATTTACTTACATGAAAAGCATTTCTATAAAATAAAATAAACGTTTGTTATTTTCTTTTTCTAACCATTATTATTACTATTATTATTATGTTAATATTATAATATAGTTATTTTTAAATTACATTATTATATTGTTAATAATATTAATGATGCTCCAAGAATGTAAAACTATATTTAGTGGTAAATATAATACTATACCGCTTTTCATAATGATCGAAATATATTATTTTTTATGAAAGGACATTACCGAGATTATTATTTACAACTGATTTTGAATTCTTAAATCTCGGCCACGCCATATCACCTATATTGCTACTAATAGCGCTTCTACACCACTGCTACATCACCCGTTTCCCTCTCGACCCTTTTAGAATGGGAAGTTCACAATAAACAACGTTAGCAATAAATAACGTTTAGGTGTGCTTCGGGAGTGTATTTTGTATGTTAGGGGAGTTTGGACGAAGGTGAAGTAGTTATGGTGAAGAAGAAGAAGAAGAAGAAGAAGAAGAAGAAGAAGAAGAAGAAGAAGAAGAAGAAGAAGAAGAAGAAAGAAACCGTATCAATTCAAAAATTATTATTGCGGGAGTATGTGGCTGTATCTTGTCTTGTGTCATGCAGGATGTGGTCATACCTTATCATGCGGAGTATATTAACCCAAAACTGATTTCTGCATCAACTTGGAACGACAGTGGGAAGTCTCAGACAGGTATATAAACAGGTCGTAGATCACATAATAGATACAATTTCCAAACCTTTCGTCACCTATATTCTTTAAGTAGTATACATACCTTTCTCGGGTCTCACACGTAACCAATCTTTGTGCACGAGGTCTCCGAAGAAAGAAAATTTTACGGAAACGTGACGAACTGTACTTTGACTTTAATAATATGAAAGATTTGTTTAAAACGCATCTAAATATTAATGTCGAATGCAACCCTCAACTCTCGGCTGGATATTTGAATCTATATTATTAAATAACTTCTAATTGAAGTGTTTTAGAACCTTAAAAACTAAAATAAAAGCATCGAAGAAACGTTTCTCACACCGATATCGACAAGATGAGATCTTCTTGAATATTCTATTACATTTTTGCTGGTTCGACGCTTCTCCATTCTACATCTTCAGAGTAGATCAGTTCAGAACCTGAAGAGAGTTCATAACCTGTAGAAGCTGCAAATGTATGTGAAATGAAACTAATTACTTGAACAAGTATTACTTATACTAGTTTCACTAATATTCTATGTGATTGAATTATATGAGTGTGCTTCTCTGCTCAATATCAAAGTTAAATAAGAAAAGTTTGTAATGATAAGTGTGTATTGTATTGTTATTAATTACAAGGAGACATATAGAACAAGTGACGGAGGATAACAGGGTCTTGAAGAAAAAGTTATATTACAAGTTTAATACGAAAATTGAAAAATAGGGAGGAGGGTGGGGTTTAAAATTTCGGACGGGTACGCTAGTTTTTCCTGTTTGGGAAAGAGACTGAATTTATGGAATCACAAAAAGTACTGTCCTATACACACAGAAATTATGAAGTTTTCTTTGATATCATCAATAATCAATGAAACAGAAAACCATCAACATGAATGAGATCAGCAAATAAGAAGCATTCCTGACGAGGATTTGATCGTAGAAGCAGCTCGATTGCACATAGGAAAATTCTTCTCATTATTCCTCTCACGGTATGAAAAGTATTAGACCATCCAATGCGTTCACATTCTGATCTGCGTTGTCAAACAGGAACTGATATAATGCGCCATAATTTAGTTTTGAGTGTCTGTAAGAAGTTTCAAGTTTGAAGTTTCAAAATATGACGAAGCGAATGAAATAGAAAATATCAATACGGAGCTTTGATCCAATCTTCTTGTATACATATGCGCTAACCCTGGCAAATGGGAAGAGAAAAAATGCTTACGTCTTACTGCCGATACAACGGCATACCCCAATGATAACCACTACTTTCTTTCATTAGTCAATTGCACCCTTCTTGAGTTTTAAAATCCTTGACTCAAACAATAAAGACAACGAATCAGGAACGACCGATTCAATATTATGTAAGAAATTGTTTGCTGGTAGGAATTCCTTTATTTCATGCACCTGTGAATGAGTCACTTGCCGTTTTACTGAGATGCATCATCGATATTATATTTCTGGTTTCGATACCAGCAGTTATTTAATATTTTGCACCCAATATTTTAAATGTAACAGATGTTCCCTTGTCTGTTGTTATCAATATGTCTTCTTCTTTTGAAAGAGGCACGATTATACAGTGCGGTTGTCGGATCGGTTATCTATCTGCATTCGCCCATCAATAAGAAAATGGTATTCATCGGAGTTGCTTCCAATGTAAGAATATATGCACTGCACTGTCTTATTAACATTTGTGGTTAGGCGAAATCCCTTTGCTCTCTTCTTCTTCTTCTTCTTCATGCCGGCCTGTACAATCTCTTTTGCCAGGAAAGGTGGTTTTGTTTTTCGTCTATCAAAACTTTTCCCGAAGTATTCCGAGCTGGAAACCTTAGGGTTTTCTTATTAATAACATTGTAAACGAAATAAAAAATAAAATCTTCTACCTCATCTTTTGCAAGGCAAAATGACCTATCGACTGCACTATTATTCGGGAAGTATCTTAGAAATAATTGATTGCTATCGTCCGCCGGGCAATAGTTATGAAATCTTAGGCGCCCTCTACGAAAGAACAAAAAATATAAATAGCCGTCATGTAGTCATTGCTGGAGACCTAAATCTCCCAGACGCAAATTGGAAAGGGATTGTTTGCGAAGGGAAAGTACAACAACTAGTCAACAGACTTGTCTGGGACAGCGGATTAGCACAGGTAGTAGACCGGCCCACCCGACAGGACGCGATTCTGGACATTTGCCTAATTAGACCGAAGGACTTATTTTTGTCGTGTGACGTTTTAGAAGGCATAAGTGATCATAAAGCCGTTTTAGTTGATTTACAGTTAAGTATTTCAAGGAAAAATATTGCGACAGGTATTCTAGTGAGGGAATACAAGAAAGCGAATGTAGCAGAGTTGCAAAATTACTTAAAAGAACGGTATGGCGAATTCCTTAGTATAGGACGAGGAATGGAAGCTTTAAACGAGGATATGGGAAGCGTTTAAAAATATTCTAGTAAATGCCGAGAGGCATTTGTACCAACTAAATTTTAAAAACAAAATGCGATCCGGAATATTATAATGCGAAAATCAGACGGTTGAAAAGAAAAACCAGAGAAGCGTTTAGCAACAGACACTGTAGTGAAAACCATATGACATTATTTCGAAATTATTCAAAAGCTCTGAGGAAGGAAAAGAAAATCGCAGAGGAACATCATGTAACTCATATTCTTGATGCGGAGGGCAGTAAAAATTGGTCAGCATTTTTTAAATACTTCGTAGAAGGAAGGGAAATAAAGACGAGATTCCAGTTGTTCCGGTTAATAATTCGCCAATATCGGACGATTGTGAAAAAGCTAATGCTTTTAACGCGTATTTTAGCTCCGTTTTCAAGCAAAAGTCAAATTGTATTCAGATACCATCACTGTTAGATAGAAGTCTTTTTCATATTAATGTAAATACTTTGCGGAAAAGAATAAAATTAATGAAGAGAGGGAAATCACGAGGTCCGGATTCTATTTCCACGGACGTCATTAAATTAGGTGGAGAGGCTATTATACCATATTTAATTAGGTTATTTCATGTATCGATAAACAACGCTTGCGTACCGGAAGATTGGAAGCTGGCTCTCGTCGTACCGACTCTTTGCAGATGACTGCGTAATTTATAGAATTGTTAACTCGGAGGAAGACGAGAATATTTTGCAGCGAGACTTGGACAAATTACATATCTGGGCGGATACAAACGGCATGGAAATAAATAGTTCAAAGAGCAAATCCATCACGTTTGGTAGGGGTCGAAGTTACAATGAAACCGCGTATAAATTGAATAATAATGTTATACCTCGAGTCACGTCTTGCAAATATTTAGGAGTTCAGCTAGACAGTAAATTGACATGGGAAAATCAAGTAAATTTCGTTGTAGGGAAAGCATGGAGATCTTTGCATTTTATTATGTGGATTCTCAAAACGAGTTCAGTGAGTGCCAAAGAACTGGCATACATGTCATTAGTGCGAACCATATTAGAATATGGCGCGATATGTTGGGACCCATACAGACTTCTGCAGCAAAGAAATCTAGAAACGGTTCAGCGTAGAGCTTCAAAATTTGCTTTCAGGGGTACCAGGAATAAAGTATGGGAGTCACTGGAAATAAGGAGAATGAAATCGCGTCTCTATGCTATGTATAAAGCGTACACAGGCTTTCGACCGTGGAAAGAAATTCAAAGTCGATTAGGGAAACCTACATATTTCGGCAGAGCGGATCACATGCACAAAATTCAGACAAGAATTCAGAAAACGGACGTTGGGAAATATTCATTCGCGAATCGAACTATTAGAGACTGGAACGGCTTGCCTGTGACAATCTTTGATCCCTTTCCTCATGATGTCAGCAAATTTAAAAATAAATTAAATTCCTAGATGTTTATATGTGTCTTATTATCTCCTATGTAAAGTATGTTATATTATAACTATTATTATTATAACATTATTATTATTATTATTATTATTATTATTATTATTATTATTATTATTATTATTATTATTATTATTATTATTTATGTGCAGTGGCGTGTAGTGCAGTGATGTGAAGTTGAGGGAAACGAGTGAGTCAAAATCACATTAAAACGTGATTGGCAAAAGTGATTGGCAGTTTGGTGAGGTTAGACGAGGCGAGGTGAAGTGAAGTGAAGTGAAGTGGAATGCTATGGAAGCTTGCTTGGTGAAATGTTTATGTTAATTTGTAAAGTGTGTAAAATTTGTAAAATTTTGTATAGTTGTTAAGTTCTGTAATGTTTAGTTAGTGTATTCTGCCACCAAGTTCTGGAACTTATTTGCAGAATTAGTAATAAATCTAAATAATATTAATTATAGCTAGTGTGATCAGTTAAAGTGCAAACATGACTTTTATTGCCAGTCAGAATGTGAATACATTATTTAGTTCAACTTAATAGGAGAGATTATAAAACAGCAGTAAAGCGTACTGTTCTATGATAATTTAGAAACGATGACTCGCAGTATCAATGGGAATAAAGGGGAGAAGTATTGAAACCTCTCAAGCGTTTCAGAACTTGTTAAGTGTTTAAAAGCTCTATAAACAGAAGTAGTGGAATTTAATTGAGAATGCAATGCAGTTATTTAATATTTTTGCTTGATAACGCAGTATCTCACAATTCAGAAAATTATTGCTTGTGAATTCGACTTCCCTTCCCCTCGGTACCACAGGAGTTAATGGAAATTTATTTCGATGGCATTGAATTGAGCTTGAGGTCTCCTCGAAGAAAAAAACTCTGTACATTATAGTTTTCATTTATTAAGAGCTTGTACGTGGAACTACATAAAAATCAGGAGATTTACATTACATTAGAGAAAAACAGAAAGAGAATAAAGGCTCACTTCGAGGCAAATGCGGCTTTACCTCGTCGCCTCGGAGACCAGCGACTCCGGCTGCACTCTGTGAGCCCGTCAGTGCCGTCCACCCGCGCCTTCCCTTGGACCGTCCACCCTTGCACTCTCGCGGGCCGACCAGCTGCCCGCTCCTGCAAGCAAGGGTCGGTCTTCGTTCCACTGGAATAAGGACCTTTTGAACAACCGCTGCCTGATCATCCTACAGGTAAACTTTAGTTAATTCAGGAGCTTTTTTCATTACGTACCTTGCATGAACGCAAATATGAATCAATAAATGGAATAGAAATAATAAAATTTACGTTGGAATGATGGATAAGGAGTGATGATAAAATGTGTATTGAGGAAATATTAACTTTTTATCGTCCTAGATTATTTACAAAACTTCCATAGTAACATTAACTTTTGACAAAAGAATGACGTGCCTTGAATCACATTGTGTCTTTGCAAATACAAGTATTTAAATACTGCCCAACCCTGCTTTTACTTAATACCACGGGGTATTCTTTGAGTAAATCAATGGAATCAAATGAATAATGTAATATTACATCTCTTGGTGACTGCGTTGCTACAAACTAAGTTAAACCAGAAACTACATCAACGACGCAGAGAGAATACACAGCGGCTGGGTAGAAAACTCTCTGAACTCCAATATTTACAAAGAACAGTTATACAATTAGACCAAAAAATCTCTACGAAGACCGTATTTGCTAATCTCTGCTCATCAGACGAGATCAATTACAATTACGAGAGAGTAACACTATTCACAAGAATCTGAGGAATTATTCACACTGAACGAAATGTGGAAAGTTTGCTCTCGAATGTTTACTATATTGCTCGTTTGTTTATTATGACCCGATATAAAAATGTTTACTTACGCATAATGCAGTGCGTATAATTGATTCAAGGAAGACTCTAGACTGGACGTCCAAATTTAGGATCCTGTAATAGGCTAAATTTACTTTTAAAACAATGATTTTCACAGTGTGGAATATTCACACGAGTCTGGTTAATACAACTTATAATACAGGTTATAATAAATATAGTAATTGACTCAACATGATAAATAATATTCATATTCAATGATGCGGTACAACCACACATGTAAGAAAAATAATTTATTTGTAAACGGTATAGCCGAATAAGACGGTGAAAAGTGACCCCAAACCAAATCGATAATCGCGATGCTCATATGAAAGAATACAAAATGATGTAGATCCCCCAAAAAATGTATGTTTTATTTTTTTCTCAGCATCTATTGCGTGTCTCAAACTGAAAACAATTTGCAGAGACGGGGAAACGTAGTTAAAATTGAAGGTTTTTTGTCTACGAATTTTGAGCCAAATTCATATAGAAGAAAAATAAACAACTTTATGAAATTAATTTTCGACGTTATAACATTGGAGTACTGCTTCAATCCCTCCCTAAAATGTGTCTTATAACATTCTCTAATATACTTTTTTCAGTTTTTTAAACAATGTGGACGGTAGTGAAAAAAAAATTAAAACCAATTTTTTCAGTTTAAAAATTTCATATTTGCCCTTAAATGTGATTGGAAACTAGAGGTGCTAGAGAATGGCACAGACTTTCTCGTAGTAAAGTTTCTTAATTTTCTTGGTGTGAACTGCTTTAGAGTCTCACACCATTCTCATTCCAGCTGCCAGCTATCGTCGCCCAAAGAATATTTTTTTGACATATTCTCAACTTTTCGCTTTCTTAATAGTAGAAACCAAATATTACTCGAAGAATATTAAAGAAGAGTAAAAACTCATCCGAAATAGAAATTTTTATTGAAACATTCGAAGCTGTTTGTAAGAAAATGGCGATTAAGCAGTACTGTAAAGGCGAAATGTGAAGCTCTTTTTCACAGGAATCTATTAAGGTTTCGAAAACCTTCGAGAAATTTTATTATTTAAAGCTCATTTACTCATAAATATAATAATGTGAAGAAATTGCCTTTAATGTAAATATTACCGACGTGAGAGACACGTCAACAAAATTTCAAATTTAATTTTTTTGAAAAAACAAAAAAATAGAGACAATATGCCGTTTATGTCATGGTATAGGGTTCCTTTGGCACTACCAAAAATGTAATGAAAAAAATTGGAGCCGTTTTTGAGAAAATTATGTTTTTGTAATTTTTCATCTTCTTCTGCGGGGGTCCTACAGCTGTCGCCGCTTCCCGCACCTCCGACGCCACAGGTCTCGGTCTCGCCATGCTTCTTCCTCCTCTTCGACATTCCTTGCACGCATGGTTTCTTGTACTCCTGCATACCACGATGTTCTAGGTCTTCCTGTTCATTTCCTTCCTGTAGGTTGATATAGCATAATTTTCTTTGGCCATCTATCTTCTCCCATTCTTAATACATGCCCGAGCCAGAGAAGCTGCCTTTCTTGGATTCTGTCAACGATGTTATACTGAGACTGCGCCCTTTCCCTTATTTCTTCATTGCTTACATGTTCTCGGCGTGAGATACTCAAAGATCTTCTGAGATGGTCCATTTCTATTGCTTTCAATTTTTCTTTGTTCTTTTGCGTTAATTCCCAACTTTCACTTCCATATGTTGTTATAGGTTCTATAATGGACTTGTACATCATCAATTTAACTTTCCATCCTATTTTTGGGAACCGAAGTATCGCATTTAATTTTGAGATTGCCGTTCTTCCTTTAGTTGCTCGATGTTGGATTTCTCGATCACATTTTCCATCCTGTGTTAAGATGCTGCCCAGATACTTAAACTCTTTACAAACCTTGATCTGATGGCCCTCAATATTAAGATTTCCGGCATCTTCTCCACAGCTCAAGTATTCTGATTTTTCAAAATTTATTTTTAAACCCCATTTTGTATATTCTTCGAATAATTTTCTAGTCATAAAGGAAATATCTTCCTCATCTCCAGCTATGAGCACCTGATCATCAGCAAACAAAAGTGTATATATACATTTTTTTCTATCTCAATACCCATACCTGCACATTTCCTGCACCACAACTTCAGTGCTTTCTGAATATAAATCTTAAATAATGTTGGGGAAAGGCAGCAACCTTGTCTCAAACCTTTCGTAAGTCTGAAAGGTTCCATTGTGATCTCTTTCCCCACTTTAATCAAACATTCCGATGATTTATATATATTAAATATACTTCTCACGTATATTTTGTCAATTGTGCTTTATACAATACTTTAAATAATTTCTTATGTGGGACCGTGTCGTATGCTTTTTCTAGATCAATAAACACTAAGTGGCTATTCATATTTTTTTCCAATCTCTTTCTAACCATCTGTCTTAAAGAAAAAATGTTGTCATTGCATGACCTCCCTTTACAGAAGCCGCTTTGTTCTTCCATATCAATTATAGTCTCCTCTATTCTTGATTTCAGAATTCGACCATACAACCTACCAATAGAGCATATAACACTTATTCCACGATAGTTGCCACATAGTTTCTTATTGTAATTTTTCAAAACTGTAAATATTGCATGCAAATTGCACGAAAACTACTCAAATTTCCGAAACAATGTACGTGACCTTCATCAAAAAACTATTTACGCACAACAAATTTCATTTGAAGAAAAAATCTGTCTTCAATTTTGTAATTGTAAGAAAACGCCGAAAAAAGTTCAAACTTTTGCAATTTTCGAAAATTCAGAGTTAACGGTGAAAATCGGACCTATGCCACTTTTATAAATGTATTTTACTCTATTCTTACACGAAATTCAAAGAAAAAAATTTGGAACCATTTTTGAGAAAAAAGGTTGCAAATGTTCGGGGGCTTAATGTAAAGTACCCCAAATTTTAAATAATGTTTCTCAAAATTTCAAAGCTTCAAATAGAGCCAGATCGACATAGGATTCTTCAATTTGAAAAAGATCGAACGTGTGGTTTACGCGCTAGCAGTGTTCACAGACGGACGGAGAGACAGACAGAAGAATGGACGGACGTTTTTAAAAGAACTACTTTTTGGTATCAGGGAACCCTAAAACGTGTATTTCCATTGAAATCTCGAAATCGATTTTACGCAGCATTACATAACTTTCTCTGTACTACGTGTATTACTCCGTATGTATACGAGAAAGTAATAATTGCAATAACGTGAAGAAATCACCGCTAATGTAAATATTTCCGACGTGAAAGACTGGTCAAAAAATTACATTTTTTTAATTTTTGAAGAAAAAAACCCACAAACAATAGAATAGAGCAATATGATTTTTATGTCATCGGTAAGGGTGCATTTTTTACTATCAATACAAAAAATATAAAGAAAAAGTTTGGAGCCGTTTGAGAAAATCTTTGTTTTGTTATATTTTTAATTGCAAATGTGATTGCGCTATTGCATGAAAACTACTAAAATTATAAAAAAAAAGCTAAATGACCTTAATGTAAGAGATATTTATAGGCAACAAATTTCATTTGTGGAAAAAATCTTCATCTTCAATTTTATAGTTGTAGAAAGACGCCGGAAAAAAATTAAAAACTTTGCAATTTTCGAAAATTCAAAATTAACCGTAAAAGTCGGACCTATGCCACCTTTATAAGGCTATTTTACTTTATTCGTACCAGAAATTTAAAGAAAAAATTTGGAGACGATTTTTAGAAAATTTTGAAAATAGCCGCGGGGCGTCATGTAAATTACCCCCAAATTTTAAAGAATGTTTTTCCAAATTTCAAAGATTCGACTAGAGACAGATGGACAGGAGTTTCTTCAATTTGGAAAAGATCGTGCGTGTAGCTTAGGCGCTTGGTTTGTTCACATACGACAGACAGACAGACGGAAAGACGGACGGACGGACATTTTGAAAAGAAAAGAAAAAAACAACACTTTTTCGTTATCAGGGGACCCCAAAACGTGTATTTCCGTTGAAATCTCGAAATCTTCCTTTGCACCTAATAAGAACTAGAAGTGCTACAGAATGGCACAGATTTTCTCCTAGTTATGTTTTCTAATTTCCTTGGCGTGGACTGACTTTACGGTCTTGCCTCATCCACTTGCTAGCTGCCATCTATCGCCACCCCAAATACATTTTTTTTTACATTTTCTCAACTTTTCGGTTTCCAAATAGTAGAATCGAAGTCATTCACTTCCGTAATACTATCTTTTGAGGCGATTTCTTCACAGTATTATATTTATGAGTACATGTGCTTTAAATAATGTAAAATAAAGTTTCTCATAAACACAAAAGTTTTCTGTGAAAATGAGCTCTAAATTCCCCTTTTCAGAAACTCTCAAACGTCGTTTTCTCAAAAAGACTCCAAATTTTTTCTTCAATTTTTTTGAAGGGATTGTGCTTATTGTACTGTTTAATATGGCGTTAAATTAATTTTGGGGCATTTTTTGTTTTTCAAAAATTACACAAATGCAATTTTTTCAAATATCTCTCACGCCGTTAATTTGTAGTACATTTCCATCGATTGGAATACACTGTTACGTTTGTGAGTGACTGAGATTTAAATGACTTCCAATTAAGGTTTGCGAAAGCTCAAGAGGTTCTTGTGAAAAGAGCTTCAAGTTTCGCATTTACAGTAACGATTAATCGCTATTTTCTTAATAACGGCTTCACATTTTTCACTGAAAATTTGTATTTAGGACGAGGTTTTACTCTTCTTTAATATTCTTGAAGTAATATTTCGTACTACTTGTAAGAAAGCGAAAAGTTGTGAAAATGTCAAAATAATGTGCTTTGGGCGACGATAGATGGCAGCTGGAATGAGGATGGCGCAAGACCATAAATCCAGTCCACGCCAAGGAAATTAGAAAACTTTACTATGAGAAAGGCTGTGCCATTCTATGACACCTCTCGTTTAAATATTACATCGTTTGTTGCTATTACCCTTTCTTTGTTTTATTTTTGGTCGGTCACCGCTCATAATTGTCCATTTATGCCACTTAAAATGTTTCTCAACACTTCTTACACTTCTTAAAACATGACGGCCGTCATCTGATCTCGCTTTTCAAACGAAGTGGTCACATGGTTCGTGATGGAAACTGGTACTGTGCAGAACGAGTGCACCGGAGGAGCCCACCCATTTCTTTCCATCATGGGAATATCGGGAAGGAAACGATATTGTCAACATCCGAACGTGTGGCACCCTCCGATACTACTCCCACATAGCTGCAATAATTTAAACACACATTTGGCACACGCTAGTAACTTGGCGAACATTGTTAAACAGGTTTTTTAAATAGAACTGTAGAAAAAAACGAAAAATTTTGAGTAGTCTATTTATAAACAACCCTTATTGAAGAAAGTGAAAATAATTAATTGTCTATTATTGTCTAATTGTCAATGATTAATAAAACTACAACTAAATAATTTTATGTATATTATAAACATAAATAATTTATATATATTATATATTATAACCGAGTAATTTATTTATATTAGAAACAATTGATAATCTAAAAACAAAAGGTTTGATAATTTTATTTCGATAATATAAATACTGCCCACATAAGACAATCATTTGTCAGCAAAAAGTTCCAAATGATTCTGGTAAACAAGAACGTTCAATAATTTTAATATGAACTGTTTAAACGTTGGTGAAACAAGTTTTTTCAATCACATTTTAGCCCGAATTTTACATGTTTAAACTGAAAAAATTGGTTATAATTTTTTTTCACTATCGTTCACATTGTTTAAAAATCTGAAAAAATATGTTATAGAATGTTAAAAGACACATTTTAGGGGGGATTGAGACAGTACTTCAACGTTATGAAGTCGAAAATCAATTTCAAAAATTTATTTATTTTCTTCTATATGGATTTGGCATCAAAATTCAGAGACGAAAAAAAACTTTCAAATTCAAGAATGTTTTCCCTCTGCATTTTTTTCATCCGGATACATACAACAGATGCTGAAAAAAAAAAAAAAAAAACTTGCAAAACACGTTTCTCGTTGTACCTCTGCAACAGATTGCCCTAGGAGGCTGATTTTTTGTGAATCTACGTCATTTTGTATTCTTTGATATGACGATTATCGATTTGGTTTGTGGGCACGTTTAGCCGCCTTATTCGGCTATACCCTTTACTGAAAGTTTGAGACAAAGATTGAAAGATTGTCATCGGCACACTCTTTCAGTTTTTAATAGTTCGATTATCAAATGAAAACTTTCGAAGGTCTTTTTCCATAAACGAAAAACACTTAAGCGGTGAACAGATTGTTATTTTTATTGTTTATTTATTTATTTATTTTACGTCAAAAAAACAGTTAAAAACTGCGTATGACATTGTTATGAATAGTATGGTAAAAGATAATATTTATTCTAAATATGGAGTTTTCACTGTACCTTAGTAAAATTTCTAATGAAAATAAGCAAATAATGCTTTTAATACTGAATGATTACAAAGTTTGCAAAATGCAAAGTAAATAATTAAATATATGCTCATGGCACCATCATAAATACTCAAGTACAGTCCAGCGCACCACACGGAGAAGCGAGGAACTAGCTTCAAATCGTTTTCAGAAAATCAGAGAAAAAACAGGGAGTTGACGCACCTTCGACCAACAACGGTGGGGCGTTTCCGAGTTTCACAATAGTAGCGGGCGTGGCAAGGGGCTTCTCAATCTTAAGTAACTACCCAGATAGGGTAACGAGCGGCGGTCAGTTTATTTTTCACAAAATGCAGAGGTCTAAATTTGTTTCTACTTCCTCGACTATCACATATTTCGTTTGATTGTTATTTTTTCATAATTACAGTAATTTTCAAACTGTCAATTCCAGAAAAAAGAAAACACATCGATTGCCTTCACTTTTTCACTGTACGGGATGTTGGATTGACGAGGGTCAGTGGAATTTGGCTGCTCATTACTAGGGAATGTATTTTATTGTAATAAAAAATCAAAATATGTACATATATGTATTTATTTTTTCAAAAATATGTAGGAAAAAATTAAAAATATGTAAAATAAAAATTGAAGTTAGAGTTTAAAATTGTTAGATACAACATGCATTTTCAAGTTTTCAAAGAGAAAATGTCAATCAGCTCTCACAATAGATTTGTAGCGGCTGAAGGAACGTTCCACTTCTACAGAAGAAATTGGAGCATATTTGAACGCTGACATGACCGTTGGGTTCAGTTGTAGTTCCAGTGTTGAGGTGTCTTTTCCTCCGCTGAGAATATGGCTATGATTTTCATGTCTTTCCAGCATGGATTTTTCTCCAACGAATCTTGTAATTTCTTTTTCATTTTTTCTGTGCTTTCACTTGTTATGTCTTTTAATTTTGCTAATGCACAGTTAATAACTTCAATACTAGCAGCTAATGGCATATTCTGAGACTCAAGCTTTGCGATAGCAAAGATTACTTACAAAGCTTACGATACTAAAAAAATTGCATTTGCAGAAATGAAAGCCAAATTGTATCTCAGACTAGAATCGTAAATCAAATATTTTGCTTTTTGTAGTGCCGCAGATGACTCGGAGTCCAACTTCAAAAGAATATTTTTTATTTGCTCAAAGTTTTCACAATAATATTTAGCTGCTTCTAACCACGTGCGCCATCTTGTACGGGCTGTGGAGGCAAATTCAGTTCAATATAACAGTCTTTAAACATTTTAACTCTGCTTACTTTCAAAAATACTTTTTAACAGTCGATATCAAAGTATCGACATCAGGAAATTGATGTCGAATAGTTTCTGCCACTCGATGAAGAGCATGTATTACGCACGTAAGATGAATAATTTTTGCAGAACACTTTTAATGCACTCCCTGCTTTCACCATGTAAGGAGCAGCATCGGTTAAAAACAACAACACGTTTTCATGCATGATAACCCACAGCACTCATCGAGTCAAAATCGAAAAATCTGGCAATTGTAGCGTGGTTGCATTTTTCTAAAACTTCACAATATAATGGAAATGGTTTTCAAGGAGAGTCAGGGCACCTTTCCTACAATAATATTTGTAATATATCTTTCTTCAACCTCAGTAGTTTCATCAATTGAAACCCAGAATTTACTAGTTTTATTTGCTCTCGAATTTTAGTCAGAGTGTCCAAATAAATAGTTTTCATGTAATTTTTTCTGAGTGTGCTTTCATCCGGAATTTATTTGTCGGTGTATTTTTCTAAGAAGCTCTGGAACTCAGGGTCGCTGACTTTGTAAATGGGAATATCGGCTCTAATCAACGCACGACACAAAGCGGTAAAGAAGACTGACTTACTTGATTAAACATCAGGTGAAGATGTTAAGAATGTTGGCTGAAGCTTCCATTTTCTTTGTTTTCTCTGTGCTTTGCTGTAGTGATGGCTGCGTGACTTGAAACTGTTGGGAGATGGAAATCTTTTTCTCACCGAAACGCAGTACGATATACTCGAGTCACTTCTGAAGGTTTCATTAGGAAACTCGCGGATGTATCTAGCCACTAACACTTTGGATGTCGCTTCGATTTTTGGCATTGTCTCGTACGAGTCCACACCACTCAATAAGATTGCTATATGAAACGTAAAATACTTGAAAGTACAGTCTGTAGTTTTACGAAGAGCCGGTGCATACATGACCAGTTGTAGTGGAGAGCTAATACTGATAGGTTCCGATTTTCGCATTTCTGAGGCAGAGAGGTATCTAGGTGGGGCGCAGGAAGCGATAAGACTGACATTTTAAACAATGTTTGTCGGATTAATATTGTGTTGCGCGTGGGTTGAATGTAACACGAGAAAGCATGTGATTGGTTAGACTTCTACTTCTTGACCATCCGCTCATTCTACGCGGTTTCTGAGAAGCAAGGGCAGAGGGTCAGTCGGAGCGAAGGTCAGGAGGATATAAACGTGCAGTGTTACATTGCTAAGTTTATCAGAAAAACAGATTCACGGAATATTATTGGGAAATTCTTATTTGATGTTTTTACAAGTAATATTTGAATGTAACGAAATATGTTAAAAATGGTGGTAAAAGGTAAAATATGTGAAAATATGTACTTATACTAAAATATGTAAAATAAAAATGGTTTCAATTCATTCAGAATGTCTAGAAAACTCTAGAAAATAAATTCAAAGCAGGTACCTTGCCCCTATTAAAACATGTATTTACATGAAAATCCGTTCCCTACTCATTACTGTCCTTTTTCTCACCGCCAAGATCACCGCCATCTCCCGATGAAAGCATGCACCACACTTACGGGAATAATGACCTAAGCTGTTGACGCGTCCGGAATCACTAACCAACCAACCAAGAAGCCACTGCGGCAAGTAAAGGTAGCTCAGGCCATCAAGTGAGGTCACTGCAGTGCCTCTGAGCGCGAGGTCTTAGAATTCGAGTTCAGACTTTGGCTGGATTTTCGACACTAGCTACATAGCTAGAACGAATTCAGCCGCTGTCTGGAGGAGAATTCTAACGCCCGGCTGCTTTGATCTGCAGTTTTCCGTGGTTTCACCGATCAAGATCAGGCTGTACCCTAACAAGCGGGCCTCGGACCGCGCGTGATCTTTCCTTCCTATTCCTTGTCCTATTCTCACACCTTACTTATACACACTTTACGTGCACTATACTACCACACTTGTCGGGAGACCAGCCTTGAGCTGAAAGCTCGTCCCGGCTGGGGCGATGCTACGCTAGTGGGAGATACCTGGTTGGGGAATGTCGCCACAAGCCGACGTGGTACGGTGCCGAATCTCGCCATAAAGCGGGGAAACACCACCGCCACCTCCTGCGATAAAAATGCACTATAATTTCGGGACTAGTGATTTTTGACCCTGCCTGAAATCATCAATCAATCCATTACAGCATATTTTCATATAATAGGAATAATATAGGAAATATGAATAGGAATAAATAAGAATAATTTATAGTTTCATGGACATGGATAAGATGAAATTGATCATCTCGGGATCTTGAGAAACTGAACGAATATTGCGATCGACATAAGGTCGCATAATATATTCAGGATTAATATAATAAAAAAGATTAAAAATAATTACCATAATTTACAGAAGTATTAACTGTCTTAGATTTCATTGCCAAAATTAATGAATATCAATGAATAGAAGTTCAAAGCATTGGAAAGAACCAATTTTAATATTTTACTACATGCCAAACCACGTTAGTTTAGTTTATATTAAGAGACGTAGATGCCAAAACAATGATGCGGTGCAATTTTATTTAAGTTTCTAGTATACTTTAATATCGGCAGTGAAGGAAAAGATCGACCAGATTGTATCGGGGACTCAGCCCCAGTATGGTGTATAAAACGTTTTGTGAGTGCTGTTCCTGCTATACGGACACTTCATTTTGTGGCTGAACAGCATATAGTTCTGCATCGACCTTCCTCCGACCACTCCGGCCACAAACTCACGGATGTCACCTGTCGGGTATCCCGCGACTTCTCAATCACCAGTATACTCGACCCTTAAAGCTTTTTTCTAGCACCGTAGACAAAACTAGCGTTTAAGATTGTTCGTAGGACTTTATCAAAATGAATATTCCCTTATCGATGGAGCCCGACTCAAAACCCCACAATTTTCAAAAGAATTCTTGAAAGTTTTGGGTACTTTACAGATAGCTCCTGGGACAGTTTCAAAATTTTTAAAAATGTCTCCAATTTTTTTCTTTCAATTTATCGAAAGAATAGAGTGAGAAATATTTATAAAGATGGCATCGGTTAATTCTGATTATTTGAAAATTGCAAAAGTTAAATTTTTTGGACCCCTTCATACAACTACATTATTGAAGTTAGAGATTTTTTATTCAAATGAATTTTTTCTCCCTAATTGAGTTCTTTAATTGGTGTGGTACATTGTTTTGAAAATATTAGTAGCTTTCTCGTAATTTTGAGTGAAATATAAGCAATATTAAAACGTAAAGTTTCTCTAACAACTGCTGCAAATTTGTTCTTTAAAGTGTTTATACGCATAGTGCTAAGTACATTGAATAACACACCATAAACGACAGTTTGATCTAGTTGTTTGATTTTTCAAAAATTAAACAAATTTAATATTTTGAATAATCTTTCACGTTATTAGTATTTTTATATAACGGGTGTTGTTTTATGAACTATTGGTTTTATGAGTGGAAATTTCAAATAATTTGTTAAGAAGTTTCTAGAAAACTCAAAATTTTTCGGTGGAAATTACCTCCAAATTGTGTATTTTGAGAAACGAATTTTCTCAAAAAGTCTCCAAAATTTTCAATGAAAATGCGCATGTAGAGCCAGGTTTACTCTTTCATAATTTTCTTAAAGTCATATTTCTATTTTTCGATTAGGGAAATGGAAAATTGTGAAAATTTGAACAAATTAACGTGTTTTTTGATTAAACACTATATCCTCTATAAATATTACATGCAAGTAAACAATAAACCATTGTGTTAATTAATATGTTTGGTAAATATTAAATTCTATAACATTTTCTGTAGAGCCTCTTATTTTTTAGAAAATTGTTCATTACTGAGTGCGATGTTGAAATATTTTGATTCTTTGCCTGCAACATTTCGAATCATGGCAAAGTTATTCAGATACATAGATTCAATGTTGCAAATGTATATTAAAAGACGCTTACGCATAAAAAGATCACTTTTAGCAATATTATTGATTTTATCAAATCATTATGTTACACAGTCTAACACGTTTACAATCGGTATGGTCAAATGAGACTCTTGTGGGGCAGATGAGTCAAAGTCAAAAAAGTTCGAAGTCCTTGGACAGTAAGGCTGTGGGTTCGAAACCAATGTATTATACCAGCTATATTTTCTTTTCTTAAAGATGTCGCCTCATCATTAGATCAAAACGAGGCACCTATTGGATTATTTTTAGATCTTTCAAAAGCTTTTGACGTCATTGATCATGACATTTTACTTTCCAAATTACCTTCATATGGAATTCTGGTATTGCTCTAGATTGGTTATGTTCTTACCTTAAACAACGATCTCAGAGAGTTGAAATACCTTACTGGAATGATGGAACATTACGTACGCACCTTTCCGATTCTTTGCCCGTTGCATGGAGTTACTCAAGGATCGATTTTAGGCCCTATTCTGTTCCTACTTTACGTAAACGATATGCCCTCGACGATTCAAAACGGAAGAACAGTTCTCTTTGCAGATGATACGAACATCCTTTGCAATAAAGAAACCGTAAATAGTACAATATCAGATGTTTCAAATTGGTTCCGAAATAACAAATTAATAGTAAACGAAAAGAAAACGGTTTTAATGCAGTTTTCCATTTCAAATAAACAATTCTGTGCTCCATTGAAAATGAACAGTGTACCATTGACTGATGTTAAGGCAACAAAATTTTTAGGTCTCTCAATTCAGTCAAACCTTAAATGGAACGTCCATTTAAATGAATTGAACACACAATTAAGTTCTTATGCTACGGTTAAGAATTTTGCAAATTCAGTCAGCCTTCATACTGCTCGTTGTGTATACTTGCGAATGTTCATTCCTGCCTGAGATATGGCATAATATTCTGGGGAAATACATCTTATAGCTCCCAGACTTTTAGATTACAAAACGAATTGTACGAATAATAACCAAATCCCACCCACGTGATTCATGTGTTTCTCTTCATTAATCTAGGAATTCTACCATTACATGTCTTTTTATTTACGAATCAGTGGTTTTTGTAAAAAATGACTTGCTCAAGGGCGGGAATATTTTTTCAGAAAATGCAGAAGTCTATTACTATAACACCGACGTAGAAATCATATTCATCAGGGGGCAGTATCAACAGCTCATTACAAAAATTCACATACAATACATGTACATTATTTTACAACACTTTGCCAGATGACATTAAACGATTAAATTCAATAAAAAGTTTAAATCCCAAGTGAAATCGTTTCTGCTATAACTGTTTCTATACAATTAGAGACTATACTGAGCATAACAAGAAAAGTAACATTAATTTTAACAATGATACATAATGCATTATTTACCATTTGGACTGTATAATGAGTATAAACAACCTGTAACAACTATTGTACTACAGCTTCCGGGTCAATGACCCCATCTCGATCAGGTTTTTCGTCCAGTTTCCCTGATCCATTGAGCAAATGCTGAGATGGCCCCTTGTTTTGCTTCTGGACATAAATGTAACTTCATTTTCTGTGCACGTCTTCTAGAATTCAGTGGGAAATACAATTATTCAAATTATCGTTTCCATGTTGTCGCGGCAGGAAGTAATAAGAGCCAAAATTTATTGCTTATTTATCTTTGACAATAGATTTTATTACATGGGAGTTTTTTTGTTTTTTTTTCTCCCTTTCAAAATTCAAAATTTATTGCTTATTTATCTTTGAAAATAGATTTTATTACATGGGAGTTTTTTTTGTTTTTTTTTCTCCCTTTCAAAATTTCAAAATTCAAAATTTATTGCTTGTTTATTCTTGAACATAGATTTTATTGCATGGGAGTTTTTGTTTTTTTTCTCCCTTTCAAAAATTCAAAATTTAAGTAGTATATGAGTAAGTGTAGGGATCACAGAATTTTGAAAATGTGCACACAATTCACTTTTCCCCATAGCACGTCATACGCAGTTTTTAACTGTTTTTCTGACGTAAAATAAATAAATAAATAAATAAATGTAAACATGAATGTTTTCAATTGTGTTGGAGGCGTGGGGGACATTCCGAATTTCTTGCGTATTACATTTTGTATAATCCTTCTATAACATCTTGAACCGACAGGCAACTGTGTGTAATCTATGTGTTTAATTGAGGAACTAGATCCCCCACCATGTTACGAGTTCCAAGGTAGGGCCAAGGAACATCATGGGTAAATATGTAAACGTACAGGACAGAGACAAGTCAACGCGATGTTTGGGATGCCCCTTCCAAGGGAAATATTGTTTTGAAATCCGACTAATTTTATTCAAAATAATTGCCATATAAAGTAACATGTTAATTATCAAATGTAACTCCATGTACTCTTCATTTATGAATAACACAACTATGAAAAAATGAAAATAATTATAAATAAAAATAAACCAAATATCTTAAATAATTGAGTTTCAAGATTTTTTTAATTCAACAAAAATGAGGGCCAAAAGTTAGTTAAACGGCAATGTTTTGCCCTTTCTCTTCGAAATAGACCAAAATGGAGAGATATCCTGATTAGTATGACGACATATCCAAATCAGATTCACATGATGAATTAACTCACCTATTTTTATTTCAAACTAACAGTAAAACAATGTTTCAATAATATTTAGGAATGTGAGAGGCGAACTGAAATTGTGCCCTCCCCGACGAAATTCTTTTTAGATACGCCCCTATAGCCGGTTACCTGCAGGCGGAGGGCGGTGAAAGTCACGTCGACAGGCGTCGTCGTCGTTGAGCTTGACGTCTTCGGTGCACTGGTGTTGGGGCATAAGTCCATTCACCTCGCGTTTGTGCTATTCAGCGTGACCTTTCCGGTATGGCAATCAGGTTACAATGGATCTCGGGAGCTGCATCAGCTGCAACGGTACGCGCCCTCATTCCCGTTATTCGCGTCCGGTAACTGCAGAAAATTGTTTTGGAGACAGTAGGAATCCCTTATTATTTTAGATATCTCGATATTCTAGCTCGTTTGATTACTGCTTGAATATTGGTATCTATCGAGATGTTAAATATGCATTATCTGTCGGAGAGGTTCAAATATGTACCTTTCTCAATCGACAGCGTCTCCTAAATGAGAAATTTGTCAAAACAGCTCGTCGCAGAAACGAAGTTGGGAATCGCTGGGACAAAGCGACGATTGCTGGGACAAATCGTAGTGCGGAACGCATGCGCGTCTATTCAGATTGGTTTGAGAAGCAATTTTTCTGGCGAGTTTCGAATTTGCCCCAGCGTCGTATCACGTGATACACGCTCCCGTGTTATACGAGTTAAATAGATGAGTAATGATTGTTTGATGGTGTGACTTTTTCCATGAAATGTCGTTGCTGGGTTTCAAATTGGAAGCAGCGATTGACCAGCGACGGTTGCGATAGCTTGTTTAGGCAGCTAGGGTGCGGTCCTTTCAAGGCGGATTCCATCTCACATATTTTCTCTTTCTATTTTCTCTTTGTGAGGTTACACCGAGCACATTACAGTTACGCCAATGATGTTCCAGTTCCCTCCAGTGTAGGACTTTAAAGGCGTTTCACGTGAAAAGAATATGCCATCTGTTCAATATGTCCATTTGCCGAAA
Organism: Teleogryllus oceanicus; assembly: GCA_964035755.1. Classification (NCBI taxonomy): domain Eukaryota; kingdom Metazoa; phylum Arthropoda; class Insecta; order Orthoptera; family Gryllidae; genus Teleogryllus; species Teleogryllus oceanicus. Next base: position 9,651,047 of record CAXIVR010000003.1, read on the forward strand.
CGATAGAACGAAAAGTGTCGAACATTCACAGCAAATGCACTATTCCAATTTTATTGATTAAGGATCGTCAATAGAATCGATGAATATTTTTTCACATCATTCAAGCTAAAAATCATTCATATAATACAATATTGCTGTTTTTATCCTACCAATTCTTCAGCCAGCACTTGAAAAAACTCTTTTGAGCAAAAGAAATGAACTAAGATGGGTCAGGACAAGTGTTGCCACTGCAGCATGGTCCTAGAGTTTGAGTCTTAATGGTGGAGGTATTTCGACCAAGTAGGTCCAATTCAGCCTAGAGGCTTCAAAGCCTTCAAAACAAGAATTCTACCGGCCTCCTGCTCTGATCGGTAGATTTTTCTACCAATACCAAGCGAATGCTGGAGCAGAACCCATTAGCCACACACCTGGAGCCCAGTCAGGAGCTTTGAGCTTGTCCGGCTCGGCGGTGCCACCCTGGAGGAGATACCTGGAGGCAGTAAACCTGCCAGCCAATGTGTAGGTCGATCTCACGATCTGGCGGGGGAGAAACACCACCACCCCCACCACCTCCAGGATAAAACATGCACTACACTAGCGGGACTAATGACCTTAGATGGCGCGCCTGGAAACACAAAATAATCAATCGATCGATCGATCGGAGAACATCCATTTTGAAGAAAATCCTACGAACAATGTAGGCGCTAGCGTTGTCTATAGACGGACGGACGGATAGAAGAATAGACAGTCGTAAAAAAATTAAACATTGAATACAAAACAAAAAACAACACTTTTTCGTTGTGAGAACCACCAAAACCTTTATTTCCGTTAAAATCTCCACAATGATTTTTGACAGCTTTACAATGCTTTCTCTATACTACATGTTCGAGAAAGTAAAAATAAGTAATAAAATGTTTCTATACCGTCTTGGATGTGATTACTTCCGTTTTCAACTTCGCTTCGCTTCGGTTTCGGTTCAACAATAAATGAGGCTACGCATTAAAGCGAACCGAATTGCGCCAGTGAAAGAGAGGCGTGGGCGAGGCTCGCGAACCGAGCGCTCCTGGTTTTTGCGAAGGAAGCGCCGCGCCGCGGGCCGCATGGGGGAACGACGGGGGAGAGGCCACGCGTGCGCGGGCAGACGCAGCCATGAGTCCTCCAATGCAAGCACGTGCGTCGCCCGTTCGCCGCCGCCGCCGCCGCCGCCGCCGCCGCTGCCGCCTTGCGCGGCCCACACGCACGTGGCGGGGCGCTGCGCGGGTGGGCGGGGCCGGCGGCGGCCGCTGTGGGCCGTCACACCACCGCCACTGCCGAGGACGACGCCCGTCTGCCTCGGCGCCCCGGCCCGCCGCCGCCGTCGACGACGACTCCGACGACGACGGTTGGGAGTCAGCGGAAGGGAGATCCCGTCGAGTACACGACTCGAGCGCTTGGCCATCTTTGGGACAACCACGTCCCGGCCGACTGGACTGAGGGAGCGTCGGCCGCTACCAAAAGATACAGTGAAGCTGCGAATGGTTTTGGCGGGAGACGTGGCACGTACGACACTATCGAGCTGTATGACAAAAAAAGGCAATCACGGAGTGACTCGACAACGTTGAAGAAAAGTTTCACAAGGGCAAACGAGAGATCGTACGATATAGGAAGGAAGAACTTAGAAGTAAGCGGTGTTCAATCTGTCGAAAGTGATGATACAATGTATAGTGCCCGAGAAGGAAGTATAGATACTATGTACAGTGCTCATTCCTTTGTCGAGAGAGACAATAGAACTGCAGAAGACACTGGCTGGAATGGGTTTGAAAGAACTGTTATTCAGAGAGACGGAAGTTTGGGCACTATGTATAGTGCCCTATCCGACACTGAAGAGAGTGTTAAAGGTAAAGATGACAATTAAGGAAACCAATAGTGAACACCACTTTGAAACATATTCCAAGTGATGAGCCACTCAAGATATTTCAAACTAAGTATTTATAAATTGAGAGTAGAAGCTAATTGACAAAATATTGAAGATAACATTGGTCTCAACATCCAAAGGAAACTAATGGTGCTAACTCAGCACGTACGTTCTCGCCCGTATTTCCACGCAGACTTAGGCGAAAAATTCTCAAATTTTCGAAAAATTATACATGAGCTTATTTCAAAATCTATCTTTAAGGAACAGATTTCACTAAGGGGAAATTCTCTATCTTCATAACTGTAGTTGTATGAAGGCGCCGAAAAAAATTTGAATTTTTGCAATTTTCGAAAAATCCGTTTTCAACGAAATGAGACCAGTATTAAACATCCTTCACACTATCCAACAACAAAAATTAATTGAAAATAGATAATTTTTTCACACCACAAAATATGACACTGCTCCACTATGTAACACCATTCATTGGAAGCTTTTAACGTAAACATTCGAGGGGGTTGATCCACGTCTACCACATCCAGTTCTTTTTCTTGAACTTGAAGCTTACGCAGCAACGCAGCTTAGATTGATAGACTAACGTTTCTGGGCGCATCAACTGCTATTACCATGAGTCTCGTATTTGTAGTTCATGTTTTGTCAAGGGAGTTGGTTTTCATCTTCCCTTACTCAATGGTGAGATCCGGCACCGACCTAAATGTCGGCTTGCGGGATCTTTCCCAATCAGTTTCTCCCACCAGCGGAACACCGACCCAGCCAGAAGAAGAAGCTTCTGATTGGTCTCCCGACGTGTGTGGTAGTGTAGTGCACTGATGTGTAAGTAAGGGATGATGATAAGACAGGGAATAGAAAGGAAAGATCGCGCGCGGTCGCGTGTCCCATTTGTTAGGGTACTGTTCTGGCATTTGCCAGAAACCAGGGACTTTTGATCAGAGCAGTCGACCGCTGGAATTCTCGTACAGACAGGGACTGAACTCCATTTAGCTATCTAGCTAGTGTCGAAAATCCTGCCGCCGTATAGCTCAGAAGGCCACATCATAATAGTCGAAACGTCAGGTCGACGGACTGTGACGAGGTCCATTCCGGACAGCCAAATATCAAATGACTCCGGCTGAGGAAACCACCTGCCAGTCTGACTCGCCCCTTAGAGACTCCCGATCAGAGGCATTGCAGTGACATCAGTTGATGTCCTGAGCCACCAGATTCGGTGCTGCAATAGAGGGAGGAGCAACATTCATGATGCTCAGGGCGTACAAATTAAATCCGCCTGTTATATTATGGCAATGGGATGATCTAATTTTAAGCAGATACTGATATTGTTAGCTTGGCGACAATGTGCTCAAAATTACTATATTTTTTAGTGTCTTTGCGTTTTAAATGTTTTTCCTAGTACAATTCAATATTTTCATTGTGTTGATGCATTTCTTTCACTACTTGTCGATGAAAATAGAAATCTCAAATATTTTCGGGCAATGATACATCGAAGCAAATTTATCGTAAAGTTAATTAATATTACTATCTTATATCGGCTGAAATGGCTGCTCAGTGCAACAACTGTTGAAGTAGTAGATTATTTGACTCGGAAGTCCTGGTGTTCGAGTCCAGACGGGACCGAATTTTTTGGCATTATCTATTCACGAATTTCTAGGTCGAATTCAGCCATTGTCTCGAGAAGAATCGTAACTAGAAACTGCTCTAATTGATAATTTTCGTGTTTCCCTGATCAATTTGAGGCGAATAATGGAGAAATATTGTAACCGACGGGACATGGATAGCGCACGATCTTTCCTTCCTTCTCCTTAACCCCTCTTTATACCACCCACACACCCACACACCCACCCACACACACACACACACACACACACACACACACACACACACACTCACTGACACTGACACTTACATGAACTACACTATCACGTGAGTCGGGAGATCAGTCTCGAGCTAGTAGCTGGTCGTGGCTGGGGCGGGGCCTCACTGAGAGTAAGTGCAAGGGAAATCCCCTCAACCCGGCGAGCAGCCGCCGAATCTCTTTTTACTGGGAGGAAGGGCACCGTTTTCTTCGAGTTGTATCGTACGCTCGGAAATACGACGTTCTGACTCACTCATTCACCACTACCTTACAGACAAGACTTGAGGAAGAATGAAAATCCTATTTTCGTCTGAATTTATTTAGTAACTTCTAAATTACTATACAGAGTCTTATTTTTTGTGCAGTCATTAATTAAGGACTTTGCTTTTGAGATGTTTTATGACAGTTTGTACACACTCGTACTCATAATTGAGTGCAACGTTACATTTTGAATTAACTCCACTATAAAAAATATGTACTCCTCGAATCTTTAAGACTTTATTCCTCTAGATTGATTACTCACATATTATCTTTAATTCTGTATTATCTGACTTATATTCATTTATATTATAAATCACTCGAGATTTGTCTGTATATCTCACAGCTGTATAATTTAATGGTAAACTTATTTAGGAGGATGTAAAGGCAGTGACCTTCAGGTAGTGCTATCAGAAATACTGTTTATTCAGTATTTTGGCGCCTCAGGATGCAATGTAAGAATACTGACAACAATGATATGAACAGATTTCTATAAGAAGGGACCGCTTTGACAGCTACTGCTGGGATCATAACTGCAGGTTATGTCCTTGTGCCGAATTCGTTAAGTTATATCGAAGTATTTACGAGTAACTGCTTTCGTTTGCAGTGGGGTCCCTCGTAAATACTTACGACACAACTTCCTGCAATGCCATCGTCCAACAAACTTTCTTTTGTTTTCCGACCTGTCCTTTCGTCTTGTGCGCAGAAATCTCGCACGCACAAACTCTCGCTTTACACATAAAACTATCGAGTCTCCGATAAATGCGACTTTTTCAGGCGAGGCCTCACAAGCAGAGAGGAAGCAGAGACCTTCGTCGAAGGGCGATCGCGAGAGACTCAGCCTCACAGAAAACCGCGCCGAAGTGCGAGCCCCGCCCCCTCCGAGCTTCCCAAACCCCTTCGTCGGGGCCGCCCGCGCAGCGTTCAGCCTCCCGACGACCTCCGCGGCCCCGCCCGCTTCCGCTTCGAGCGACCCCGCGCGACGGCGACCCGGAGGTCGCTCGCCTGAGGTTCGACCTCACCTCCCCCAGGCGCGGGTCGCGCGCGTCGCGCCGCCGTCGCCTCGAGGAGTGCGTGTGCGCGGCCGTGAAGGAATTGGCCGTCGAGATGGCGGCAGCAGGACTCCGCGAGCGCCGTCAGCGACGCTCTGGCCGGCCGGCCTCCGGCCGCGACGGCCTACCCTGTGGTGAGCCTCCTTAAGGCGGCTCAACGCGTCAAGGAAATTACATGATGGATTGGTAGATGGTGTTTTCTGATATATCGTTGAATGACCTTCCCCAAATCCATATTAAAACTCTGGTATTATATTATTTATTATTGGTTTAAACCGTTGTAGAGTATTTTTTCAAGGACCTTCGATAAACCGGTAGAATACTTATTGATTTGTATGATGCGGCTTCTTTAATCGGTTTTCCAGGTTTTGGTGTGGCTAAGGACAAATGGGTATGGTATGGTATGGACAAATTTATTTACATACATCATTTTTTCCTCATTCACATTTACTTCTATTTCTTCGTGATTCGTCCTCAGCATAGTTTTACTAGCCTTTTATGATTAGACCCGATGTTTTGCTGTGATTTCATAAGTATCACGATTGTGTCAAGTTCCTTGGCTGATTTTGTAAAACTATGTCATCCGCAAAACGCAGGTGTGACAGTTTTCTTCCATAGCTTTTGATCCCAATTACGTTTCCTCAATTAAAATCTGGAACAGCAATAAAGCAGAAAACAGTTTTGGTGACATACGATCTCTATGTTTAACTCCTCTTGATATTCTAATTTTATTTCTCAGTTTTTCTGTCTTCATTTTTGTCCAGTTGTTATTGGACATTTTAGTGAAAATTTTAATGTACTTGAATTCCTTGACTCTATAGAACTTGACATAATGGCCTTCAACTGAATGGAATGCTTTGCTGTATTCAACGAAGGCGATGTAGAATTTTAAATTGAATTCCGTGACATTTTCCATTGAAAAAGTCAAAGATTCTGTTAGCGGTTTTCCAGTCTTTTTTCAATTCAAAACGTAAAAGAATTCAATTAAAATTTATACATCGCCTTCGTCGTAATTACTGGTATGGTAATTTATATAACTGGGGGTGTCGGTGAGCGAAGCTTTAGCTTACTGGACTCTGAACCCCCAGTGCGTGGGCTCGATCCCGGCCGAGGTGCCCGGATTTTCGAAGGGCGGAAAATCCACAGTAGCCATGTCTCACTTGTAGCATGTAAAAGACCCTAGCGGTTTGCCCGGCAAAATTAAATACCTTCGAGAAAGTGAGAGTCATATACCCGGCGCATTACGGGACCGTCCGCGAGGTGCGCCTGCTCAATTAGGTCCCCAGACTCATATCGGAGGTAGGCTTGTAAAGAAGCTTGGGTCGAAAACTCAGGGAAGGCAATGGGAAACCAACCTTGAGTATTTCCTCCCAAGAAAACCCATCATCGATCACCTAACTTCCGTATATGGAATTTAGGACCAAAGAAGAATTTGTATAACAAAACAAAATGAACTAAATTTAAGGAATGAAAGCTAATACATTTTAATAATGCGCAACGATATCAGCTAATGTAAGGCACCTGGAATGTGTCTTTGAACATGAGCAACATATCTTCTGACGACAGGCAGTTGGGGCCTGAGCTATGTTTCATGGCGTATACACAAAATTAGTCCTTTTTGAATCTTCTTTACATCTTGGGGAAACGGGGAGGTAACTTTTCGGGTCCCCTACTTCGAAGCTCGGGCGTTCAGAAACGAACAACGTTAACATTTATGTTAAATTAAATTGACAAATTGATATTCTCCACAATTTAATATTAGGTTTAAAATAAACGTTTAACAGTATTAAGGTTACCCATACTCACCACCATCTGTATAGTGCAGGTGTAAGGTTACTCACACACACCATCCGCGCAATTTAGGTGCTGGGATTGGAAGTTGGTTTTCGGGTTGTTGCTATGTTCCCGTTTAAAACAATGATTCACAAAGTGCGGAATATTTGCATGTGTCCAACTACATTTTCTTTAATCGCGAGAAATGACGATATCATTATTGTTCACAAAGAGTGATAGAATGTTAAAGTTATGTGAATGGGAGATCGTGAATAAAGCAAAAAGAAATTATTTGAGGAATAGTAAATAAATTTATATTTACTAGCAAATATATACAATATTATAATTACTAGCCGGGTCCCGTAGCGCAGTGGTAACAATGTCAGTCGCTAGCCGCGGGGCCTGTGGATTCGAATACCCCCTGGGTATGAATATTTGCTTTAGTGTTGAGTCACAGTGGGTCTTATCCGAACCATCATGCATCATCTTCAAGACTCCATTCCTTCCCAGACAGCTCCCAGTCCGAATGTTGTATGAATGTGACTGCCTGCGTGCCAAGGGAAAAAAGCTCCGAAATGGGTTTCTGAGTCCCAACGTGAACGCCACCTGCCCGCCACCAAACCTTGCCATTGGTTAAAAGGGTTCAAGCACCGCCTTGGGTTTAGGAGTAAGCGCTGAACCGCAATGGGCTTACGAGATACTGCGGAGATACGGAGTGGAGACTAGTGTCAAGGGACTTTAGGGTGTAAAAAGGGAGTGATATAGTGAATGAGGGTAGGGAGCATCAAGTGATAACGGAAAAGTTAAAGTTGACGTAAATGATGATGGTGACTTTCTTGGATCTTTCTGCTTAAAATGTGAACCAAATACGTAGACACATTTATTTGAAACAAGTGGAATGTGGCAATACTAGGGTGACCAGATCCTCAACAATAGAAGGGAGGACATTTGGTGAAAAGAGAGGACAATCCATAATATTTTAAATAACAATGTAATAGTGTGTACATATTACACTGTACTTTGTGGGTGTATTGTAACAGATGTGAAGTACTGACACATGCAAAAACTAATGAACGTTTATTTGAAAAATAGAGACACAGGTTTCAGGTGTACAAACTTTGCATTCAGTTTCAGAATCCTTTCTTCCCATTCTGAATGCAGGATATTTGCTGCCTGGGACACAGTTAAACTTTGCATTTCCGCTTGGGCATTTTAACCATCACAATACATCTTTGGAAAATATATGTCTAGCAAAACAAAAATTGTTTGCGTTTCCTACCTCGACATAATCACCAACAGTTCACAATACTACTAAAAATAAGAATGAGTGAGCCTCTGGGATTGCACGGATTGCACGAGAGAATATTCCGGTGATAGTGCTGCCACCTTCAGATATATATCGTACTTTCAGACGAACAAGTTACAAAAAGGAGGACATTTTGTGAGTTTTACGCCGCCGGCGGATGTCTGGCAAGTTTTTTTTTTGGGTTTAACCCTCGCTCGATGTGTCCGCAGGCTGGCGCGGTGGCCGTGCCCATATGGAGCCTCAGGCGCCACCGCGCGGGGGCGGGGGCGGGGGCTGCTTCTGCGGGAGCCGGCCGTGCTCGGCGGCGCCGTCGCTAGGGAAGCACGGGCCCCGACTACTGCCGCGACGGCGAGGACGTGCGCGCGTGGCGGCGCGTCTGGAGCAGCGTGCACCTGGCGGAAGACGCGCCGGCCCCATCCGCCCTGCGCGTGCACGTGCGCCGTCGACCGGCGGCCGCCGCAGCGCGCGCTGCCGCACAGGTATTAGCCGTGCGCGTTTTCTTCAGGGCTCATGTCGCTAGATGCGAGGGTTTCTTATTTCGACGGTAGTACTACTCATGAAAACGTGCGCGAATGAATAGGAGAGTGGCACGAGTCGAAAATGTCCTTGGTCGTTCTGTAGAGTTCGCACGAGATATCTGTGCGAGCGAGACACGCAAAGAGGAAGCCAATGCGCATTTTCAGTAAAGACATACAACACAACTCTCTGATAAAAGCAAATCTCATATAAAAGACACCTTTTCAAAAATATAAAACATGACAAGTAGTGTTGGCAACTGAGTGGTAGATTTCCTTCCGATGCTTTCCCGCCCTTTTAATCGGAGCCTCCCAGTGACCTTCGGTTGGTTTTTGACCGCGAAAATCAAATATCTCACATTTTCTAATCTCGTGTATATCCGTGAAGCAGGTGATGATAAATGACTGGTCCATAATGCAACAGGTTCATAAAATGAGCAGGAATTTCGCATCAACCCTTTCAATGTTTGAGGAAAATAACTTCTGAGTCGATGTGGCTCTGGTTATCCCGTCGAGTGTCGTCGCCGAGAATATTGACTCATACGCATGTTCATGGCCTTTAACTTTCCGAGGATTTGATTTCTTGCATGGTGGCTATATTGCATTAAACATAATAAAATAACATGTCAGGCCAAGTAAGAGTATATAATTTGTTATTCATGGATATATGCTATATCATGCGATAACTTTTTATGATCACAGTAAACCCTCGTTGGCACGAACTTACTGAATACAAAATTCGCCGTAACCGACCAAAACTTCGGTCCCGTAAGGATTATGTAATACGGACATTTATAATATTCAGATAGCACGAATTTTTATAACACGATCTCCAAATATTTTCGGTCCCTTGGAAATCGTGTTAATGAGGGTTTACTGTATTATTATTATTATTATTAATTATTATTATTATTATTATTATTATTATTATTATTATTATTATAACAATGGGCTGGAGAAGAGTACACACCCATTCTATGCCTCTAAAATTGCTTGACATTTATTTCCCACGCGTCACACAAGCTCAGACCGTTAGGGAACAGATACGTGAACACATTTTATTTCTCTAGTAAACTGAGCGGGTTCCATGGCGTGAACGAGTACAACCAGACATTCTATTCGTTTTCATCCTCCGTCAGATGAACCGAAGATAACCGGGGGATCGGAGTAATCGCGAGCTCCCATTCGATTACTCGAAGGCCAGGCTCGGAATGCCAGCATTAATATCTACTATACAAATGCAAAATCAGAATAAATTCAATGGAGACTCCTCCGAGCTGGAGAAACGATGTTGATTGTTTACCAGCAGTTTTCTCGGTTTCACCTCAAAGGGACTCTTGACCCTCCAATCGAACATCCATACAAGGTTTGTAACTCAATCACTCATCTATTACATTAAGGACCATGTCAATCACGACGGAAATTTTGTTCCTCTCAATAATTTACCAGCATGTTGTGGTCTTGTGGTACTAAATAACAGGAACAAAAAAAATAAATAAAAATATTTGTATCTACAATGTAAATAAATACATTTCCAACTAGTTCTACGGCATCTGGAAATTTGCTTTATAGACGTGGCGCAAGCCTTTTCATTTGATTGCTTTACGTCCTTTCGATTTTTAATTTTAAATTTTCCATTTCTAAACCAAGAAAACCCAATACATAATAAATGTAATCAATATTTGAACATCAACCAATACACGTGAGTAATATTGACAGAATGTATCATGTCGCCTTTCGGGTATAAAAAAACAAGGCTTTTTGGCGGCAACTCATGGCTCTTTTCTAGAATTGTGTCTCACTGATCTTTTCCCTCCTACTTACCCCTTTCCCCCTACTCACTGAACATCTAGTACGTTTTATTGTCACTTTCTACGGGAAACTGCAACATCCAGACGAGAATTTTGCTCTGATAAAATATACATTTCCATATAGTCGTAGGAACAATTAGCCGACTTGGCTCAGGGCGACTAATGTTACAGCAGTACCTCTGCTAGGGTTCGAACTCGACGGTGGCTGGATTTTCGAAACAAGCTACACAGGTAGGTCGAGTACCCCTGCTGTCTGGAGGTTAATTCTGGCGGCCGACTGCTCTGATCGGTAGTTTTCCATGGTTTCTCCGATCAACACCAGGCCAATGCTGGTTCAGTACCCTAACAAACGGGCCAAGGAGCGCGCGCGATCTTTCCGTCCTTTTCCTTGTATCCTCACTCCTTACTTACATTTGCATGCGCCACGCTACTACACATGTCATGAGATCAGTCACGAGCTCAAAGCATGTCCCGCCTGGAGTGGTACCCCGCTGGTGGGAGAACATGATTCGGGAAAATCCTCACAAGCCGACGAAGGTCGGCGCCGGATCTCGCGAACCAGCGCGCGGACGATCACGGTCACCTACATGCACTACGTTTACGGGGCTAATGACCTTAGCAGATGATGTGCCCGGCATCACTAATGAATGAATGAATGAATCTTAGGTACAGCTGCCCGCGCTGCACGATGACTCGCCACGACGCCGACCGGGAAGCGTCGTTGCGGCGCAACCTGTGGAGCGCCGAGGACGCGCGCCCCGCGAGGCAGCGCGTCGCCGGCAGCGCGTGCTACAAACGGCGGCCGGCGGCGAGGCAGGACGACGCGCGCGACGCGTGCTGCAGGGAGATGGGCTGCAGGTGCTGCGCCGAGTGCGACCGTCTCGAGAGGAACCTCCAGCAGTGGAATCGGGAGAGAGTTAGCAGGTCGCCCTGGGGAAGAAGACAGACGCCCCAGTCGGTGGGAGCCCTTCCAGAATCGCAGTTCGCGCTGGGGGGATCACAACAGATTCGAAATGGGAAGCAGAAGAAGGAGGGTCTGGGGAGACGAAGACAGATGCAATCGATCGCGCGTTTTTCAATGTACGTGTGCATCCGATAGATGGGATGGGCCAGTAACAGAAACAACTTCGTCCGATGGAACAGACGGGGCAAGCTCTTTGGATGCGGAGCAGGATCCTTTTTTACGGCGACACACAACACTGAATTACCGTATGGATCGAGAAATCCCTCGGAATCGTACTGGTATAGGTCCGTACTATGAAAGCCCCACTCGTCAGAGAGCCTGTGAAAACGCTGCTGAGGTAGCACGTCTCTCAGCAGCAAAGACTCCACTACCTGTTTCGCCGGTTGTATCAGAACCTTCACGCTTTAATGATGTAGTAGGACGGGACGTCCATGCCTCGAAGAGGTTTTGCAATCCAGAAGACTCAGTGCAAGGGTCCGTACAAGATAACTATTTTTTATTAGCCCCGCCTGCTCATTTTAGTACCGGTTCGAACGACGTAGAAAACTCCAGGAAAGAAAGAAATTCAACACTGGTCTCCACATCAGCAGAAACAAATGGACAAACTCCAAGGAGCAGCACAGTTTTAGGCGTACGAGAAATCAGAAGTAGGGTTTCGGAAGTGCCGGAAAAGGGCATAAGAGTTTCGGAGACTACATCACAATTCTTTTATCAAACAATTGTTTCACGGGCTCGAGAGACAAAACACACACTATCAAATGGCACAGATGGGCAGAACATCGTAATGCATGTCGCAGAAAATTACAATAAAGATGTAAGTAATGCAAGTTCAGGTCTTGGTGACGCAGGTGAGAATGTTGTTTCAGAATCTACAAATATACATGTTTCGCGTGGAACGACAGCAGATTTCCCCGACATTAAAAATAATGAGCATAATACACAAAATAGAGGCGGAAAAGGAGTTGTGAAAGAAATTTCACACGTTGGAGAGAGGGAACCACTCTTAGAGACAAATAAATCGTCAATAACACGCACGTGTGGAAACACGAACGATTGCATCCCCTTTAGTGCACCCAATAATTGGACAGACGAGTCTATAGCTCCTGTAAGGTCAGCCAATTTTTCAGCCTCGCGGAGCGGTGAGATTCGCGCGTCGATTCTTCGAGACTCACCGATCACCGAGGACGGTGACATTCTGCAAACGAGACAATTGTCCAATAAATGGCCAATGTCTAATGCTACTGGTTTGCCGGAGAATACATTCGAAGCTGCTTGGAATGTCATTGAGAAATCCAGTATATTTAAGAATGCAGTAGATAAACATAATCGAGAGATGGATGCTGTTGGAAGTGAAAAGAAAAATTCATCTAAAGAGTGTTTACGATTCATTTCATCGAGCCAAGTTCCAGAAATAGTGAATGCAGCGTGGAATGTTATAAAAACATCTGGCATATTTAAGGACAAATTAGAGAAATTGGGGAAATCATCAGGCGTGTCGAGTCAGTCCGGAACTATTTCTTCCGTGGAGCCTCATCCGCCAGTTCTTTCTGGATCCGAGATATTTCATTCAGCATCGAGTGTAATAGAGACCTCAGAAACGTCGAATCATAAACAGGAGAGAGAAACGACGGAAGGCTACAGGAATAACTTTAGAGATGACACTCAGCAAGTAACATCGAATGCAGAGTCGGAGATAGTACATGCCGCGTGGAATGTGATTGAAACATCGAGCGCGTTTAAGGAAGAATTAGAGCGACTGACCAAATCGTCAAGTGCCGTTGACAATCGTCGCACTGAAACAACGCCTAAGACTCATTCAACTGAAATATTAGGAGTCTTGGAGAAATCAACCACAAGATGCGAATCACCTTCTCAGAAAAGGCAAAAACGTAGTAAGAGGCACGAAGGAGGATCACAAGGCCCAAGCATTTCTGGAGAACGTGCTGTGCTTTCAATGACGGATTTTAATGATGGAAAAGAAATTGTTCAAAAGGCATGGGATTTGATTAAGAAATCGGACGAATTTTCTTGTTTATCATGTCGGCACAGATCAGTATCAAGTGAAACAGAAAGACGAATCATAGGAGGTGGTGGTGGTGGAGATGGGCGCAATGAAATTGGAAGTGTTACAGCGTCACAAAGACGTGCAGATGATTCTAAAGAAAGAACGCATGAAAGTCCGATTGAAATGGAACGAATGAATGCTGACCGCATTGTTATTACAAAACGTAGCACAGGAGACAAATGTCGCCCTACTTTTGGAGAACTGAATCCTCATGAAAATGAGCTAATACACACAACCCATGCATGTGTCCTCGAAGCAGGTGTACCAGCTTCTTGCACAGGAATACTGTATTCTTCTCGGCATAGCTATACGGATGATATTTACAGAAAACCTCACGACAAGAAAGTTCATTTCAGAACACCAGAGAGACAAGACAGTGTAATGGATTCTCGGAAGAGAAATCCACCATCAACATCGAGTCCAGACGAGAACGTGCTTGTACGCAGGCAAACGACAACCATGTCGAGCAATGAGAGCTCGACCATGAACTCTTCCGCGCATTGCAGTTCTATGTTACAAATGTCCCCGGTTGATGTGTATGCATATGAAGCTGCTGATGTTTTCAACACCATCGCTCATAAAATGAGAAATTTGAATTCTACAACGAACGGTCAATTTAATCAAATTACCGCATGTAAAGAGATTGGTCACAGAGACCTGCAAAGCGTAGGAAATAACACGTCATATTCCGAAGCTGAGACGATGGTACGAAATACGATGTGTGTGCCTACCGACAATAACAAACAATGCCTACCAGAGCAAGCTGAAAGTAGTCAAGTATTTTTGACATCATGGCAGAACGCCGGGGTCCAAACAAACTTCAGAAAGGAGGGAAGGGTTAGAATACCAAAAGAATATTCTGACAAATGTATTCAGGCAGAACATATTATCCCATCGGAGCGAACTATTTGTTCGACTCACATTAATGATACTCTTGGATGGAATCAAGTATTTCCAAGGTGGCGCCCAGCAAAAGGAGTCCAAGCAGATACATTGGAGACAAATGAAAGAAGTGCCACAAATAATGAAATAAAATGTTCCAAATATGTTCAAGTAAACCCAACAAAATCATTGAAATGAATCTTTTAAATATTATTCGCAAATTATATTTCACAAAAAACAAGTAACGAGACATTTGAAGGAATGTCGAAAGATTTGTAGGTATTTCTAGGCATACACAAAAAGAGAGATTGGTTCATGCTTTGTCATTAAAATTGATCATCATTAAAATTCTATAAGAAGATAAATTATTCTTGTTTTGTAACTGGGAATCATGAATAATAAAATTTTCATTACCCATTTCCACCAAAAACCTTGAAAAAAGAAAGCCCTTTGAAAATGTATACGACTTCCAAAACTAATGGTTGATATGATTTAGATCTTCTTGAAAAACAGATGGCATTATCTCAAATTGATTTCTAATTCGGCAGGTATCATGAAAATATTCTTCCTGGAGATATATAAATAAATCGTTTCAAGACATCTTAAGTTTTATCATAGGATAAAATTTTTATCATAGGATATCATCATTTTATCATAGGATAAAATTCAAGAGCAAATGCAAGATTCGAGATATTCAGATGTCTATAATTGTAGAAAATATACTTTTGTGTTTGTATAATAGATGAAATTGCTTAAACTAACACAATAAGGATTCGTGTACAATGAAAGATATTTTACTAGTTTAACATTGTATCAAGCAATTATTTTTCCTCTGGATATTTTTATGTCGTAAACAACGTGTCGTCGAACTTCAATTTTAACATCTTACAATACAAAGAACATGTTTGTACTCGTAACAGAGCTGATTCGTTATTGATAATATCAAATCCTATTTAAAATAATAACACGTACGTGAAGATTTGTTACGATGTCAGCATTGTTCAGCAAGCTACATATCAAATAAATGTAAAAATTGTTTCTTTTTCATTTTGCAGCTCAGTATCACTGCCACGTTTTACATCAGACGCCGATCGCAAAGGAATTGGGGTGACCCTGTGATGCATGATGTACTTGTCGTTTCCCAAGGGTTTTTATAACATCACAACGAAAACAATAAAATTTTCAATTAAATATTTTGACATTTTTTATATTTTTCGTGCCTCTCATTTCTCAATCAAATCTAAAAACTGATAATATTTTTATAATTTGCTATCAATAGATGTTTTGACGTGTTTGATTTACAATAGCTAAAACTAGGAAGTTCATGCAATTGCACTTCAGTTAATGATCACATCCTTCTAAAACTTAGAATCTCTATGACTGATGGCAAAATATTAAATCTGAGCTAGAGAAGGTTTTGCTTATAATGAACATTCTAAAGGTTTTTGACTTAAAATTAATTTACGAAATACGAGGTGTGGCTAGAAAAAAGGGACTAATTTGTTGCAAGGAAAACAGCGCCAGCCTTAAAGTCAAATGCCACGTGGTCGAGTGACCTGACATCCGCTTTTCACATTCTAGTCGGTATGACGGCCATAGCCTTCCCTGTCCGGCCATGGCCTTCGATCGCTTCGCATCGTGTACCTGCCAGTCGTCGGAAAAATGGTAGGCGCCTGAATAGAGCAACGAGTTAACATGGAATTTTAGTGAATTTAGATAGGTCAGCAACAGACACCTGTTATATCATTCTCTCTTACATTGATGAGTGTATGTTACGCACGCGGGTTTTCAAAGAACAATAAGTGTATTTTACACTCTACTGTACACACAAAGAAGAACAAGGAGAAATCGAAGATGATTCACGTCCTGGACGGCCTTGCACTTCGAAAACGGACGAAACCACTGAAAAAATAGCTAATCTTGTGTGTGACGATCGTAGTTTGAGTATCTGTGCAGTTGCCGAGTCTGTAGAAGTCGATAAAGAATTAGTTCGATAGACATTTACATGAACAATTTAACATGAGGAAAGTTTGTTGCAAAATGGTACCCAAGATCCTCACTCTGAAGAAAATGTCTCACGAATGAAAATTTGTTCTGACATTTTGAAAATCATCGAAAAGATCCTAAACTGTTGGAAAGAGTAATTACATGTGGTTTTTTACCTACGACCCGGAAACGAGTGCCAAACGATGCACTGGAAGAGCCCGATGTCACCAAGAATAAAGAAGGCTCGAATGTCCAAATCAAAATGAAGCCCTGATAATTGTTTTTTTTCGACATCCGTAGGTTTCTGTATGCAAATTGGATGTCTGAAGGTCAATAGAATTTTTTTTTTTTTTTATAGGTTTTAACTATTCTCCTTTAGCGAGTAAAAAAAAGACCTGAGCTGTGGAAGAACAAATCATCGATTCTTCCTCAGGACAACGCTCCATCTAACATGGCACTGATGAAGTCGTTTTTGGCTAAGCACGGGATCCCTGTGTTGGCACTTCCATCTTACTCTCCAGATTTAGCCTCATGCGACTTTTTTATGTTCCCCAAAGTGAAGGAAGCATTGAAAGGAACTAGGTATTCCCCAGTTGAAGATGTGAAAGAAAAAGCGAAGGAGACTGAAAATGGTTTCAGGAAATGACCTGAATCACTGTTTTTAACAGTAGAAAATTCAAATGGGAAGGTGTAGGGAGCGTGGAGGGGCATATATTGAAGGGCATAATGTGAAAGTTTTTAAGGAAAAATATTAAACATGTTACAGCTCAAATCCCGTTTTCTAACCACACCTCGTAAATATTGCAATAAGATGTTTTGATACAAATATTGCACTTTTATCCCCTTTCTAAAACTTCGATTGTATTTTAATATTTCTTTGGTATTTGCATATTATTTCTGCGAAAGTTGACAATGATTTAGATAGAAGTTAATAGGAGGCCATAGATTAAGAAACTGTTGATGGGTAGATTGGACAGACTTTTATTTTCTAGCATACCAGAGAACGTATTGTATGGCTTCAGAAAAACGTTTTTCGTCAGAAAAAAACATGCGAGAAACAAGACCCGACTAAAGAATCTACACTGAGGACCACAACTGGCCAGAGTATTAATTAAAAACAAAAATGTATGATGTATCAAATATAATGTTTACGATCGCAAAACTATTTTGTATCTGCCCATCAAAGACAACAAAAATCCTATCTATTTGGTACAATCCAGTGAAAATGGTTTATTTCCATTTGTTTCCATGACATTATGAAGTTTAGAAATAGTAACATATTTGTGTGGGCACATCAAGCAATGAAACGAATTCTATTTTTAACTGTTCATGTGAATATTAACATTTCAAAAACCAGATATTTTGTTGCCGAATTATTGAAAATTTATTTGTAACAGAAAACGAACGAACAGATTTGAATTTTCTGTATTGCTAACAAATAGAAACTCACCCTAAGCTCTACCACCACTACAAGCAAAAGGAAAGCCCAACAAAACGTGCGCATAATGAAGCTACATTTACGCCCAGAAGCAAATCAAGGGGCCATCTCAGCATTTGTTCAATGGATCAGGGAAACTGGACAAAAACACGATGGAGATGGGAGTCATTGACCCGGAAACTGAAGTACATTACCAGTTACAGGTATTTAAGTCTTTTTAAAAAATCCTTGCTTTAAAAATTATCCTTGCGGACCTTTCTGATTTTTTATGCCCTCGATTCTTTATATTGACAAATGACTACTACAATGCATCTTTTCGCGTTAGACGCAAGAAAAATGATAAAATGTTTCTAATTCTCGTTTGATTCAGCAACTAACTAGTAAACCATAAAGTTTTGTATGCACCACGGACGTTACTAGATTTTTTGCACACAGGCGACTTTCAACCCCTCGGGCCAGAGACCCTCGGGTTTGGAAGTCGCATTTGGGGCAAAGACATATACTTAACGCCCTTGATACATAAATAACTATTATGATTTACTAGCTCATTTCTGAGTATTTACGAACCTCAAACAAATCACGTAACGGTATTGTTAATACCCTTGCGGGCCTTTCTGATTCTTTACACCCAAGGGCCTTTTGCATACTTTATGGCCCGCTCTAATACCGACAAAACACATACATTTTTATGAATTCGATTTATTAAAGTTACGATGCAATCAAATACAATAAATAAATGGCGTAATGCTCAAATAAGTAAAATAACTCGTTTTATAACGAGCAAAATAACCTAATTTTGCTTAATTGACATGGAATTTGCAATTTTGGAATGTTCCCGTGAACGATATGCCCTCGACGATTCGAAACGGAAGAACGGTTCTCTTTGCGGATGATACGAACATCCTTTGCAATAACGAAACCGTAAATAGTACAATATCAGATGTTTCAAATTGGTTCCGAAATAACAAATTAATAGTAAACGAAAAGAAAACGGTTTTAATGCAGTTTTCCATTTCAAAAAAAATTCGCTCCATTGAAATTAAGACTGATGTTAAGGCAACAAAATTTTTAGGTCTCTCAATTCAGTCAAACCTTAAATGGAACGTCCATTTAAATGAATTGAACACAAAATTAAGTTCATTATGCTACGCGTTCAGAATTCTTGCGAATTCAGTTAGCCTTCAACCTGCTCGTTGTGTATACTTCGCGAATGTTCATTCCCGCCTGAGATATGGCATAATATTCTGGAGAAATACATCTTATAGCTCCCAGACTTTTAGATTACAAAACGAATTGTACGAATAATAACCAAATCCCACCCACATGACAGTGGTTTTTGAAAATGACTGCTCAAGGGCGGCAATATATTTCCAGAAAATGCCGAAGTCTATTACTATAACACTCGACGTAGAAATCATATTCATCAGGTGACAGTATCAACAGCTCATTACAAAAAGTTCACATACAATACATGCACATTATTTTACAACACTTTGCCAGATGACATTAAACGATTAAATTCAATAGAAAAGTTTAAATCCCAAGTGAAATCGTTTCTGCTGCAAAACTGTTTCTATACAATTAGAGACTATACTGAGCATCACAAGAAAAGTAATATTAATTTTAACAATATACATAATATTATTTACCATTTGGACTGTATAAATGAGTATAAACAACCTGTAACAACTATTGTACTACAGCTTCCGGGTCAATGACTCCCATCTCGATCAGGTTTTTCGTCCAGTTTCCCTGATCCATTGAGCAAATGCTGAGATGGCCCCTTGTTTTGCTTCTGGACATAAATGTAACTTCATTTTCTGTGCACGTCTTCTAGAATTCAGTGGGAAATACAATTATACAAATTATCGTTTCCATGTTGTCGCGGCAGGAAGTAGTAGAGCCAAAATTTATTGCTTATTTGTCCTTGAAAAAGATTTTATTACATGGGAGTTTTTTGTTTTTTCTCCTTTCAAAATTAAACTTTATTGCTTATTTATCCTTGAAAATAGATTTTGACTTAGTGTAGGGATCACAGAATTTTGAAAATGTGCACGCAATTCATTTTCCCCATAGCACGTCATATGCAGTTTTTTAACTGTTTTTTACGTAAAATAAATAAATAAATAAATACACAATTGCCACCAGTCACTCATACTTCACTGTAACGTGTCA
This sequence comes from Teleogryllus oceanicus, assembly GCA_964035755.1. Classification (NCBI taxonomy): domain Eukaryota; kingdom Metazoa; phylum Arthropoda; class Insecta; order Orthoptera; family Gryllidae; genus Teleogryllus; species Teleogryllus oceanicus. The sequence goes on from CAXIVR010000003.1 coordinate 9,671,012, forward strand.
CCTTTTTTTAAGACACAGAATATGGTTCTTGAGTAGCAATATACTCGCAGTTATAAGATGTATAAAGCACATCGGCTAACATCCTAGAAATGTTATTTTTTTGGTGTTATAACATATTATAAATTCTTTTTGGCAATAGAAGTAAATAACCTAAAAGTAGCGTTTCATCAACGCAATTTACACTTTCTTCATATTTTTGTAATTCTTCGAAATCCCTTTGTTTTTTTAGGCAGACATTTATATTATATCAATTTTTATTATTTATTATTTTTTACGGTTTTTTAGAGACCAACGTTTCGAAGATCATTGGCATTCTCTTCGGGGTCTAATGAAATTAAAAGTATACATAAATTAAATCAAAAAAGTTGGAATGATGAATATCACTATAAATTATTAAATAAAAATTAAAAATTAGATTAAGAACAATCTGCGAGAGAAACAGCTTTAATTAATTTTGTAAAATTTCATGTTTACCTAATTACCTGAATTAAATTATAGTAATATGTTGTGGGTATTTTTTGATTTTAAAATAATATCTCACTCGTGCATTTTATTAATAGCCTCCTAACTTCTATAAAATTTTTTAAACAAATACCAAAATGTTTTAACAGATGAAGGTGGATTTAATAGGTGAAGTTGGTGTTGAAAAGGAAATTTTGTAGTGCAGTTATTGTATAAAGATATTGTCATATAGTTTCGTGAAAGAATTCTTCTCTGTCATATTCACTGTTTGTTTTGGTAATTTTATATAGTTTCTTTAGTAATCCTGGAATGATATTTTGATTCTTTATTTAAAATGGTGGGATTAAGAAAATAAAATTGTTGATCATTGTCAGTTCAGTGTTTAGTTAATGAGTTTTCTTTTTCTTCTACTTGTTTTATGTTGTTCTCATGTTATCTTACACGTTCTTTTAATTTTCTGAACGTCTGTCCTACGTAACAGAAATTACATTGTAGGCATCTTAAGGAATACATTATATCTTTCAGTTCTAATTTAGAGACAGGATCTTTTTTATGTTTTATTTAATATGGAATTACTTATTATATTGTATTTTTCTAAAAACGTTTTTCCACGAAAATTGATTAACGGAATGAAAGGTAATGTAATATTTTGGCAATTTTATGAATTATTATTAGTAGGTGCGATATATGACATTTTCGTAATTGTGTGCAAATCAACCGTGTAATATAATTTAGGGGATAACCGTTTCTTAGTAGTAACAGACAATTTTTTCAATTACGCCACCAAAAAAGGTCTAAAATTATCAAAAAATTACTAAAGCAAACAGTTTAATAGGCATATTCAAACATGCGTTTTCTTTTAATAATTCTTAAGTCGAAACTGATAACAGTTTCGTAAACTTCGACTAAACATAGAGCGGATAAATGTATTTATTTGCGCATTTCTCAACTTTTTGCCTAAAAGAATATAAGTATTTATTTACTCGTTAAACATAATTAATGCGAATAGTAAACTTTCTTGTAGATTCAAATAGGCTTCTACAAGTACTTTCAGACGACTGACAATATTTTTGTCAAATGTTGGAAGGCTGCATTATCATGCAAAAACATTTATATGAAAATTTAGACAAAAACCCTGTTCTGATACTTTTTCCTATTTAAAAAATAAGTTTTGTAATAATGAAGCTCAATATTTTAAATGAATAATCATTTTACTATGATACATAATTGCATTTTATGCCATTATTTTCTTCACCCACTCCATATATCCCAGTGTTCCCCTCTCGTTCCAACTCCTGTCCTTGAGAAGGCATTTAAATTAGACAATGAACATGCCCGATGTGAACAAGGCCTTCTTCAAGTTCTTGACCGAATCAAACTTTTTTTAACAAATAAGGCAGATAAGCGTCTATTCTATTGACTTCATGTTTTTATTTACACTTAAGTGTTTCTACTATAAAATATATTAATAACACTATGCGATAAAACATCAGAAGCTCACTACCTTTCATATAAAACAAAAATCATGAAAATTAGTTCAGTGGAAATATCAATTTACTTTTTAAACGAAAACTCTTTATATTTTAAATATCTAAATATTTTTACAATTTTCTAGACGTCAGACATTTTAATGAAAATCAAAAGTTCACCACTTGTAATCGATCTTTCGTCTATTCCACCAGAGAATTTCAAGATAAAATTCTGCCATTTTCCAGAAAATTTCACTGGGGCTTCGCGAAAAGGACTCCAAAAATTAAAATAACTTAATGGTATCCCGAACGGCGCAACTAAATCTTAATCCTGACTTATATATCAACTTTCAGCTCAAAAGCTTATCTGACAGCATGCGTGACTCGCACACCTACAGACCGGGTACGAAATTTTATCTTCTTTCCACCTGCGCCAATTTTAACGATTTTAACACAGCACTTATAGATGTTAATCCTGATGTACGTGCTGAGCTGTAACTGAAGTGAACCTTAAATACTGACATGACGATCTAAAATTTGAGATCGTATTTTAGAAGTAATTCCAATACTTTTGAATGAAAAGTAAAAATAACACCGTCATTATACAGTGATTTCTAGTATATGGAGAGCATTCTGAATAGTTATTCACAATACTGAACACCTAGTTCCGTCTCTCTCGAAATCCCTTCGGAGTAGGATACAAGTTCATATAAATTATTTTGCTTAGAATGATCAATAATATGACCTCAAAAAATATTGACATTTATTCCTGGGATATTCTATAAATAGAATGAATAAATAATAAAATGAAATAATACTTAAAAGAGAAAATACATTCCCTGTGTACCTACTTTCCATATGGAAATCTATTGAGCACAAACACATCTAAATATCAACATGCCTCTATCACATCCTATGATGTAGAAAAATCTTTTTCAAAATTCAACGAAAAAAATATTTTCGAATACAGTGATAGTGTCTGATAGAAGACCCAGAAAATTGTAACAAAATTTTTGTGACTCTGTATGCTCTTGAAAAGTAAAACGTAGATAATCTATTTTTAAAAGCTTGAATAAGATTGCTACTCTAATAGCATATGAATCGGATAGTAATTACCACTGGAAGATTTTTCCAGAAATATACTTATATATTTATAATTTTATCATACTAATTACTATTCTCTTTTATTAATTTTTTAACATTTAGTCAATAATACGTTCAAAATGAGAGAAATTCTTTATAATATACTTATTAGTTTAAGTTTGATGATCAAGATGTGCTGTACACATGAAGTACTAAGTAAAGAAACATTCACAACATCAAACAAATTTTATTACATTATGATCGTTTAAAACAATAAGTACGATAACTAATACAACTAAGTCAAACATTACTTTTCTGATAGAAGTATTTCACCAAGGAGAAAACATTACAGTACACAATGGACTGAAAATAAACATGAGCAGATGTATTAATCTGCGACGCAACCGTCTATTGGCAAAGAATGCAACATTTCTTTGTTGCTGATTTTATTGTAATTCGAGATAAGCTTTGAAGTAAACGTTACTCATATATAAAATCAAAAGTAGTCAACGAAATCTAATATTCCATACAAATTCACTTACAAATAACATATTGCTATTTGAATAATAAGTTGTGTGACACACAAGTGCGTCTAAGAACATAGCATCAGATTAACACGATGTACAAAACGTGCATCACGAGGGAGACTCTGAGGCCTTCAACGACGCCGAACGACCGTTGCTCGCGCGTCCTGGACGTCGGTGTCGGCGGTGTCTGCGTCCGAAGCGGGGGCGGTGAGATCCGCACGGCGCGCTGGCACACGAAGCCCAGGCGCTGCGCCAGCGCCATCTCGGCGGGGGAGGCGGCGCGCGCGCTGAACGCCTGCATGCGCCGGCGGCCGCAGCGGCGCCAAGGGCCGGTCCGGCCCGTAGAACACCACGTCGAGGCTCGGCCCCCCGGCTGCGCAGTCGCGAAGCCGCAGCACCCACGGGTCGTGACCCGTCAGAGCCGTCACCGTGCCTGCGGACGCGCGAATCACTCAGAAAGCGATTCTACCTCCTTTAGACAATTTTCAGGTCACAGAACAATAAAAACAAACATACAAATACTACGTAAAAGCGTTGAAAATTTGAAACTAAAAAGAAATAATATTTTTTAATAGTGTAAAAGTTAAACACGAATCTCCTAACAAACAATGGAAAAGGAACTAAGTTTATTTACAACTCGTTATTCTTTTTAAAGCATGTGTTAACACAACACAGAATACAATCTGTACGTTTTTTTAATTCCAAGAAAAACGGGTCAAAATACTTGGTTCCTAACCTTTCCTCTTAGCACAGTAAATATTTCTTTTTTTGTGGCTACCGTACAAACTACAAATCTTTAAATCGTGACAACTAGGTGAAATTTCTTTATATCTCAAAATGCATTTGGACCTTTTCCTTATAAGTATACCAGTTCACTAGGCGAGAGATTCAATTCCTTTGACAGAATTTCGTTCACTTCAAAGGAATCGTTTCTCTACAACATGAAAAGATGAACGTTGTGGTACCAGTCAATCAACATTTACGTGGTACATTTAAACGTTAGTTTTAAACAAAACACACATAGTATTATTACAATTTAATAGTAATTCTATTTCTATACTACTAATTTATTAGTGCTCTATTGGCTACTGCCGTTCCAAAATCCCTGCTAACCCACAATACGACTAATTCTATTTCGGTCAATCGGATGTTTACTTCCGATTGACACTCTTCCCTTGATTCAGTGAACTGATTATTCGTATTTTTCAACCTAATATCTAATTTTATTGCCAACGCAATTTTACAACCAATGCATTTAGACACCAAGTGGTCCGTGACGGATACAACGTGCTGCGTTCGCGAGGGCCATAGACATATAATACGATATTGCTATGGGAGGGCCTACCGGTCCTCGCTCTGGCGATCTGGTTCGCGCCTCCGCTCTCGCTCCGGCGCTCACGCTGTTTTATAAACCTCTCTCACTTTCAAGAGAATTTATTTTGAAGGGAACACTCACTTTTAAGAGAATTTTAAATGATGTAGTAAATAAATAGACAAAAAGTAACTCACCTATTGATTCTCACTATATATTTTTCGATGTATTGTAGGAATTGTTCTCTTGGTGAACAATACAAACCAATTTAAAAGACTTACAGGGCGAAAAAAAAAATTCCAAAAAAAACCAATTTCACGCCGACACAATGAGGAAAATGTATCATGAAACTTTTCCACATACAATTAACTTTTGAGAATACACGAACTAAATGAACAACACGATAAGGGCCCAGAAAAATTACGTACGTAAATAATTCAAAGTACTACTCATGCAACTTTTCTTGAACGATGGTTTGAAGAAATGTGGGCGGAGTGGGGGTATTAGTTACAAAGTCGGCCACTACAATATTTAAGGTAATGCAAACCTCTGGAAAATCAAAGTCAATCTGCTACGTGTGCGGCCAGGTCATCGCTCTGGGTAGGCAACAGCAAGCACACTAGATAGGTGTTTTAGGTGCCTCCCTAGAAGGACCTGGACCTGCCTCAGCTATTTCTTTAGATAATGGTAATAAAGATAAACAGAAGTTCTCCACTATGAAAGCAACTAGCTTTGACTAGCTTCTGTTTTTGCGCCAACGAAGTTTTAATGCTTGGAATGTTGTCATCAGTGCTCGCTGCGAGCTTTTGACTTGTACTCTTTATTGCTCAACGAAGGGGAAGCAAGGTCATCGTTCAAGAAAAGTTGCGCGAGTAGTAGTCATAGATATATTCATTTTTTCCATCGTTTTATAGCTTCTCCTAGAGTGGTAGGTGGCCATGTAAGTAATGTGCGTTCTTTACATTAAAAATCTTTAATCATTAATAATCGTAAAATCAGTGGCAATATTATGAAGTGATTTGCATTAAAAGAGTTATGATGTAATAATTTGTAAAATCAGTGAAATATTATGAAGTTATTAGTAATTGTGAAGTGCTAATTTAAATGTTATTCAAAACAATATAAATTTTACCCACCAAAAAAGAACCATTTCTAATAAACAAGGGAACAGAATCTTGCGGCTAGTGAACTGGTATACGTATAACGGAAAAGATCCATGCATTTTATTGTTTCAAGGGCTGGAGACTGAAAGCTTCATGCCTTAAAAGCAATATCAAGCGTGTAGAAACTACTTACTCCTACTTACCACAATTGGTTTAGCTTGTGTGATATACAGTAAATGTGAAAAGGATCTTCAAACACGTTGTAAATAAAATTGAAGTAAATAGTAAGTTTGGAAGGAATATTCTATGATTAAATGCATGACTGACGAATACGCACCAAACACCTCGAAGAGCAAGGAATGATTCTGAGAGAGATGCCACCAGGAGAGAAATCGTTCCACGGTGCCCGAGAGGAGGCGCATCGGCGGTGGGTAGCGGGAGGATCTGGAGGCGCCTGGTGTCCTCGGCGCCTCCGCCTTCTGCTCTTGCTGCTGCTGCTGCTGCGACGCTAGGGGAGTGGGTTGTGGCGGGCGCAGGGGGCGGGCGGAGCTCCCAGGTGGAGCCGCGGGCGCCTTTTCCCACGGGGGTGCGGCGGGGCGGCGGCCGGCGAAGCGCAGTGGTCGGGGCGGGGGCCGGGGCCGGCGGCACTGCGCGGGCTGCGCGGAGAGAACGCCGACGAGGGCCCCGGCGCGGCGGTTGTCCACTGTCGCAGCTGTTGCTGCTGTGCGGGCGGTGTCGCTGTTGGGGGCACCAGGCTCTGATTCACGAAATCCCTGTGAAAAATGTGTTGGCGCCTTCTGAGTTACTAATCAAAAGAAAACTTTTGTTCTAATTCGTTTCTTATAGTTGTCAGATGTGTGTTTTAGAAAATAATAAATCTGGTTGGGGGACTAAGATATTGCAAATAAAATACTTCAATAATTATTAATATTACAATCATATGGATTACAAGGACGATCTTTGGATACTTTGATTTTGAAAATACATTTAAAGAAGTGGTAAACTTAGGTTTGTTAATGTAAAAAAAAAGCTTGTATTTCCTGAATAAAACTATTAAAAGTTAAGAGAGTAAAGTAAGTTGTAATCGATAACTAACCAAAATTGATCAACCGAACTAACTCATAAAAATATTTGTTAATGTTACAAATATTGTTTTATAATAAAATATGTTTTCTACTTTCCATTTACGACTCTAAGATGGCTCATGGACAATGTACTAGCTTCCCGTGGTGTGGACCCGGGTTTGATTCCCGGTCGACGCAAAAATAGTAGTGGCTTTTCTTTAAAGTCTTCTCAGTTTCTGTAGCTGTGTAACGAGAAAAGCTCGGGCAGGTGGAGTTTGCTAGTTAACGTTGAAGGGAAGTCGTCTTATTCGTCACATGCATGTGAAACATGTCTCTCTTACCCCCCAACTGCGGGAATTAGATTAGGCCAGGCATATTCCTTTAGCTAGTCGGCAAAGTCGGACAGTCGACCCAAAATGCCAAATACACGTATCTTCCATTTAAAAATACTGAATCAATAATCTAATTAGACAACAGTATTTACGCTAAAAGTGGACACCCGGCAGCTCTACGTACATACTGTTTCATCTCTCGTGTACTAGTCAAAGCGTCTACTTTCGCATCTCACTGCATTGATTCTGAACCGTATTTCGTAAGCCAAAACAACTTTCTGAATGAATGAAGTGCTTCCTACGTTGCTGGCCGACCGCTGGCACAGGTGGTTGACGACTCGGGAGGCAGCGCGGGGAGACCGTAGAAGCCGTAGCTGAGCACGGAAGAGGAGGGAGCGGGCGCGCCGTCCGGGGGCTGAAGCGGGCGGAAGAGCGGCCGGCTGGGGCTGGAGGTGAGCGGCCGCGGGGCGCCGGGCGCACGCGGGACGTCCATCGCTCGGCCCGCGCCGCCGCCCACCGCCGCAGCCGCCCCCCCGTCCCCCCCCCGCCGTAGTCGCCGCCGCCGCCGCCGCCAAAGGCCTGGAGGAGCCTCCGGCGAGCGGGGGTCGAAGCCCTGCCCGCCGCCGCCGTAGGCGAAGCCGGGCACGGGGACGGTGGCGCCTTGTCCATGCGCAGCAAGGGCCATGCGGCCATCGCTGGCCCTGGCGTACCCACGAGCGGCGTCGCCTCCGAAGAAACCTGCGGAGGCTCTGCGCCCACAGAGAATAATAAAGTGAATTGTAACAAACAAATTCTCTCTCTCTCTCCTCTCTGAAATGCATTAGTATTCCAAAGGCAAAGAGCGCCAACATAAGACTTGGAAACTGTTTTACATATTGGGACTCGAACAAATCGCTATCAAGAAATTGTGTTGAGAAATATTTGTTACATTTGGACAATATCACTTGGTTCTGTTTCATTTGTTACTGCTTGTGTCATTTCATTTTTTTAAAAAAAAATTTTAAGGGAAAACTGTTCTCATGATTTTAGAATTTAGAATTAGAACAGACCCAATACACGAAACGATACTGCAGTTTTATTAAAATGATTAAATAACTTACTGTGAAATAGTAAATACTTTATATCAATTAAAATATTTGAACAAAGAAAATCGATAATTCGACTTTCATTAAATTTTCTGTACTGATACATCTTTACTTGGAATACGTCAACACTCCCTAAGACCCTAAAATCAATTTTTGAGTGAACATTTTTCTCCCGTTTTTTGAAAATCTCGAACACGGTGTGGACATCGGCTTATGATTTTTGAAAGCTTATAAAATCTTCACCTTAAAGGATAATGTTAAAATTTTTCCGCAGCAGAGGGCTGAACGGAATGAGCTCGATCGGCGCGAGGCGAAGTCGGGTGGGGCAGATTGGTCTGATGCGTCGCGGGATATACGTCAAATATTTTCCATTTTACAATACAGATATAATTCATTCCATTTTCGCTCTAAAAGATTAATGTAATACCCGGGCAACTCTGGGTTACTTAAGTTAGTTTGGATTAAAAATATGTACTTTCACCTGCGTTAATATTACTAATGATATAAATCATAACTAATTCTTCAAAGTTTAAGGAACATTTTCATTCGCAATTTATTAATATTTTTTAAAAATATTTAACCTGTTTTTGCTTAAATTATCATTTTATTTTTTTAAAAAAGTAAATGTTTACATATAATTTATTTGGTCGTGTGTGATCAATTGTATTTCTATTCTTAAAATTTGTTTTCTTTCATACTTTTGTTTCTTTCCTGTCACTTATAAATTGCTTATGATTGTATCTTTCTACCTATTACTTTTTATTTTCTTATTTCAGTGAAGCACGTACGTGGATTGAATGAGGAATTGCCTCCTGTATGTCGTAATAAGTGATACGGCACCTACACAATGTATAATTCAATCTAAGAACACACTGAACTTAAAATCGCTAATTAATACAATGAAATCCTAATACATGAAGAATAAATTAGACTTTTTGAACTACATAGATCGCAGATTGAACAATTTATACTGTTTGACGTATACCACAGTATTTAGTTTAAAAGTGTGCAATTATTATGCATAAATTGAGAACTATGTATCGAATCGATGAGGCTGACACATTTATGAAAGTTTTGTATGATATTACATTGTTCTAATTCTATTCTTTATATTACTATTATGAACAAAAAAGGTCATGTTTACCTGTGTCCTTGCGATCGAAGATCGCTATAGGGATCGAAGCCACGGGTTTCTGTAGTTGGATGACCATAGGCATAGCGATCTGGGAAATAATTGTAATATATTTTGAAAGATGGATATTACAATTCTTTTATATGAAAATTATTACCATAAAAGTTCAATACAGACCATGAACTATTGAAATAGGTTTTTATCAAGTAATTTATTTATGTGATTTACGAATATCGTGAGTTAAGTTCTCTATTCAGAATGTTTTTAGGGGTAATGAACGTATGAATTTTGTGGAATGGGCTACATACATGGCAGGTAAAAATGAACAGATGCAGCTTAAATTAATGTTACAATAAAATATATATTTTCTATCAAATTTGTAATTTTTCGTCACATAATTCTAGTCTTATTATTGCAGTTTGACGAGCTACTTTACAATATTTTTGCATTGTTGGAAAACAATTAGAGTTAGATAAAAGTGAAGAATAACGAACTTATTTTGATGAAATGTTTAAATTGTTTACTTACGTTGATCCGTTGGAAACCCGTCACCTGCTCCTATGAAGGCATTATAATTCATTTTAAAACACAAAGAAATGTATAATTGTGAGAGTAGTAAAATATAAAAACAACTTAAAACGTCTTCATACAAGTTAAAATAGCGGAGACTCTCTAAAACACCCAGCACAAGGACAACTTCCGTTGACTTCCGAGTTACTTAACCACTACTGGCACTACGGTTTGGAGCTACGCTCTTTTTTCTCCACTTCAGAACTACCAACATCTCGAAGACAATCATTTATAAGAACGACAGGCCAATGCAGCTTCTAGCCGAGTTTCGTTCATAGAGTTAAGGAGCGGTTATTATTGAAAATTTTTATATTCCTTGTTAAAATTTTGAAATATTTATTTCGTATTTTTAATTGACTCATTTTTCGGACAAAGTACACATTTTTTAAACAATGTTTTATTTTTCTCATATTCTAGAACACGACGTTTTGACATCATCAGATGTGCACAAAATTCATATATCAATTCATTTATGTCTGAAATTTAAAAAAAATTGATGTAGTTTAGGGTACAAATATTAGGAATGAAATTACACAGTTATGAAACGAAATTACGAAAAAAGTATAAGGGAAAAATATATGCAATAAGTGCAAATATAAATTATAAATAGATGGGAGAGAACTTACCAAAATTAAGATTAATTAAACAATTAAAAAAGTATGCATGGCAAGGCAAGGATGAATTGAGGAGGTGTAGAAAAACGTAAAAGTAGTCGTTATATCTTGAAAAAGACAACACTGAAATAAAAAAACAACTAGTGGAGCTACAATGGCACAAACTTTCTCGAACTAGTTAGTTTCCTAATTTCTTTGGTCTGGGTTTTTCGGTCTTGACGCATCCTCTTCCAATCTGCTATTTATTGCAGCCATAGTATTTTTTTGTTGAAATTTTCTCATTTTTCGGGTTTCAAATGACAGAACCGAAATATTACTTCAAGAATATTACAGAAGAGTAAAACATCGTCTAATAGTGAAATTTTCGTTGTTAAATTTGAAGCCGTTTTTAAGAAAATGTTATTTAAGCGGTATTGTAAATGCAAAATTTAAAGCTCTTTTTCACAGAAAGTATTTGAGATTTCGAAAAATCTCATTTGAAATCTTTTAAAGCACTTCTACTCACAAATAATAATGTATGCAAATCTCAGGAAATGTGCGTATTAACGGCCTGAGGGATATTTAAAAAATATATATTTGCGTTATATTTGAAAAACCAAAATAATACACCAAAATGAAGTTTTACGCAACTTACACGTGTATTTAGCAGTACCCGTCCAAACAGTTTGAAGAACAAATTTGGAGTCATTTTTGAGAAAATGGCTTATGAAAGTTACTGAAAATGCGAAATTTTCAGCTCATTTTCACAGAATAATTTTGAGATTTCGAGAAACATTATTTGACATCATTTGAAGCACATGTACTCATAAATGCAATAATGTATATCAATCGCCACTATTGTAAATATTAACGAGAGAGAGAGAGAGAGAGAGAAAGAGAGAGAGAGAGAGAGAGAAAGAGAGAGAGAAAAGAGAGTGGGATGAGAGAGATGGAGAGAGAGAGGGAGAGAGATGTCAAAAAACTACTAGTTTTGTTGAAAACACAAAAGCAAGAGCAAGATGGCGTTATATAGACAGTAAATTTGAACATTAGCAATTTATTATTTTAACATTATATAGACAGACATTTTAACATTATCCCATCCAAAAGTTTATAGGAAAAAATGTTGAGAAAAACTGCTTTTTGAAAAAAATTTGCTTCCGTATTTTTAACATTCAACACATTTTATTTAATATTGAACGAAAACTACTAAAATTTTCAAAAATAATGTAGTACATGATCTTATGAAAGAACTAATTGTGGAAAACAAATTTCATTTGAAGGAAAATTCTTTATTTTCAGTTTTGTCAAAATGTCAAACTTCGCAATTTTCGAAAATTAAGAGTTAACAGTGTATTTATTTCACTCTATTCTTACAAGATTTTTAAAGAAAAAATTGCTCCAATTTTTTAGAAAAGTTTGATGTCGCAGAGGCTTCATGTAAAGTACCCCCAAGTAAACAATTCTTCAAGTCTATATATTTAAAAAAATAAGGTATTCTGCCATGGCTTCGTTTAGAGCTTCTACTAAACCGATTGTAGTATTTTTTCCTTTAAATGAAAGAATGTGATACCTAGATGTGTGTTATCAGATATTATTTGTGTTGATTCACCAACATTTACGGTGTAAATTAATTAATTAAATCATTCTTTAATAGTACGCTTATCAATAGTCAATTGTTTTCTTCCAAAAGGTGACTGTTTCAAAATCGATTATATGAAATGATAATGCTGCTTCATGGTGACACGCTGCTTCATGGTGGCGCTGCTTTATTTATTTTTTATTTATTTTACGTAAAAAAAACAGTTAAAACTGCGTATGACGTGCTATGGGGAAAAGTGAATTGTGTGCACATTTTGAAAATTCTGTGATCCCTACACTAAGTCATATACTACTTAAAGTTTGAAAAAAAAACACTCCCATGTACTAAAATCTATTTTCAAGGATAAATAAGCAATAATAATAATGCTTGTTTTGTTTTGATTGTTGAGATTTGTTTACAATTGTCAAGGTTTTGTTTCAGTGCAATAATTGAATTGTGGCGTTGACAGTTTGCATGTATTTGCGTTTCTGGTGTATTTTGTAGAGAACATTCGAACAGTGGGTTTTGCTGGGTTGTACTGAAGTAGTGAAGTTGTTCACAGGTTATGTCGAATTCTGAATCGTTGCCCACGCGCCCAGCGTCAGCGCCAGCGTAGGTGTCGTGATAGTGAGGTCATTTCGTTTTCTGTTGGGTCATTGTCTATGAAATGTCAATTTTGTTCTGCTTGTACTTCCCATGCGAGAGAAATTCTACAAACGAATTTACTCTATGCTGCTTAAATGGGAAAATAAGTTTATCTTCCAGCAATATGCCAGAAGTAATCAAATTTGTTCATAGGAGATGATGACACATCAAAAAACTTTAGAAATAATATCGGCCAGAATAATAGTGCTCTTTCTTTTGTGTCATTTGGTGTATTATTGCAATATGTGGGTCATATTGCATTGCCACCTGGTCATGGGTCATACGTGTTCAAAATTTTGGGAACTCCACATCACAGGATATCTTCGTTATATCCTTAAGATCCAAACAATGCAACATATTGTGAACATTGGTCTGGGCACAGTATTTTAATTTATTTCAGATCTCACCGTCAAATTTTGACTGGTTCTCACTAGTAAAATTTTAAAAATGTTACGCAAAATCTAAGAACTTCGAGTGAGGTCAGATGGACCGGGAAAACAAATCCTACTCATAGTTTAAGCCTGTTTTACACGATCTTTTTTTTCCTCTCTCCAAAAGTGGACGTTCGTCTCTACGCGTTATGTTTAGGTGCCGAAAGTGGATGAACGTGATTCCAGCGTTTTACACAGTCATTTCTGGTCTGTTCGTAATCGTGATGAAAATACTTCCTCTGGACGCCGCAAAAAGCAGTGAAGATTAAACATTTGAACCTCGCATCAATGGTAAAAAATTAAATTATTTTATATTAGGACTGAGCGCGAATAGCCATGACATTAGAACACAGTACATAATTTATTTCTCACTACGTAATCATTACATTACAATTCAATATATCAGAACGTTATCGAAACTCGACACTCATAACAAACCAGAGAAAGTTCCGAAAAATGACACCAGGAGCGCGGTAGTCAAACTGGATGAAATCTGTACCGAAAAATGGAGTATGCATTCTTTCATACACATTACATCCAGTTCGTTACTTTTCTGTGTCGGCGAAAAATGATAAAAAAAACAATCGTGTAAAACAGGCTTTAGACGCTAATGTTGTTTACAGACGGCAGACCAACCGTCAGAAAGACAGTTGAACACGATGGTTTCGAAAAGAACATCTTTTTCAGTATCAAGCACTCAGTATTGATTGATCGATTGTTTCGTGATTCCGAGCGCGTCAACTGCTTTGGTCATTAGTTCCGTTAGTGTAGTGCATGTTTTTTTTCTCGGGGGATGGCGGTGATCTTCCCCCGCTGGATGGCGAGATCCGGCGCCGACCTACCGTCGGCTGAGCTACCGCTCCCGGTGCACTGACTATTGAAATATGGTGTTAGAGAGAGTAATTCCTATAAAGTATTTGAGAAATTGCGAGTGTGCATGTGTGCCGTGTGGGTGTATGTGTATGTGTATGAGCGGGTCCTTCACTCACGGTTAGACCACTTGCGGTGCAATTTTATAAAAAAGTACGTACGGTGACCATTTAATGATTAAAAATGTTGGTATCTTCGCCATCTTCTTCTTCTTCGCGAATGGATCACTTAGAACCACGCGGGATCAACACTTGTTGGCCTTCTTGTTATCCCAGTAATCTCTCATACGCAACGGATGGGTCTGCTTTCGCTGCTCAGACCATAAGTTTCGTTTGTCTTTCTTTTCCACCTCGAAACTCTTTTGTAATCGAAAGCGATTTTGTAATTTTTCTAATTGTATCACGAGTCTTGTAAATTTGGAGATCCTAATTCTCTAAGGTCCTTTTTCTGTTTGTCTGTACCAATTCGGTCCAGTGTCTTTACTTTTCAAGAAGACATGGATCTGGTTTGTTTACTTGCTAGCATTCATTCTTTCTAAATGTACCATAAATTGCACTTTTAGCATTCGTATTGAATCTGTGATTTTAGGAATTTGTTTGGCGATTTCCTCTTTTTTCAGATAATTTATACCGTTCTTGATTTTAGGGCCAAGGATTTTTCTCATAATTTTGCATTCTTTAACTTCTAACTGAAGTTTTAAAGTTCTGTGTTGAAAGTTAAGAATTTCTGATGCATAGAGTGCTTCGGTTTGATTACTGTTTGGTAATGGCGAATTTTGCAGTTCCACGACAAGCACTTTGTGTTAAGTATTGTGACATACCAAAAATGACGGACATTTATTTAGGCAAATAAAGGTCGAAATATTGTAGATATTGCAAAAGACATAGGTTTCTATGGTGCAGATACGCAGATGACACCGTAGCAACGCAAGTTCGTCCTGAGACAGGTGCGGGGGCACCTTAGTAATTGTAAGAGCTGGGGGAAACACAAAGAGGCACCATAGCAACGCGAGTTCATTCTGAGATGGGAGGTAAACACACAGGAGGCACGTAACAACGCGAAACAACGAGTTCGTTTAGAAACAGGTGCAAGGTGCACCGTAGTGATCACGAGGTTGTGATTGGTTCTAAAATAGGATAATAAGGGCGACGTTGGCGGATGTATCGTGGAGTTTGTCAAAACAATAGAGAGAAAAACACAACGAGCTTTGAAGGGTTGACCAGATTGGGAATTAGGGCATTCCGTCTCGTGTCGTGGTGGTGAGCGGATCGCTTGCGGTTTTATTAAGTTCGAGTGATATTTGTGGAACTTAGAAAATTTCTTGAGGTTAATTATCAAATCGGAACTTATGATATTTCGTGAGAATGAACATTAAACTTGAACCTAGAATATTTCTGCATTAGGTGTGCAACTGGAACTTGTAAAATTTACGGGTTGTACCATTGCAAAATCGGACTTTTTCATGAGTGAACTCGAAAGTGAACGCAGTGAAGTATTTTCGCAGTGAAGTTACAAGACTCGACTTAGAAATTTTACCAGTGAATTGTGAATAGCCAGGTTAGGTGATAGAAAATAATATTAGAAGGATATTATTCCGACTTATAAAAAGTAATAAATTTGACATAGGTGCCCACCCGAGGCGCAAGATAAAGAGTATAGGCAGTGAAGTGGTTGGAGGAAGTTTCCACTTAGTCGCTGATCATCGTGGACTTCAACAAGAAGGAAGATTGATCTACTCTACGAGGCGACATCGAGCGACGTGCGCACGAAGAAGCAAGAAATGATAAAAGGTTCTATAACGCTGTTGCAATAACGAGAAATAATGGTTACGACCTAACGATAAATTGTAATAATTGACAATAGTTAACCACTTTTGCCATTTATAATAAAGTTTAATTCATATTTGAAAGAAAGCTGATTCTCATTTGCCATTACGTGCAATCCTTGAGTAGATATATTAGAATATATTAGAATATATTCAGATTCCTCGCCACTCCGTATGGATGGCAGATTGAGTAATTGGTTGCGGAGTAAGTAGCAGTATATTCATTGTTACAAGAACCTGTCGATCGAGCTAGGGTTAATTTATTTGTAATATATCCGAAAGTAGTAATGATAATCAGAATTAGAGTGTGGCGCCCAAATTATTTATAATTCGAAATTGGTTACGTAACATCTTTGAATCTTCGATCTTCGTTTATTACAAAAATCGTATGGAATTTTCACGCCCACGTTTCAATATAGTGTGACATACTCGATATGTCACGTTAAAATGAAACTTCACCATTTTTTATGTCAGACAATTTGAGTGGAACATGATTGAAATATCACGAGAGCTAGAGCTTAGCAACGACCGTGAATAAATAAATGTAGTTTTGTTTTTGTAAAGGCATTAAGAGGTCAGTTAGTCACAAAATATCACGAACGTATGGATTGCTGGCAGTGAAGGACGTGCAAATGTAAATGAAAAAATAAAGGTAGTTTCATACGAAGTCTTCGAGGATGAATCATGCAGAATAGATTTCATTCTGCTCTAAAGCCTTCAACTGTTCGTAGATATTTCATGTGTAACATTATTGAAGTTCATATAATTGGAACTTTGTCTAGGAGTGGTAACACTAGTTCTTGGGACTATCGTCATGAAGGACGTAATCAGGGACTGTAATTTTAATAGTTTGAGACCAGCTTCGGATAGGTAGAAGAGGATTTAGTGACTTTGGACTCGATGCAAGAAAACATAAGATATTTGATTTCTGAGAAGTCTACGGATCAATATAACGTTGAAAGAAAAGATAAGTTCAAATGCGGGCGTAAAATTGTAAATTGAAGAGATCATGATCAAAGGCCTAACAAATTCATTAAAATTGTTTGGATAAAAAGATAAAAATAAACTTTGTTATAATTTCTGTTCTTCAGAAAAGAAAGTGATCTTCATTTAGTCAATCCAACAGTAATGAACTAGGAATAGAATCATTCTATTTCAGATTCCAGCTGCGCTGTATAGTCGGGGGATCCTATAATCCATTATGAGGGAATAAGGATTATAATATATCGTGACCCATTGACCCAGCAAGCGGACGCTAAGATCTTTAGGGAGATATAGATGTAGAGAGAGGAAAATTGTGGTACATCCCCAAAATGGCGCCTCAACGGGTGCATAATTTTTATAATTTATAACAATTTGGGCACGGATAAAATTAGTCTATAAATTATAAAAATAGTGATCCCAAAGGAATCTGAAATTTATGGATTGACATTTGAAATTAATTGTTAATTATAAGAAAGGGCCAAGACCATTTCATGGTGATTTTAAAATAATTTAAAGATAGATTTTAATTTGTATTAGAAATTTAAAAAGGATACTAGAGCAGAAATTGGTATGGAGAATGTTAATGTAGATGATATGGGCTGCTAACTAACCCCGAGGGAGAAATTTCGTGAAATTATTGAATTTGAAAAAAATAGCGCTAAATTGGAAGGAATGACATCGGAAATGTCATTAGAATTGAAGAATTTTCGTCAGGAAATACACAAGGAAATAGTGAAATTACGGGGATACATCGGCTGAATTCAACATTATTCATTGTAAAATTGAGTCTTTTTAAAAATCAAGTCGACCAAAAAGCAGAGGAATTAAAAGAATCTGGCGACAAAATTAATTCCCAAGTTAAGGATTTACAGGAAAACATTGTGACATTAGGACATTTAATGATCAAAATGCGAAAAGTTGACAATCGTCGAATCGCGGTAGATAATTTAATGCAATGTCGTTCAACATCGAAAAATTGAAAAAATAGAATCTAAATTAGTTAATTTTGGGTTGTAAATTAGAAAACGAATACAGGAGGGGCTTAGAAACATTAAAATGGTGCAAGAATCTGAATCTGGGAAATATATGTCGGACATTAAGGACAAGATTGAACAGTTAGAAAACGAATTATGATGCGTTCACAGGGAAATATACCAATGCATGCATCAGCGCTTGTAATACCAGCCACCTAAAATTTCATGGTGATGTGAAAGAACAATGTGGTCGTTTATTTCAAAATTAGAGAATTATTTTAAGATAAATAATATCCCTGAAAGATTGAAATTACATATAGTAGAACAAGCCATGTCGTCCAAAGCCATCATTGGTTGACCTCTTTAGTACCGGAACCGACTAATTATAAGGGAAAGGAAGGGTAAATTTAAAAGATATTGGAACGAAAACCACAAGTCGATCTAAAATACAAATTAATGAGTGAAGGTATAAGAAGGGTGGAGCCGAGAATATGTGTGACTTCGCAACACGTAAAACAGCATTTAAGGCATGCGAAGACAGAATGGACAGCAATGAACTAATTAGAATTATTATTCGTCAGTTGCCTGTAAATATCCAAAATTTATTGTGGAACTCCTTGCCTATTGATTCGAGGATCTGGTCGAACGTTTAAGTCGATTCGACCAGACATTGAATAGTGATTATGATCGTAGTAACGGGTATCAATATAATGAAAGCAGGAACGAGAATAACAATGGAACGGGGAAAAAAAATGAATAATTACAACCGCCAAGGAAATTATAGCTCAGAAAGAAAGGATGACAGGGAAATAGTATAAATGGAAAAAAAAAAGACCGAAAAACGGGTATCCGCGGAGGTTCAAAGAGGACAATAAACGGGAACATGTAGAAATTAATGCGATTGAACAGGAAAACTCCCAGTGTTCGAAGTAAATGGGCGGGATACTTCGAACGATGATAATGAGGGCGTGATGGTTCTTGGAGTTGGGAAAAGCATTGAAGTATCGGCGGAAGATTTATTAAGGGAAGAACGGACGAACGGGCGGAGAATAGCACGTGTTTAATTTTGAAGGGATATTTCGGGAAAATACCTGTAGACATTTTAATTTGGGAAAAGGTGCTAATGTTTGTGCAGTGTCGGAAAATTGTAGGCAGTTAAAGAAAAAAGGGGAAAAAAAATTGATGAGCTACCCACCAGGAGTTTGATATTCGGGCAGCTAATGGAAGGCGCATCGAAACGAGAAGTCGGCAAATTTGGGTGGAAGTGGAAGTTCGGGATCCAATTCAGTTTCCGGCAATTGTAGGAAGAATTTGATTGTCCAATTATTTTGGGATTGATGGCCTAAAATGTGTGACGCCAAGGTCGACATAGGTAACAGGAGTGTATTGTTACGAGGTGACAAAGGGCAACAACATTGTTTAGGGATCAAAGGCCAGGAGGGCGAAGATATGTGTATTTGCAATTGGGAACAAATTGAAGAGACCAGGACCAGATCCCCACGGCCAGAGGGGGGGTCGACGAAAACGGAATAGATGCTAGAAGCTATTGAAATGTTAGTCAATGAAGATAGAGATATTTTGAAGTTCAAGGGGGCCGGTAAAAGGGATATCAATTTAAAATTGAATTGATGGATGAGGAACCTTTAATATGATAAAATCCGATCCCCATGTATATAAAATGTACGTAAACAATAAACACGATGCTTGAGGATGGTAATAAAACAATCGATGACACCGTATGAAGCCCAAAGTGATAGTTCATAAGAAAGACAATAAGATCAGATTTGGTGATGCTAAACTCCCAAAAGAAGGACCATCGCTCGTCATGAAAAACCCCCAAATTAGATGAAATGATGTGGAAGGTAAAAGGAGCTCGGGTATTACGGGACTGGATTTTACTGCGTCGTACTGGCAAATTGACTACACCCAGAGATGTGAAAGATACGCGAATAATTTATGACAATTTGAGGAGGCAGCAGCCAAAGAAAGCTAAAACAGAAACAATGCTTTGAGGGAGTATAGGAGGGGGATGAAGTGTTAATTAGAGTACCTCAGTGTCGTCAGTGGATAAAAAGCTATTTTATAAATTTTTCCGTTGTATAAAGGACCTTACCGAATTTTAAAATATTAAGCAAGAATGCTGCGATTTTGAATGATGAAAATGGACGGCAAATGGAACATATAACTACAGGAACATGAGCCTGTATATGAGGGACGACACGCATGATTAAATATTCTGGTCATGACAAAATTGGTAAATAGTTGTAAATATTAGGTGTAATAGTTTTT
This sequence comes from Teleogryllus oceanicus, assembly GCA_964035755.1. Taxonomy (NCBI): domain Eukaryota; kingdom Metazoa; phylum Arthropoda; class Insecta; order Orthoptera; family Gryllidae; genus Teleogryllus; species Teleogryllus oceanicus. The sequence continues at coordinate 9,691,344 of CAXIVR010000003.1, forward strand.
CTTTTTTTATTGTTTTGTTATGTGTATTCCAAGAAGTTAAGGGAGCAAATATTAGGAGATACGGCTATTAGAATACCTGATGAAATGGTTATTGTTGGCAATATCCGAAAGGAAAATGTAAATAGTTTTAAGGCAGCAAGAAACAAGACCTAGTGCAGTGCAAAGTGTAAAGTGTTAATGTCGTTTAGTGTGAAGAAGCAAGAAGAAAGTGTTCAATTTTAGTCTTGTATTAGTTAGGTTGAGAAACCAAATGACGCTTGAGAGGGAAGCTGTGACATACCGATATGTCACGTTAAAATAAACTAACATTTATTTGTAGACAATATGGTGGAACATGCATTGAAATATCACGAGAGCTAGAGCTTAGCAACGACCGTGAATAAACAATGTAGTTTTTGTTTTTGTAAAGGCATTAAGAGGTCACACACCAAAATATAACGAACGTATGGATTGGCTGGGAGAGAAGGACGGTCAAATGTTATGAAAAAATGAAGGTAGTTTAATACGAAGTCTTGAGGGATGAATCATGCAGAAAGATTTCATTCTGCTCTGAAACGCGCTTCTGAACTGTTCGTAGATATTTTTATGGAAGCAATATTGAAGTATAAATTGGGAAATTTGTCGGGAGTGGTAATCAAGTTCGGACTATGTCATGGACGTAATCGGGCTGGTAATTTTAATAGTTTGAGACCAGCTTGATAGGCAGAAGAGGATTTAGTGGGGCTTTGGGCTACGGAAGATCGCAAGATATTTGACCGAGAAGTCACGAGGGACATCAACGAAGAAAAAATAAGTTAACCGCGGTGTAAAATTGTAAATTGAAAGAGATCATGATCAAAGGCCTAACTTAAATTCATTAAATTGTTTGATAAAAAGTAAAATAAACTTTTTAAAATTTTGTTTTTAGAAAAGAAAGTGATCTTTTATTTAGTCAATCCAAACAGTAATGAACTAGGAATAGAATCATTCTATTTCAGATTCCCAGCTGCGCTGTATAGTTTTTTGATCCTATAATCCATTATAGAGGTAATAAGGATTATAATATATCGTGACCCATTGACCCAGCAAGCCGGACGCGATTTTTGTGTGGGAAGTTTAAGTATACTTTTTATTTATTGAAATGCTGTTTCCATTCTTTGAATTCTTGTTCTTATGCCTTTCGTTTCATTACAATTTTCAGTTATCCATTTCCTAGGTATTTGAATTCTTTAACACGGAATACTTTGTTATTTCCAATTTGAAGTTCTCATAGGGCTCTTTTAATATATTTCATAATTTTGTTTTTCAAATGAAACTTGCATTCCATTTTTTGCCTTATGTTCATGTAATATTTCAAGTTGTTTCCATTGGCGGTATATTTAAAAGGTTTACCGTAGGATTATAAATTAGGTAATTCGTACATTCTATGGTTTCTTTTGCTCTGTTTGTCAATATCTCACATAATGAATGGTTATGTTCTACTGTATGTTTAACATTCTGCACGTGCTGTGCAGCGACTTCTCTGTCAGTGTATTATGGTTATGACATATTGCAAACATGTCAAACATGAAAATAAGAGTATTTCATTTTTACTAAATGTCTCATACACAATGCACTTTAAATAAATACAGGAGGATATAATTTCGATACCGAAAGGAAAACATAAACTACTAAACTATCAATTGTCAGGTTCTTATAATTTCACTGTTGTAACATTATTGTAAATTTTTACTTTCTCGTATTCATACGTAGATTCGGAGTAATATACATAGTACTAGTGTACCCGTGTTAAACCCGACCCTAAGTTTTTCTTATAGCGTTTTCTATTCGTTGCACTGAAACCCACCCTAGTGCAGAGGAGAAACGTCATCTCTCCGCAATAGTGCTGCTCCACACGCGTGAAGGGCAGCTACGTATGAAACGGATTCCGGAACTGAGTCAGTGCGTGTGCGCTACGCAGTGAGATTATACTCAGCTGCTCTTGGTCTGCGACACTGATGCAACGCGAAAAATAATAATTTTGTATTATGATCGTTGTTATAATTTTTATGAAGTATTTTGTTAATTCTTACTTCATTCATAAATTATTAACGTGTGATTTCTTTATTTAAAAACTATGAAAACTTCAAATGCGAATGTGTCGAAATTTCATTTTTCCAGATTTGCCAGTGATCGATGTAGTACACAAGATTTTGAACCGAAAGGTTTCTACAGAATTGTTTGGTTATTAAAAGCCATAAAAATATTAACATGAGCATTTCCGCTGGTATATGTACGGGCGTGCGAGAAACATTTCTTGGCACATATATTTCAATGATTTTATAAGGGTCACTATTTTTAGTTTCTTATTAGCGTTTCGAAATTGAGACGTGCCTACACTTTAGTTTCAAAATAGCACTGGAGTTGTTAACATGAAGTTATTCAACGTTAAATTTTAGGAAAACAAACCAATTTTACGAACTTCACGTAAGCCACAAAAATTATTTTAAGACATGTCTTGCAAAACATAATATACTCCATCATTCGAAGTATTCCTGCGTGACAGAAGATCCTTAATTGCCTTCACAATTTCACCACGAATTCAAATCAGCATGGATAACTTCCGTATCTAGCCTCACAATGGCCCGGCGCACTGGACTGCACTGGAACGATCGTCAGTAGTTTAGGGCGTCCCGTGTGCACCCTGGTTCCGGGTGATTGTGCAAATGGAATATGCGCTTCTTTGTATTGGTGCGACCTAGCGGTCGAATGGAACACGAAAGCTGCCTTGAGCGCTCTGAATGCGCACCAGTGCAGCGAATGGAAAACGCTATTAGGGTATCGCGAAACTGCAACATGAGAACATGTGGTCCATTTCCATCGAAGTTTCTTCCACAATTAAGTACACGGCATTTGTAGTCCTCTGCAAAACTTTAAATGAATGGTTGCACTACATGCTTAATAAACAATCATCGATATCAAGCAACTATTAATCGTACTTCTAGTTATTGCTGCGAGAGCGAAACTTGAATTAATAATTATGCAAATAAACCTCGTCAGTCTCGTAAACCACGGTGTATACAGAAAGCGTAAATAGTACAAGATAGAGGAATCTCATCCTTTAAGCGTATCAAAGATGGCTATCAGCTCCAATAGCAAAATATAGGTCATGAAGGAATATATTCTGTATTCCTCCATGTATAAGGTGGTATTGATAGTTCATACAGTGCCACAGGCTGAAAAGCCTGTCTGATGAATCCTGAACTAGGACGAAACGCTTTTGCTATCCCAACTGCTCCTTCTTTACACCTCTGTGCTAGGGTCACTCTGCACGCATACTTGTGCGGTAGAAGGATACGCCCCTATACCCTTTTTCTGGAATGAGAAAAGATGAAAGCAGTTGGGAAGTAATACCCCTTTTCTACATCCACTGGTCGTTGACAGAGTGAGTATAGGTCAGGAAGCCGACTTTCCGGGTCAGTTTCAACTGCTTCATCATTAACAGAGAAGATGATGATTTCAACTGCTTTCATCTTTTCTCATTCCAAAACTAGAGGTGTTACTGAATGGCACAGACTTTTTCGTACGAACTTTTTCTAATTTCCTTGGTGTGGTCTGGCTTTAAGGTCGTGCTCCATTCTCTGGTCAGCTGCCATCTATCGTCCAAAGTACATTTTTTGACAATTTCTCTACTTTTTGCTTTCCTAGTAGTACAACTGAATCATTACTTCAAGAATATTAAAGAAGAGTAAAACTTCGTCCTAAATAGAAGTTTTCATTGAAAAATGACTGCAATCACACGCAATCATTTTTCCTACAATCACAATTGTGAATAATTTTCTTTTCTTTATGAAACGTTTTCATCAAATGCAGATCTTCAATGCAACGTCATGTTGAATTTTTGGACAATATGAGTATTTTTTGAGTAATTTGGTGTCAAACATGTCCCCGCTCCGAAAACCCTGCGCTTTCTGAACGTAATTTTAGAAGTATTTTGAGGCAGTTGAACGTAAGCTGCGTAAGTTAGAATGTGTATATTATTTCATATTTCTTTGTTCGTTTTTTTACATTCGAGCTTTTCTTATAGGTTTACAAATTAATCTTTTAGAAACTATTTAAAACCTAATTTAAATATATGAAATAAAAATTGGTAGCCTTCAGGGAATATCAGATTGAAATACATGGATGGCATTCTGCGTCGCGACTCGCGAATTTCAGTGTATTACGTCTCATGGTTTGGGGAATGGTTTAGCTGCATGAAAAACAGTTATAATTGTCAAATTTGTGGTGATATTTGCTTGAAAATATATAGTTTTCGCACCAAATGCTCCACACTTTGTAATGAGTTTTACAAAAAATGACAACTGAGATGTGTTAATTCGGAAATAAATTAAGGTATAAATAGTATTGCATGACCATTACTAATGGTGAGAAAGTATGTGCTGTTTCAGCAACAGTAGTTTCAAAATGTTTGTCTGCCCGTCCGTCTGTTCTTTCGACTGTTCTCTATGGACAACACAAGTGCGTAAAGTATGACTAGAATTTATTCCAAACTTAACTTTTGATGATCTGGCCTCACTCGAAGCTCTGCGATTTTGATAATCATTCATTAATTTTTGGGGATAATTTACATGAAACCCATTAAATATTTTTTAAACTTTCCCAAAAATGGATTCAATTTTTTTTCTTTAATTTTTGTTTTGGAAGAATAGAGTAAAATAGACTTATAAAGATGACAAAGGCCTGTTTTCGCTGTTAATTCTGAATTTCCAAAATTACAATAGTTTGAAAATTTTTCGGCTTATTCCTACTATTACAAAATTGAAGATAGAGATTTTCCTTTCACCTAAATTTTTTTCTTCATGTTTTCTTCTGTTTTCTGTTCTTCTGTTCTGGTCTCCTGTTCTTCTGTTTTCTTTCTTCATGTTTTCTTCTTACATTTAGGCCACGTACAGTTTTTTGAGAATTTTAGGAGTTTTCTCGTAATATTGCGTGCATTATGTGCAATATTACAAAGAACAAAAAGATTTTCTCAAAGCGGCTTCAATTTTTTTCTTTATACATTTTGTAGTGGTACTCTCCGCCTAGGGAGTACAGGACCTTGTCGTTGGTGGCGGAGCTTGAGTACCCCCATGACCCCGAGAGCTATGCCGGCAGTAGCGTAGCTACTGGTAGGGCCTCCCTGCGGACAGGTCAAATGATAGGGTGAGACGAAGAAGTACTCCAGAAGAGGACCTAAACGCCAAGAAGAGGACTTCAAGAAAAAATCTCTAGAATAATCATGCAAAAACATCGTTAGCGTGAAAAAGATGGCGAAGATGTCCTGGGTAGATGCAACTCAAAGCCGTAGTGAAGGCGATGCACCTAGGGTGAGCAACCCGAAAAATTTCCCTGCAAGTTTGGAGGCAGTGAGATGGCATACCCATCACCAAACTAACCTGCATATGGGCTAGAAGCCCTATCAGGCAAAAATTAAAATTTCTCACAGATCGCAACAAGTACAACCGACGTCCCAGATCAAGGCCAAAAGATATGATAAGGTTTAGCGGAAATTTACAGATAATGCTTGGAATGTTAGATCGTTAAAGGAAAAGAACAACGTATAATCAATATAATGAAAAAAAATTTGGGCCATGTTAACGAAACAAAGAAGAAAGCTAAAGTCTCAATGGATTTAGACTATTATGCTCTTATATATAGTGGTATTGATATCAATGAAAGAGCTGCGTCAGGAGTTGCAATCTTAACAAGCAGAAGATGGAAAAATCGAGTTCATTGTTATAGTTGGATATCTGACAGAATTGTCACTCGTCGGTGTAAAGTAGATAGAGATATGCTTCATTTGTGTGTATGCCCCAGAAGAAGGGAAAACTTTGGCTACAGAGGAATTTTACAATTCTCTACAAAAAACTCTCGATGAGACAAATAAAAAGGATTATATTGTCATATTTGGAGACCTCAATGCCAGAATTGGGAATGTATCTATTGATAAGATAATTGGCCCCAATAACGAAGATGCCCTGAATAAAAATGGACGTAAGCTAAGAGATTTTGCATGTTTTAATAATATGAAAATAATGAACACCTTTTATAAGCATAAACGTATCCATAAGATGACATGGGCAGCACGTGGTCAAATTAGTACTATTGATTACATCATGGCAAACGATAAAGTAAGCAAACTTTTCACAGATGTAAGAGTCTACAGGAGTTACGATATAGATAGCGATCACTTTGCACTCTTAGGAAAGTTAAAACTACTGAAGAGATGTGTTAAAAACAATAATCGCCAAACTTGTCCCATCCCAAAAGATTTGGAAAGTATATTTACTAAATGAAGAATCTGTCAAACTGCTATACCAACAACGTCTGGAGCAACATAACAAAACATATGAAATTAGTAATGACGTGGAAGAAGAGTGGAGGAATTTGAAAACTATAATGGAAGCAACAGCATATGAAACACTAGGTTTTACTTCAAAGAGCGAAGAAGAAAGGGCTTAAAATATGGAATGAAGAATTGAAGAAGCTGTTAATGAGAAGAAGAAATTATACCTGAGATATTTATCCAATAAATCTCCACAAACTAAGAAGGAATATACCACAATTTCCAACCACGTCAGGTATCTAACAAGAAAAGCCCAGCAGGAATCATGGGATAAATATATAGCTGATATTTATTTATTTATTTTACGTCAAAAAACAGTTAAAAACTGCGTATGACGTTATATTGAAAAATGACATACATGGACGGCAGAAATCCGCGTATAAAATTATGAGGCACCTTAATAGACAAGAGAAGGATGTAGCAGATATACAGGTAATTAAGTCAGATGAATGGCTCTCTTATTATAAGAACTTATGGACAAATAAGAATGCGAGTGATAAGAATGAGAAGGTAGACAAAAATGAAAAATAGGAAAGCTAGTGGTAGTAATGGCATTAAGGAGAAATGCTTAAATGTGCAACTAAAAAATTTAAAATAAGGTTTCTCCACTTCTATAACCTATGCTGGAATAGAAGAAAAATACCAACTGATTGGAAACTTGCTGTAGTTCTGCCTATTTTTAAAAAGGGAGACCGAACAATATGTGACAACTACACAGGTATAAGTATCCTAAACGTTGCGTATAAGGTATACTAAAAAATTGTGACCTCTAGATTAAGGAAAATTGCAGAAACAATTCTGATGGAAGAGCAAAGTGGCTTTTGCCAAGGAAGGTCTTGAATAAACAGTATATTTGTCTTAAAACAAATCCTAGAGAAACACAGAGAATATAACAACGAAACCCACATCTTGTTTGTAGATTACAAGAAAGCTTTTGACACTGTAGCCAGGCATACCCTCTTTGAAGTACTAAGAAAGAAAGGAATCCCTGAACATCTGATTCTTGTAATTGAAAGTATGTATAATGAATCCGAAATATGTATTACTTGGAAACCAGATTGAAAAGCGAAAGTGGACCAAGGCTTACAACAAGGATGCAGTCTCTCACCGATTCTGTTTGATATCTACATAGACGAAGCTCTTCGCAGTGGAAGACCAGATTAAAATTTTATAGTTTAGACTTAGAGAACAAAATTATGGACAATACTTTTTGCAGATGACCAAGCAATAATAGCAGAAGGAGAAGATATATTACAAAAAGCAACTCATGAACTGCAGCGGATAATGTCAGAATATAATCTGGAAATATCGGACACCAAAACGAAAGTGATGGCATTCCAAGGACGATACCCGGTACGCTAAAAAATTGTAGTAAATAATAAAACTGTTGAACAGATACAGCACTTCACATTCCTGGCAGCAGACATATCATTTTATGGCGAAATCGACATAAATAAGAAAATAGAACGATTCAATCAAATGAATGGTACCATAAGAAGAACACTCAGTTCAAAAGTGAGAAGAGACACTCTCATCAAATTTTATAAAGTTATGTCAATACCAACTTGCTTATATGGGAGTGAAGTGTGGACAATGACCAAAAAAAAAAACTCAAGACTGCAAGCAGCAGAGATGAGATTTCTTAAAATAGCGGATTATAGTCTCCTAGATAGACAAAGGAACACAAAATCCGGAAATGAGCTAAAATGTAGAATGCCTCATAGAGAAAGTCACTAACTACAGATTCGCTTGGCAAGAACATCTGTTGGTGAATGAACAACGACCACCCAAACAAATGGCAAATTATCAACCAAGAGGAGAGAAACATAGACGTCCAAGAATTCGCAATGGAAGGACCAGTACTAAGCGGCGCAGGCACTGCGCCCAAATACTTGAAGATAAGAAGACTTATTAATAACAAAGAGGATACAGTATTCCGACTTGTAACTATAGTATCACAGTTTGAAACTACCAAAATACTGGTTTCACTATCACCACGCATAACTTTTGCCCTGGAGCAGCGGAGCGCAGCTCTTAAATGCACTGCGTCGAGGTCCAAGCACAACTGAATACTATGCATTGTGATATTTTCTATTAAACGACACGGCAATATCTGACCAATTTCACGCTCCAACATGAGTTCAATCATAAAAATGAAATATTGAAAATTGAACAAAATATCCATCTTTCCAAACATCAATGCTCAAAATTAAAATATCGCTGTGAATAGAACATCGATCCAAAACCATCAATGTTATTGAACATCTATGTTTTTAAAAATGGATTAGTACTCATTGAAATTTACGCATGATGTTTTAATTTGCAAGACGTATCTTTTATTAATATTTTTATTTGAAATTTAGTTGGAAACAATGTCAAAAAGTCTCAGAGCAATTAACAAAGCTTGGATTATTTTATTCGATAACTGAAAAATAATACAGGATTTTTATGAACAAAAACTTGATATTTTTTACCTTAGGTTCCTTTCGTCAATTTATGAATATATCTGAAAATTATTATGAAATTTTATTATGATAAACTTTTTCCATTTTCATAATATCGATAACGTCGAATTCACAACATCGATGGTAGCAAAACTTCGGCTTCCAGAAATCGATGTTAAATACACCCATGGTTTTATTAAACATCAATTAATAATATTGCTGATGAGGTTGATATACCTTGTATTAATTTGAGAAAAAGGTGTTGCCTATAATCGATATTTTTAATTCATAATTTTTAATTCTTTAATTTGTACATTCTTCAATTTATATTTCTCAATTCCAAATTTTGTATTCAATTTCATATATACTTAATTTCATGTTTTATGTGTATTTTGATAATTTCAGTACATATTTTCAGATTAGTTTCACTGATGATCGCTAAGTGATTTGCAAAGTTCTTAAGAATTAAAACTATTAACACTCAATGCGGCGACCGGCAGCGGTGGTTCAGTGCATCAACAGATGTCCCTGCAGTGCCTCTGATCGGCACTCAGATTCGACCCATTGGCGGCAGCATTTTCATAATTAGCTTTCAATAGTCGAATTCAGTCATTGCCTGGAGGAGGGCTCGAAGGGCTGGCTGCTCTGATCGGTAGTTTCCGTGGTTGCTGCGATCACACCAAACGAATACCGAGCAGTACCCCAACAAATGGGCCACGGACGGACAGTACCCTAACAAACGGTCCCGTTCTCACACACACACACACACACACACACACACACACACACACTAACATGCACTACTCTACCACACATGTCGGGAGACCGGTCGGAGACTTAGAACTTGTCGCGGCTGGGGCGGTGCCCCACTGGTGGGAGATACCTGATTGGGGAAAACCCCACCAGTCGACGGTAGGACGGGTGCCGGATCTCGCCATCCAGTGGGGGAAGATCACCGCCACCTCCCGATGAAAAACATGCACTACACTTACGGGACGAATGACCTCGTTAGTTGACACGCCCGGAATCACTTATCAATCAATGTGGCGACCCATCCATCCTTAAACACGATAGTCTAGTGGGAAGGCCCGAAGTCGGTCGATGTTATGGGGACGCGTTGCCGTGAAACAAATACTAATGTAAGAAGATGTACTGTTACGAGGAAATGAAATGATTCTCAGTCAATACATGTTTATTTTCATGTAGGTTTTGAATTAATTGATATAATACATACATTCGGCCCTGTATTTCTTCTTTCCTCAAGAGAGAAGAGTTTTTACAAAGAAACAGAACGACATATAGGGTAACGTTGGCTTCACTAGACAACATCTTTTTCTCAATCGACCAAAAAAATTGATGTTTTGAAATCATCGACATTGATCATCGACATCGCGGGCGACTCACCAGGTGGGAAGTTGGGCGGGCGCTCGAAAGCCTGGCGGTACAGGCGAGTCGCCGCCAGGAGCGCTAGCAGCACCGTCGCCACCACCAGGACCAGCGTCAGGGCCATGACTGCGCGGAACCTGAAGGACGCGATTTCATTAGCAATGCAACTCTCGGACAAAGTGAAGGGCTCTCATAGCAGCGACGATATTTGATATGAATATACAAAGATAAGCAGAAGTACGATAAAGAGACGATTTGCGTCAGAAGATTTGCAGTTGCATTTCTTCTCGAAACGCTTTAAGAAAGGCCTAGTTTCTTTTCCAAGTGATATTAGATCAATATATTCGTGATTTGATATTAGATTTGCGATTTCTGTAGAGTTTATAAAGAGCATTAAAGATATTAACCGACTTTTGAATAACAATGCCTGTTAGATAATTAACCGTTGCATTTGACGTTTTCATCCTATTAATGCACGGGTATCAGCTCCCTCACACTGGAACAATCGCAATCGTTATACCACAAACACGCCACCATTCAGAATGATGAATTAAATAATTAAGTGCTCAAAATTAATCTTATCTCTCTTCACGTGTTGATGTAAATAATGTCTTTTCGGAAGACGTTAGCCGAGCCCTAAACAAACCTACCCTATTTTAAAATATTTAATTGCTAATTTATTGCGCAAATTTTAAACTAATTGTTCTAATTTTTGTAAAGTATGGTGAACTGGCATCAAACTTTAGCTAACACAAACACAACAAATAATCATAAATAGAAACAATTCGCCGTTCAGAATAATTAATTAATTCGTAATTAATTGCATTCAACATTATTGAATCGCTCTACAAATTGTGCAATTAATGGTAAACATGGTTAATATTCAAGCTAGTTCAGTTACAATGAATATTCAGAAAACAAATATGTTCACAACGTAGAAATACTTAATTGTAAATTTGCAAATATTTAAATTTGTTTTCCAAACTTTTCTTGAAATTAATTGTTAACTGGATTAAGATTAAACTTATCCGCAACCTGTATAGGGTAGGGAGGATCTAACAGGGCAGATAAGGATTGGAATCACCTCAACAAAACAACTTGAATTTTCGGCCTTAAAATACGTGTTTAAGGTTTATTTGCGTTTATTATCTAATATATAAAATCAATGTTTGTTTCTATTTTATACGCTGCCGTGCCGTTCATCCGATTGCTACAAATCGTTGTCAACTTTTTGCTTGCACTGGTACGAAGAATATGGGCACAGTACAATGGGAATGTACGTATGTCTGCCACACATAGACGCGCGTTGACGATTTTACCCGTTTATGCTGACTCAACCGCCCTGAACAGAAGCTCTACGCAACCCGCCGCGCCCTCAAGTATGATTCGTGACTTTACTGCATATTTTGCCCCAGCTATTGTAAAATATCGGCCAGAATTATTACTTGAACGTTATCTCGGGCAAGCAAATCAAATTTCTCCAAGGCGTGCTCATAGCGAATGCTTGCTCGAACTTGAGAGAGAACGTTTTAGCAAGAGGAAACTTGACAACCATGTACAAACTAGGACATAGAACACACTCATACTCGCTAAAAAGTCTTTCCTCTATTAATATTTTTGCAGAACGTTGCATAAAACTTCATTAACAATGACGTGAACAGTAGCGGTGAAGTGTAATACATTGCAATAGCGAAGCCTTGTCGGCTTCACTTGTTCATTATAAACTTGCGTTTATCTCACCACCTTCACTAATCTTGACGTTCTTTGAAAGAGAATTAATAGTGGTTAGGTTAGGTCGTCCGAGTTTACAAGCCTTGCGCCTTATCGCTAAACCAAGAAGGCTCTCTGACTTTCCAATCGGGTCGAGGCTTAAAAATGTAATTGTTGTAACCCAAAAATTCCCAACAGCAATTTTCGAAAATTCAGATAGATAAAAAAATTTAGTCCTCCACCATTCTTTTAAGCGTCCCATCCGTGGCAAAAAAATCAAAGAAAAAATTTGAAGTGGTTTTTGAGAAAATGTGTGCCTTAATTGACTTAATTTTAAAGAGAAATTACAGAATAACTTTTCGTTTTTTTAAGGTGTACATGACTTTTCTTAAAGAGCTAATGTTTTAAATCTGATTTTGTTAAAAGCAAATACCTTTAGCTTCCATTTTGTAATTTGAAATGTTAACTAAAATAAAGTGAGTTTCCGTGAATGAGACTTGCACCGCATATTTTACAGTCCTATATCAGGTACGAGGAGAAAATTCAAACAAAACCGGTTTATATTCTCCAAGACAGCTCCAATTTTTTCTTTCAATTTTCTCCTCGTAAACAAATGGACGATACAAAAAATTAGTGCTAATCTCTGTTTCTATAACTCTTTTTATTTTGTACTTCTATAATTTAATATTTCCAAATTAAGGCTTATTAAGATACCGCTTCTTGTTTTAAACTACTTATTTGATCTTTACAGAAGATCATGTACTACACTTTTTGGACTAAATGAGTAATTTTGGGGTAATTTTTACTTGCAATTAATGGAATTTATAAAACATTTTCTTGAAAACTGCTTCAATTTTTTCTACAGAGGGAAAGAGGAATGCTTAAAAGAATTTTGCAGGTCTCATATTCGTTGAACTCTCCGAATTTTTTAAAATTGCAAATTTAGAAATAATGTGAGATAGTATCTGCTTTTGTAGCACTACTAATTAAAACGTTCTTCCGTCTGTCTCTCTGTCTTCGAACAACACCTGCGACTAAACCATGTGTAGGATTTGTTTCCAAAATAAATAATCATTGATCGATCTGGCACGACTCATAGCTCGAAGATTTTGAAAAACATTGTTCAAGTTTTGGGGGTACTTTACAAACCTATATTTTAATTCTAGGGGATACTTTACATGAAGCCTCTGAGACATTATGTAAATTTTCTCAAAAATTGCTCCAAATTCTTTCCTTAAATTTCTTATGCGAATAGAGCAAAATTCACTTATAAAAATGGCAGAGGTCTGAATTTCACTGTTAATCCTGAATTTTCGGAAGTTAACAAGTTTGAATTGTTTTCAGCTTCTTCCTACCACTAGAAAGATAGATGATAGATATTTTTCAAATTAAATTTGTTTTCCTGTACTAATCTTTCATTAATGTCATGTACATATATTGTAATTTTAACTGTTTGCTAGCAATACTAAGTGCAATATGAGCACTATTAAAATAATATCAAAAACGAGATTTTTCTAAAAACTGCACCATATTTTAAACTTGTTATATAGACAGACAATGCATTTATAAAAATGACATAATCGCCATTTTGTTGTTTTTCTTTTGATTTTTTTCCTCAAAAATTACACAAATATTATTTTAAGTAACTTCCACTTATTTATACTATTGCATTTGAAGTGATACTTAAGAAGCGATTTATGTGATACTCTAAGAAGTTTGTTTCCTTAGTTTCCAACGAACTAAAAGTTTTCAGAAAATGAGCTAATAATTAGGCATTTTCAGAACGCTCAAATGACATTTTCTCAAAAAAAGCTCCAAATTTTTCAATGAAAATGTGCATAGAAAGTTTTACTCCCCTAGTACTTTGTTGAAAGTCATACTTCAATTTTTATGTTCGGAATCCATCAAATATATTAAACTAGAGGTGCTACAGAATGGCACAGACTTTCTCGTAGTATAGTTTTCTAATTTCCTTGGTGTGGTCTGGCTTTAAGATTTTGCTCCATTCTCTGGTCAGCTGCCATCTATCGTCGCCCAAAGTACATTTTTTTTTACTTTTCTCAACTTTTGCTTTCCTAGTAGTACAACTGAATTATTACTTCAAGAATATTAAAGAAGAGTAAAACTCGTCCTAAATAGAAATTTTCATTGAAAAATTTGAAGTGGTTTTTAAGGAAATGGCAATTAAGCATTACTGCAAATGCAAAATTTGAAGCTCTTTTTCACAGGAATCTATTGAGTTTTCGCAAAAGGTCATTTAAAATCATTTGAAGCACTTCCACTCCCAATTATAATAATGTAAACAAATAGATGGAAATGGCCATATTAACGGAGTGAGAGGTATTTAAAAAAATTACATTTGTGTAATTTTTGAAACAAATGAATACACCAAAATGAACTTTACGTCATATTAAACAGCGCACATAGCACTATCTATTAGAAAAAATTTGAAAAAAATGGAGCCATTTTTGGGAAAATGGCGTTTGAGCGTTTTGGAAAATGCGGAATTTTGAGCTCATTTGTACAGAAAACCGTTGTTTTCGAGAAACTTTATTTGACACTATTAAAAGCACACGTACTCATAAATATAATAATTGAAGACATTGCGTCTAATGTCAATATTACCGACGTGAGAAACAAGTCAAAAAAATTCATATTTAAAATTTTTTGAAAAAGCAAAAGAATAAAGCAATATGACGTTTATGTCACGGCATAGCGTTTGTTTGGCACTAACCCTACCAAAAATTTGAAGAAAATTGCAAATATTGCCTGCACTATTGCACGAAAACTACTAAAATATCCGAAACAATGTACGTGACCTTATTGAAAGAAATATTTATGCACAACAAATTTCATTTGAAGGAAAATTCTGTCTTCAATTTTGTAGTTGTAGGTAAACGCCGAAAAAACTTTTGCAATTTTCGAAAATTCAGAGTAAACGATGAAAATCGGATCTATGCCACCTTTATAAATTCACTCTATCCTTTCACTCTATTCTTACACGAAATTTAAAGAAAAATTTGGAGCCGTTTTTGAGAAAATTTTGAAAATGTCCGGGGGCCTATGTAAAGTACCCCCAAATTTTAAAGAATGTTTCTCAAAATTTCAAAGCTTCAACTAGAGCCAGATCGACATAGGGTTCTTTCAATTTGAAAAAGATCGTGCGTGTGGTTTAGGCGCTGGCAGTGTTCACAGACGGACGGACGGACAGACAGACGGACGGACAGACAGACGGACAGACGGACAAATGGACAGACGGACAAATGGACAGACGAACAGACGTTTTGAAAAAACACTTCTTTTTCGGTATGAGGGGACCCCAAAACGTGTATTTCCGTCGAAATCTCGAAATCGAATTTTTGCATTACATTACTTTCTCTGTACTACGCATACTACGCACTCATTATATACGCATATATACGAGAAAGTAAAAAAGTGACTTTCAGGCACCAATATATGGAAGCTGAGAAGACGGAGAGGCAAAACCGAAAATATAGCCAAGACTGAAGAATAAGGGAACCAACTAGTACGAGCCAATCTGAAAGGCCAATATTGTAGAATGTGAATATTGTAATATTCGATAAAATGTCTTTTAAAAACGTTTTCGAACAGAATGTTCTACTATTTTCAATAGTTTTGCAAATAATGACTGACTTGTGTGAATATGGACAGAAATTGCGGTATTATAATATAACGTGACCATTGCTAAGTGCAAGACAATACATGAAGTTGTAACTCCACTAGTTTTTCTTTAATATTTTATGCTTTGTCGCATAATTCACTAAATTAGTACAAAAGCTCTATTTTAGATTTTTAAATGTATAAATATTTTCATAATTTTTAAAATACTACAGAGACATAACTATTTTTCGTATATCTTGCTTCCGATAAAATATTTACATCACATAAGATATATTTTATAATTAACTGCATTCGTGAGCACAAATGCTTGAAATGAAATTTTGTGTACTTTCATATAATGTCATATATTTTCGATTTAACCTGATCTCAAAGTTGCGAACTTTTGAAAACCACTCTACGAAATTTTCTCGAAACAACTCATTAATTCACCTCGCCCCAGCGGAAACATCCAGATGATAAGAGCTTTTGGTATTCTAAGGTTTTCTGATATTTTATTTCAATTAAACTATTAAGGTAATGAAGAAATAAGAAAATGTGAAACGAGCGGGATCAAATAGTGGTGCTACATTAGCACGTTCTGTCGCGCGATGTTTGTGACGCTTACGTAATATTATATTGTAACTAGTGAGAACCCGTCTAAATTTGACGGTGAGATCTGAGATAAATATAAAATACTATACTTTACAATATGTTGCATTATTTGGAACTTCAGGGTATAACGAAGATATTCTGTGATGTGGAATTCCTAAAATTTTGAACACGTATGGCCATGACCAGGTAGCAATGCAATATCGGCACCAAATGACACAAAAGAAAGAGCACTATTATACTGACGGATATTATTTCTAAAGTACATGCAAACTGTCAACACCACAATGCAATTATTACACTGAAACAAAACCTTGACGAATTGTAAACAAATCTCAACAATCAAAACAAAACATCAAGCAGCGCCACCATGAAGCAGCGTGGACTCACATCTATCGACTCATCGATATCGATTTTGAAACAGCCACCCTTTGAAGAAAACAATTGACTATTAATAAACGCTCTATTAAAGAATAATTTAATTAATTAATTTACACCGTAAATGTTGGTGAATGAACACAAACAATATCAGATAACACATCTAGGGATCACATTCTTTCATTTAAAGGAAAAAATACAACAATCGGTTCAGTAGAAGCTCTAAACGAAGCCATGGCAGAATACCTTATTTTTTTAAATATATAGATACTATACGACCTCGCATACATTTTCGACCATGCTGTTATTCGAACTTTTTAGCAAATATATAGCAAATATTTAGCAAGGGATTAGCATAACCACTACTACAATTGTCTGCTTTGACATTAGGAGCATCTCATTACATTTTGAAAAGAAAGATGAACATTTGCAATGTTCGAAAATTCAGAGGTTTGAAAAAAATTGAATGATTTCGTTTAACAATATAAAGAAAAAATTTGAAGATTTGATAAAATGTTTGCGTAAATTTAAAAGTTATCACTCTTCCATTCAAAACAGCACGAACACTACACATATTTACAGAAACTACGTGATGTATTTAATGATCTAGTTTAAAAGAAAATATTTTATGAACAAAAAATCTCTTTTTTATACGGTTGTTGTAGGATACGCAGATAAAAATTAAACTTTTGCGTTTGCCATCATTCACAGAATTCAACAAGAATTAGACTTAATGCATTTTGTAGAAGGACTTTGCTCTATCCCCCAAAAAAGTTAAATAAAAAAATTTGGGGGCAGTTTTTAAGAAAATCCGAATTTTGCAATATATGCATTTATGCAATATATATATTTTTGAAGAACTGATTTTATTAATAAAACAATATTTTCAATGTTGGAGATCTAGAAAGCCACTGAAAAAATTTTACTTTTGCAATTTTTGAAAATTGAGATAATTCAATGATTAATTGATTTGCAACATTTTTAATCGAGAACGTTTCTCTATCTGACAAAAAAGTTAAAATATTTGAAGCCATTTTTGAGTGAAGCATTGAAAACTTAAGGCATGTGACTTCTTGTCAAGTGTCCTCAAAATCCAAATATTGGAGCATCAAATTCAAGGTGCCGCGACATCAGCCAGATCGGGCCCAGAATATCAATTTTGGTGATAATCCTCCCTGTTTTAGCCACTAGCGTTGTTCAAGCATGCAGAAGTTTTACATTTATCCGTATCAAGAGCCCATAGAGCGTGCATTCTGACTACACAACGTGCTTAAGATAGTGATTTACAACATAAAGGTCAACAATTTTCCACTTTTTCGATATCAGGGGCGCACAAAATTAGTGCAGTTTTCTGTAGAAAAATCGTTTTTTTTGCTGCAGCATTACAATACTTTCTATATTACGCAATATGAGAGCAATTATGGCAGTGCTACGAAATGGCACACACTTTCTCGTACTTGTTAGTTTCCTATTCTCTTGCGTCTGGGCTAACGTTTCGGTGTTCCTCCACCGTCTACACAGGTGCCATCTATTAGTCCCTTAAATACATTTTATCACACCTCAAGATTTCCCTCCCCAAATAATATAATTGAAATCGACTAAGATTACTGTGGTGAACCTCCATTACAATATCGTACCATATAGAGACAAACCTCAAGGTGAGCGGCTGGTAACGTTGCAAACATTTCGGAAGTGACCTCTAAAAACGCTGCCGAAAGCAAGCTAGGCGCCTTTCGGTTCTGTAAGCGAATTTTCGAAATTGGGGGACATTTCTCAAAACATGTCTTGTTAGCGTCATTGAAAATGCCCAACAAGAACTCATTTCCACAGCAAACGTTTGACTTTTCGAGAAACTACACGATAAATCGTGTAAAGGACTTTTACTCACAAATGTAATAATGCATAATTTATAAATGTAGAACTAAATGCACAAATATAATAAACATGACCGTTGATAATAATGTGAGAGGTGTTTTTAAAAAAATTACATTTGTCTAATTTTTGGAAATCCTTAACACACGCAAAACAGTGCATTTATCAATATGAATTCAGTGCAATTATTTGTGAATAGCCTCTAAACAAAAAAATTGGAGCTGTTATTACAAAATCTTCTTTTTAATATTGCCTATATTACACTCATAATTACGTGAAAACTACTAAAATTCTACTAATTTTTACAAAAATATGTGTTGGCCAATAATTAAAGCTCTAATTGCTGTGAACATATTTCAATTGAAGAACTAGTGGTGCTAAAAGAGCACTTACTTTCTCGTCTGTACTTGTTGTTATGTAATACTATTTATAACACAACTATCGAATTAACACATCTCAGTTATTTTTTCAGTCATCACGTCCCAACAATAAGACGTTATTCACCGAAATTCTGCTGCCGATTCCCCTCGCAGGATGTCATTGTTGCATTCCAATTCGGTATTCCCTGACGACAAGCAATGTTTACTTCCTCGTTAAAAAATGTGGATTTTCGGCAGCAGGCAATTCACAGCCGGACCCTGATGACGAAAAAAGTGGATAAATCTAGCTGCTAAATCAAAGGGGAAATCTCTTCAATACGTGGTGTAGATCCTCGCCTTGTGGGTACATGATGCCGAACAACTGAAACGAAACGAAACGAAACGAAAAGAAACGAAACGAAACGAAACGAAACGAAACGAAACGAATGAATGGAATGAATGGAAGGAAGGAATGAATGGAATGAATGAATGAATGAAATTGAATGAATGAATGAAATGAATGAATGGAAAATGAATGGAATGAATGAATGGAATGAATGAATGAATGAATGAATGAATGAATGAATGAATGAAATTGAATGAATGAATGAAATGAATGAATGAAATGAAATGAATGAATGAATGAAATGAATGGAATGAAATGAAATGAATGAATGGAATGAATGAATGAATATAATGATATATGGAATAATGGAATAATAATGGAATGAATGAAATGGAATGGAATGAATGAAATGAATCTTAAAACCATGAATGAATGAAATGAAATGAATGAAATGGAATGGAATGAATGAATGAATGCAAATGAAATGAATGCAAATGAATGAATGAAATGAATGAATGAATGAAATGAAATGAATGAATGAATGAAATGAATGAATGAAATGAATGAAATGAATGAATGAATGAATGAATGAATGAATGAATGAATGAATGAATGAATGAATGAAATGAAATGAAATGAAATGAATGAAATGAAATGAAATGAATGAATGAAATGAAATGAAATGAAATGAATGAAATGAAATGAAATGAATGAATGAATGAAATGAAATGAAATGAATGAATGAAATGAAATGAATGAATGAATGAAATGAAATGAATGAATGAATGAATGAATGAATGAATGAATGAATGAAATGAATGGAATGAATGAATGGAATGAATGAAATGAATGAAATGAATGAAATGAATGAAATGAATGAAATGAATGAAATGAATGAAATGAATGAAATGAAATGAAATGAAATGAAATGAAATGAAATGAAATGAAATGAAATGAAATGAAATGAAATGAAATGAATGAATGAATGAATGAAATGAATGAATGAGTGAATGAATGAATAAATAAATGAATGAATGAATGAATGAATGAAATGAATGAAATGAAATGAATGAAATGAAATGAATGAATGAAATGAAATGAAATGAAATGAATGAAATGAATGAATGAATGAATGAATGAATGAATGAAATGAATGAAATGAAATGAAATGAATGAAATGAAATGAATGAATGAAATGAAATGAAATGAAATGAAATGAAATGAAATGAAATGAAATGAAATGAATGAAATGAAATGAATGAATGAAATGAATGAATGAATGAATGAATGAATGAAATGAAATGAAATGAAATGAATGAAATGAAATGAAACGAAACGAAACGAAACGAAACGAAACGAAACGAAACGAAACGAAACGAAACG
The DNA here is from genome assembly GCA_964035755.1 of Teleogryllus oceanicus. NCBI lineage: Eukaryota > Metazoa > Arthropoda > Insecta > Orthoptera > Gryllidae > Teleogryllus > Teleogryllus oceanicus. The sequence continues at coordinate 9,711,798 of CAXIVR010000003.1, forward strand.
AAACGAAACGAAACGAAACGAAACGAAACACTTCTAGCGCATAAACAATGTGTAGGATTTTTCTTAAGAAGTCCCGGTCAATATTTTTCTTTGAAGAAGTCCCTGTCAATCTAACTCTAGTTGAAGCTTTGAAATTTTGAAAAACATTCTTGAAAATTTGGGGGTACTTTATATGAAGCCCCCGGACATTTTCAAAATTTTTAAAATGTGTCTCCAAATTTTTTCATTAAATTTATTGTAAGAGAAAAGTAAAATACACTTATGTGTACACAGGTGGCATAGATCCGATTTTCACCGGGAACTCTGAATTTTCGAAAATTGTAAAATTATGAATTATTTTTTCGGCGCCTTCCTACAACTACAAAATTGAAGATCGAGATTTTCCTTGAAATATGTTCTCCATAATTAGTTCTTTCATTAAGGTCATGCACATTTTTTTGAAAAAGTTTATTGGTTTTCTCCCATTATGAAATACAATAATTGCAAAATTAACAAATTCCAAAATCACGATTTTCTCAAAAATTGTTCCACATTTTTAGATGATATTAACTCCATACTGCTCTATACTTTCGATTTTTCAAAATTTACCAAAATTCAATTTTTTTGTCTTATTTCTCACGTCACTCATATTTACATTACCAGCAATTTGTTCATATTGTTATGTGTAGATATGCTTTAAATAATGTTATATAAAATTTCTCGAAAACTCAACAGTTTTTGGTTTGTTTTGTTTTTTGTTAAAATAAGCTCAAAATTCGGCATTTTCAGAAACGCTCATTTGCTATTATCTCAATAACGCCTGCATTTTTTTTCTTCTAACGTTTCCAACGGACAGTGCTAATAGTAATGATTAATATGATATAAAGTTCATTTTGGTGTATATTTTCTTTTTCTCTCAGCACGTTAATATGCACATTTCCAACGATTAGTATGCATTATTGCAATTGTGAATGAATGTGCTTCAAATGACTTCAATTCAAAAGTTCATTTTGATAATTTATTTTGATTTTTTAAATTAAACAAATGTAAATTTTTTGAAATATCTCTCACGCCGTTAATTTGCACATTTCCATCGATTTCTATACATTATTGCATTTATGAGTCGAAGTGCTTCCAATGACTTTAATTGAAGTTTTTCGAAAACAAAATAGATTTTTGTTATAGTAAGCTTCAAATTTCCTAAGAATAGAAAGTCGTCGTTTTTCCATTCAAAAATTTGAAGCCATTTTTAAGGAAGTGGCGATTAAGCATTACTGTAAATTCAAAATTTGAATCTCTTTTTCACAGGAATCTATTGAGTTTTCGAAAATCTTCATTTCAAGTCATTTGAAGCACTACCACTCGCAAAATAATCATGTACACCATAATCGATGAAAATGTGCATTTGAATGGCGCAGAGTTACTCAAAAAAATGCAGCATTTGTAAAAATTTTGAAAAATAAAAGAATGCACCAAAATGAATCCTTACGTCTTATTAAACAGTGCAATTAGAATTATCAATTGAATATTTTAAAAACTTGATGGCGTTTGAGCGTTTTTTTTTTTTGAATATGCTCAATTTAGAGCTTTTTTACAGAAAACTGTTAGGTTATCGAGAAACCTTATTTGACATTATTTCAAGCACATGTACTCAAATCTAATAAAATGACGAAATTGCCTTTGGTGTTAATATTTCCGACGCGAGAAACAGTCAACAAATATTTTTGTAATTTTTGAAAAAACAAAAGAATAGAGCAATATGGTGTTTATGTCATCGGATAGGGTGCATTTAGTACTATTCCTACCAAACATTTAAAGAAAAAATGTGGAGTCGTATGTAAGAAAATCTTGTTTTTGTTATTTTTTAAAATTGCAATATTACTGCAAATTATAAAGTAATAGAAAAACTACTCAAATTTCAAAAAAAATACATGACCTTAATGAGAGATATATTTAGGGACAACAAATTTTATTTGTAGGAAAACTATCTTTAATTTTGTAGTTGAAGGAAGACGCGGGAAAACTTTCAAACTTTCGCAATTTTCGAAAATTCAGAGTTAACCGTGAATATCGGACCTAAGCCACTTTCATAAGCGTATTTTACTCTGTTCTTAAAAAAATTCAAAATGTCGTGCCGAATTTCATCTTGGAGTTACTACGCACAGATGCCCTATTTAAAAAAACAAAGAATAGTTTCGATGTTAGTGTTGTTCTAAACGGACAGACGCGGCCCCCGGTGGTTTGAGCTGATTAATGCCTGCTTCACGGCGCAACCCCGGGTTTGATTCCCGGTCGGGGCAAAAATTAACTGCGCGCTTTCCTTGCAATGTCCGTTGCTGTGTGACGATGAGAAAGCTTCACTTCTCAGATTGAGAAGACCAGAGATACGGCGTAGGATCGCCATGCAACAACACGCATCCCTAACCCATGGCCAGGACGCCCTGGTAGGCTCGAAATGCTCGTAGCATTATGATGCTACGATGATAATGGTCATAAATCTCGATGCTACAATGATAATGCTCGTAGGCGCTAAGGTTGACGAGAGACGGACAGATAGACTAGACGTTTTGCCGTGTAAACCAATTTTTCGATATCAAGGACCCACAAATCGTGGATTCTGACTACGAAGTGTTAGAGCAAGTAATTTACTACATATTGGAACAATATTTATTCCCCTTTTCGTATCAGGGCCCCACAATACGAGTTTGTCTGAAAATTGCTTTATTTTGCCGCAGAATTACGCCATTTTCAAGCATTACTTATATAGGTACGTGGCGGTTCCGTATTTCGCTCGACAGCTCGCTATGGGCCTTGGGCGACCAGCGGTGACCCAGCCTCTCGGTTATATAGGGATTCGTGAGGTGAGCACCGTAGATAGTACTGATCTGCATAACCTTAGGTGGGATTTTCCCATCGTCACACAGCAATAGATACTGTGACATTTGACATTTGTTGCGCATGGGTACAATTTGCCTCGGTCGGGAATCGAACCTGGGGTTGCGCCGTGGAAAGCGAACACACTAGCCACGAAGCACCGAGGCATATACGTACGCGCTTATACGAAAAAGAAATGCACTGCGTGAGCAGTAGCGAGAAACTAAAAATTAGATACGTTTTAGACAAAATCTTAGTTTGCTAATCGTTTTGAAACCACATGAAATGTTGAAATTGACTTATGCCTTAAATACTGTATTTTCAGACACAATGAACTGAAGTTGAGTTAATGAAGGTCTGAACAAGTTGAAAATAATTTAGTAGATCTGCAAGTGTGACAGATAATGAAATTGTATCAGCATAAAATCAATGATAACATAAAATGATTTGATATACAAACACCTTTCCCACTGACCAACTCCAGTCCTAAACTCACCTTCAATCCAAAAACCGCGGAGAGGTGAAACAGTGAGTGTCTTCAATTGCAGGCGAAGCGGCACCAGCAGCGGTTCCTGACGAACTGCATGCACCGTGCAAACCGGCGGTGATAGAGGCCACCGCTCTACTGGCCAACACGCCACCCACCGCACGCGCCGCCCACGCCGCCGCCTTTCTGAAGTGGCGTCTGCTCACCGCCCTTGCACTATGCACCCACTCCTGCACTCACACGCGCTGCAACCCACTCACTTCACTTAGAGTGTCTCGCGAGCGCATTTGCACCGTCTCGGCCTCCGCCGCCGCAGAGGACAAGGACAGCGGACGGCTGTGAACCCCGCGAGTGCTTGTCGCAAGACGAATAACTAGGTGGAGAGGTCAAGATCGAAATCTTGTACAATGTATACAACTTTAGATTATTCATAACTATGGGGCGGATTTTGATGACCTAAAACATCAACAAAAATTATCAATAAAATGCCCTTAAAATGTTTTTAAAACGCCCTAAAAGCAAAGAAAAATGACGTAAAAAAATGTGATGAAAACCAGTTCAGATGCACGATTGAAACTGTTGGATACGTTCCGGATGTAATCGAGGCTTCTTCGCTCCGTTCAAGTAAACTCACCTTTCAAACTTTTGATTCGAACTATTCTTTAGCAGAAAATATCTGTCTTGAGTTATCTCGAAATCGGCTGAACCGCCAAAGGCGCTGACAGGAATCTTAGATTAAATACACACAAAGGCTGACACTACAACTTCTGAACGAAGATGTCGAATAGGTTACTCAGGAATTCTATGGAGAACATTTGTTGCATCCCGTAAATATTATCTGAAGCAAGTACCATTAAAATGATGTTAAAATTGATGGAAACAGCGAAAAATTCTTGTCCTGGGTTGCCCTTGTCCTGGGTTTGAGTCCGGACGGTGGCAATATTTTCGACATTCGCTACGTAGATATCAGGTCGAGTTCAGCCGCTGTCTGAAGAGTAATTTTAGCTGCTTTTATCGGTAGTTTTCCGCGGTTTCTCCGATGAACACCAGGCAAAAGCCGGAGTAGTTTCTGAATAAACGGGTCACAGTCCGCGCACGATATTTCCTTCCTCTTCTTTCCCTCTCCTCACCACTTACATACAGTTATAATTACATGCTTTACACGACCACCTATCCCAGGAGACCATCTGAGCTTAGAGATTGTTCCTGTTGCGGTGGTGACCCTGGTGCGCCGGTGGGATACCTGGATCGGAGGAATTCCCGCAAGTCGATTCATCATCCAAGCGCCAGATTTCATCATCTAGTAGGAAAAGGACACTTCTACCTCCGTTAATAAATAGATGCACCACAATTACGGGACTAATAACCCTCGCCGTTGATGCACAAGCAGTTGAAACACATCATCAATCGAAAATATGAGTAGTTTTCACGTAACTTTCATGAAATAGAGGCAAATTTCAGAATCAAAAATAACTCAAAAACGTTAGTTTTCTTTCCTACAACTTCCACTTCTAGAGTTTGTTGTGATTATAAATATGGTCCTAATTTAGATATTAATTCTAGTGGCATTTCCGTTAGTATTGATCTCAGTATAAACTAAGAGCGAATACTATGCAAACTCACGTAGGAAAATTCTTGTTTCTGGCGGTATCAATAATGGAAGGGAGAATCAATGTTTTATCCACGTGATAGTTGATAGGGCTTATTCGGATTATGTCACAAGAAATGCAAGTTATCGCAAGGCCACCGGGGCGATGCGCCAGACGGCTCGGCTTATCAACACGGGTCCAACTTAAGATGGTGCGCGAGAGCTTTTACTACCCCAGAGACACCCGCGAGATAAATGTGAGAAAATTGACAGAGAGGATGATGTCGTGTGACGAGTAATGGATTTTGCAGATAAATGATAAGGGGAAAGGTACTGGAATTCACTAACGGTGTACAATATTCTCAAATAAAAATGTATCTAAACTACTGGTAAAACAGCACATACTTTCTTGCCATTAATAATGGAAATTAAATATTTTCAAGTGAAAATTAAATAGTTTCAAGCAATATATTGTTTATTCAAAACATTAAATGAAAATATATTTCTGGCATTAAACTCACGGTATCAGTTATTCACGAACATATGGGATGAGTTTTTTAGCCTTACAATATTTTTCGTAAGCAATATCCGAGAAAGTAAAATAATTAAAAGTTAATAAATAATACGATACTAATATCGTTGGCAAACAAATACAAATAGATCTAAAATACATAACAGAAATAATAATTATTAAACACTATAGTCTTACCTATTGTAATTTTCTACAAATAAATCAATATATTAGTTTATATTAACGCGAAAGAAAGGCAGCCGTCATTATCGCCTTCTGTTATCAGTGCGGCGTTACAACAATGGGTTACAACAACAAAACAACTGCTCATCTATTCGTTTTCACATTTAACACAAAGGACGCAATTTAAAATGAAATAATGTAAATATAATAAAAAATAATAATGAAATTATATATGAAATAATATACAAATTGTAACTTACGTAGCATCCAACTGCGTAAATTGAGAGCGGTTGACTGAAGGCTAACAATATTTATTTCATATTTATTTCAAATAGGTTTTAAATAATTTATAAAAGATGAATTTGTAAACGTATAACAAAAGATCCAAAGGTAAAAACGAACAAAGAAATATGAAAGAATATACACGTTTCAACTTACGTCGCAATCACTTGCCTCAAAATACTTTCCAAATTACGATCACGAAGAGCAGGATTTTTCAGAGCGTGCGATTAAGTTTGACCAAAAATACTCATATTTTCGAAAAATTCAACATTAGTTTATTTGAAGATCTGTTTCTGATGAACACATTTAATTAAGAAAATAAGAGTATCTTCATAGTTGTAGATGTAGAAAGACGCCGAAAAACTTTTGAATCTTCAAAAAATCAAGGTTTCCAATCAACATGAGACCTGCGCCTTTCTCTTACACGTTCTTTAAACTATCCGACAAGAAAAATTTAATCAAAATCGATTATACCATTTTTCAAAATTTTGAAATTTCAGGGAGCTTCATGAAAAGTACCTCCAAAATTAAAATATCGGGATTCCAACCAAACTGGATAGGGAATTTTGGAGAAACTCGGCTGAACAGTTTGGCCGCTAGTGTTGTTCACACACGGACGGGCAGAGGGGCAGACAGACGTTTTACTGTCAATCGATTTTTCAGTATCAAGCACCCATAAACTCACAGAACCCGCATTAAAAATAAATTTCCGTTCAATTCTTCTTAAATAAATTCTCAGATCTCGATCCACAGTAGAGATATGGTACAAAGATACCTTTACCACCCTAGTATTAATGTAAATTATTTTAACATTATTTGTAAGATTATTATAAGTTAATTGTAAGTAGGTATAAGCAACTATAACAAATGTAGAGTGTATTAACACTGATCTTTGTATTGATCTAACCAAAAGAAAACAAATAAAAAAGAGGCCTTCAAGGACGACTGCATTTCAAGCTCATAGTCCGGGTGGTGGCATAAGCCATTCAAACCGGTAGCGGTAGCTCAGTGCATCAACTGATGCCACTGCAGCGCCTCTAACCGGGAGGTCCTAGGTTCGAGTCCTGATGGCGGCAGGATTTTCGACACTAGCTTTTCAGCTAGGTCGAATTCAGCTGCTGTCTGGAGGAGAACGAGCGGCCGGCTGCTCAGATCGCAGAAGTTCCGTGGTTTCTCCGATCACTACCACAGGCGAATACCGAGCAGAAAAAATTTAAATAGAAGTCTAAATCAAAGGGAATTGTTAATTGATAATTATTGACTTAGTATAAAGAAGAAGGTGGTGCATGCTACTTGTATGGAAACTAGAATAAATAGGAAAATAATAAATTATATTAATGTTAGTTCATAAAGATTACGGGCAAAATATTTTGACAGATAGCTTTATTGAACAAAATATGTGGTGATAGCGAAATACCTATAAATATGAATTATCTTGAGACACTGAAAATGAAAACTGGAACACGATTAGAAGAGCTCGTTGAATTATATGTAGTTTTTATTGAGGGAACTCGGACTCGACTATCAAAAATGAGGTCATCAGGGGCTTTACATCATGCTCGGTGGTGGACGTGGCTGGTCATTTACGCCTTTAAAATGTTTTTTTTTTTGTTTTTATTTACGCAGCAACTGATTTTAAAACGACTGAAAAGAACAGTCTGAAAAACCTTTTTTGTTTCTTGTGACAGTGAATGTTAAAGCATGGTTGAAGCGTTCATCGATAATCGATACTCTGTTTAATAAATATGCATTTGAAAGAAAATTGCATCAACCATGCACGTTATCAACAGATCGGGTAAACATGGCCCCAACTCAAATCAAAAAGAATAGAATTTGGTTCGGAATGTTTGGCCTTTCATCTCTCGTCTCAAGGAAACGTTGGGATATTCCTCAAGGTTCGCGCAAAGCCTTGAGGAAATCACACTCGTGTGAGGCCGTCTGCTCGCTAGAGGCCGACGCCCCCGAGCACCGCGATCTCACCATCAAAATAAACTCGTTCGTGAGATAGATATTATCTAGCTCCTCAATGCAGTAGTACCAAATACCACTAGTCTCTAAGCGGATGACATTTCGATAGATTTTAAAACTAACTAGTGGCACCCGTCAAATTTGACGGTGAGATCTGGAGATAATGCGGAAATATTGTGCCCAGACTAATGTTCACAATATGTTGCATTGTTTGGATCTTCAGGGTATAACGAAGATATTCTGTGATGTGGAGTTCCCAAAATTTTGAACACGTATGGTCCATGACCAGGTGGCAATACAATATCGGCACCAAATGACAAAACAAAGCACTATTATACTGACGGATATTATTTCTAAAGTTTTTTGATGTGTCATCATCTCCTATAAACAACGTTAATTTCTTCTGGTATATTGCTCGAAGATAAACTGGTTTTCCATTTAAGTAACACAGAGTAAACTTTCGTTTGCACTCTCTGCCTAAATGCAAAGTACAAAGCAGAACAAAAACTGGACATTCTTATGTCAACGACCCAGCAGAAAACGAAATGACCTCACTATTACGACACTTACGCTGACTTTCTCTTCCTGCTTAATTAAGTAATGTACGTTTGCGTATTTTGGGACGACGTGGTTTATCGTGGCTACGATTCGAATTCGACATAACCTGTGAATAACTTCAATACCCAGTACAACTGAGCAAATCCCACTGTCCGAATGTTCTCAACAAAATACACCACAAAGCAATTTAAAGTAAATACAGTAATTCTGAAGGTCAGGAACAATCGTCATTTTTGTGTACGCTGCAGATTACTAACAAAAACGTCATGTGTGTGTATATATATGTGTGTGTGTGTGTGTATATATATATATATATATATATATATATATATATATATATGTTGTGACGGAACACACACGCCGGACTACTCCGGCGCGCGCACAAATGCAACCTGGTCTTTGATCAGGGTCGTTAGCCCTGAGGGTGTGAAGCACCGCTCGGGCGTTACCAGCGCCGTGCGGCAGCCTACTGTCGCTCCGACGCCAGGCCTGTCAGGTTGTTCGTTCGTCTTGCCTGTGAGAGGCAAATAAGGGTAGCTTGCAATGGATAGAATCAGGGCGGATCGAATTCTAATGAAACACTTGATGGCTCTGGTAAAATTAGCATGTATTCTTAAACTTTTCCAGAGGCACATACACATACACACAGATTATAATAAACAAATTGCAATCCTATTTCTATTATAATTATAATCCTAAGTCTGGATTAACGTTCTTGCTCCATCTTGTGCAAATAAACAAAACCTCCTACCTTAAATACTCAGAAATCATATCTTGCCCGCAATTACAATACTCGGCAATTTAATTGTTTATGCAAACCTACTGATCTTGGCACTAAAATGTTCTTCAGTCTGTTCGTTCCACATGTTGGATCGAACTGAATTCCGTGTTAAGCATCTCGGCAAGAATACTTCCTAGTTATACCTTTTAATCACACCTTTGAAATATTACGACCTCGCGGTCTGAATGTCGCACGGGTACTCACGCTTCGGCGATTGGGGAACACGTAACCTGGACTTCGGCCAACGCAGTGACCGACCTCAGCTGCTTATCGCGCGAACGGCCGCTCGCGCCGCAGTGACGCTCGGCTCGCCCAGCTCGCTGCGCTATACGCCTCGCCGGTCCGCGCTGCTCCTGGCTCGCTTGATGCCGCCTCCGTTCGCCCGTGAAGTAGTACAATTTTCTCCGGTCGTCCTGCAGAACGGCCGTGCCTCTACGCCCGTCTTCCGTTCCCAACAAACTTGCTTCTTTGGCTGTGTTGCACCAGGAATGTCGCCTCAGCCTTCCGCTTTGGCGATGCGGCGTAGTTGCGACGTAATGATCGTATACTCGACCCTTCGGCGATCTCTATCAGACTGTTCGGCGGTTTGTCTCAGAATGTTCTGCGATTTCTATCAAACTCTCCGGCGGCCTTTCTCCGACTGTCCGGTTTCCCGGGAACCCCTTCTCCCCCTCGGAGACTGTTCCCTCGTTTTTCTATCAACGTGCCAATCGCAGGATTTAATTTTCCAGCGCTTATCGCCCCGAGAAATCATTGGCGACCACTCGTTACGTCCGACTTCAGCCGCGGCTGACGTCAGATGATGACGTACCAACGCGCCACATTCGAAGTGGTAAACACCGCGATTTATCTTGGGCGTTTTTGCCTGGGGTTCTGCTTTCGCTGGGGCGGCATATCAGAGCTTCGTCTCAATATATATATATATATATATATATATATATATATATATATATATATATATATATATATATAATGTTTTACATTATAATAATCACATTTATTAATTTATTTATTAATCAACACTTCTTTCACGTATGCCACCAAGATTGATATAACAGACATAGAACGCCAGACATAGAAACCTTGACGATCGACTTAATCTTTAAGTTATTATCGAACTAAATGTAAAACACAAATCGTCTTCCAATGAGAACTAGAACGATACTGCAGCTATTTATATTGTTATTGAAAACAATATAATTTTTAGAATTAAAACAAAACTTCTGTCTTAACTAAAACTTTATTCATGTACTTTTTATGAGCAAAGCTTCTATTGCACACCTCTTGCTCAACAAATAGACATGATAGCCAGATTGGTTGGCCTTAGCACTCATTGTTGATCTTAAATAATTTTGAACAATTTCAATTTAGAAAACTCCTGTCATAGCTGGCATTGCTTGTGGAATTATAAGGATTACTCGAGCATTATTATAATAGTGAGCAGAGTACTTTCCTGCTTGGATTTATAATAAATTTTAATAAGTCAAGTGGATCCGCATTAATTAATTTGTTTTCGTTGCCTGGTAGCAATAAAGTCCGCAGTCGAAGTCTTTCCAGCTTCGTCAATTCGTCGTCCTGCTCGTCAATTTAGGCAGATGTGTAGAATACATTTCGTATCGTCTCATTCCAGTATTAAAACAGGCGTTATATAGCAAACTTATCTGCAAACTCTGTAGGAGCTGTTAACGCTCACGAATTTCCACACATATTCTATCTAGTGAAGAAAACCGCTTCCGTCTCAATTCATTTTCACAAGTTGGCATCTTTGCTTTCGTCATCAAAAATCTATCAATAAGAGTCACTATTATTTATATGACAGAAGTCATTCTCGTTAAATATTAGTCATAAACAGTCCAAACAAACTAAACTAGGGAATCTTACGAGTCTGTACAGACGGTGTGCAGGCTACATTAAGTAAGATGTCATTATTATATTCATTTAAAGAAGTCACAGATAAGTAATAAAAGATTCCGTGTTCATTTCAATCGGTGAATCAGAGCGATAAAAGTATCAAATGAAATAGTTTAAAGTTTTACAAGATTGGTATTTATTATGAAATTTTGTCGCTCTTCTAAAAGTGCAACACGCAGTCACCCTGTCACCCCCACTACGCTACGTCAATGCCCCGCAATGCCCGTCAATGCTCACACAAAAGAGAGGATAGACTAAAAGGAAGATATAGGTGGAGAACTATACAGCTTATCTTGGATGCAGGAACATTAGTCAATATTTTAGTGATTTGTGTATAATTTCTATGACAAATTGTGATATTGTTTTGTTAATATTTTGCAGTAGAGCTACCAAGATTTCTTTCTGTGGGAACTGCAAGTGTAGTTTTTTTTCTTGTAAAGAATTTTTTATTGATGATATTGATGCAGCAATTGAGATATTGAATGATTTTCGTTACTATAGAAAATCAATGAAAACTATAATTGTGAATATGTGCATCGACTTCTGAGGATGTGCTGAATCTCACGAGCTCCTCCTCATTTTGGGCGCAACACTGATATTTTGTAATGTAAATGCAACGTGCTAATAATTACAGGAAATGCGATTATGGAAAGTATCTTGAAATGAAATGTATTTTGTATGTGAGTTTTGTGTAACAAGTCTGTTCCTGGGCCACAAGAGGACCATGTTGACCATCCACTTTGTTACACAAGAAGACCATCCACTTTGTTAATTTTCACTTTTAAATAAAAACATTACTGGGGACAACAAGTTAAAGAGCTGTCCGGCTGGCCGAGATCGCTAAGGCAGTAGTGACGTAGTGATCTCGGACCAAAGGGTCGCGGGTTCGAGTCTCGCCTCAGGCATGGTTGTATTTGTGTTCGTCCTTTCACCCCTTATCATCACCATTTCGTTCCATCTTCATAGTTACCATACCGTTAACACCAATAGTAGTCGCTAATGACTAGGGCCCGGATTTTAATGACTAAAAATCAGCGAAATATGAAACATTTATGACCTAAAACTATATAAATATGACCTTAAAAATAAAATATGACGCTATACAAGACGATTGTAAGATGGTCAACGGTTTGCAAGTTGGAACTAACTACCATTTTAAAAAAATGCTTGTGTCGTAAAAGAAATCAAATACAGTACAATAAAACCCATCAAACAAAATGTTTTGATTTACTACCACATACTTCTTGTTTGATGTTTTCTAATTTTCTCTAAGTCTTCAGTTTCTAGAGGGTTGCAATGGATCACAAGGTGTGTTTTCAGGTTTTCCATTAGGTAGTTTCCAGGTAGTTTTGTATCTGAGAAAGCGCCTCTCCACATTGTATCACGTCACGGAAGAGAATTCGAAGGCGGCGATGTCATTGCAGTGCAGCTTTGGTTCATTGTCTTCAAATGTTGCGACATTTCCAGAAATTATATCGCACATTTTGCACATTGCAGAATATCCAAGATTTCGCTGAAGAACACGCAGCAATTTGTTGTTACTTTCAGCCATAATACTACGAGCTCGACCAACTCACCCCGTTCAAATTCACTTTACGTTTCAAATAATCTTTGTGTATAATTGTTGAGTTTATTTGTGACAATATCACTTGATACATAGTCATGCGAGACACATTTTCAAGCTTTTTATTCTTCTTTCCTTAAAAATATGACATAGGTATGCATTTTGTCAAAATTTGGCCAAATATGAACTTTACTAAAAACAGTCCTTAAAAATATGGCAAAATATGCTTTATGGCACGATTTAAATGTATGACTTGTCATTAAAATCCGGGCCCTACTAATGACCTAAGATGTTGATGCGACTTTAACGAAAAAGAAGTTAATGAGCTTGTATCGAAGACTTCCAATCTCTAAAATATTAGTTTTAAATTGAGAAAATATCAAAAGTGGAGATGACATATGTTGAACTAAACGACTGTAATGTATGTCAATAATGTGATTTAAATGCGTTTTAGGTAATTCTTCCAACCACGTTAAAGTATTACATTTTCAATGTAACGTCAAAATCATTAAACTAGATAATATTTGTAATTTGCAATTGTCTTCATATTTTTCCATCAAAATAAACAGTATTGCTTTTGACAGTAGTACATTGTTTTGTAGTGAATTGTCTAGATATAGTTGCATAAATCCTGAACATCTAGTGTTCTATTTTATTATGCATATATGTAGGTTTAACATAAGCATAAGTACACTGGTTGTTCGTAAAATTATAATGTGAAGAGAGATATGATAAGTGAAGAATTCATTTGAAAATATTTAAACCAAAAATTTGAACTATACTTTAATAATTACTGACCAAATTTTCCACAAAAGATGTAAAATCTGAAGAATATATTTGTTATCATTTGAATTATGTATAGTCTAATTGAAAAGAATAATTAGAATTCAATAAATGGTTATCTATTTTAACGAAACAAGCTTAAAATAAAAATAATAAATAATTGCGTAAAATTTATTTCAATCAGTTAAAGTAGTTCATTCCTTGAACTATTTTGCAATACACTCAAGTTCATTATCCGTGTGTCATTAAAGATTACATAAAATCGAGAAACGCAACTATGCGGAAATTACTAACGTATTTAACATTTGCCTACTTAATGGACTTTAACTCTTCCGCGATATTAATAACAAAATTCGTTTGAAATACCCAATCTCAAATTTTTTTTAAATCAAGCAACACTGACCGTTCAAACCAATGCCGACCGGGTTCTGCGAGGTAGCGGTACCCGTGCAGGCTCGAGGAGAGCAGGTACTCTCTACGACCGCCTTCACGACGTCGATCCATCGCTCGTCCAGCGGCGGCGGCGGCGGCGCCTCCTGCGGCCGCCCTGCGCGCCTGCCCTCCATCCCGCGGAGGCCCTTCCGCGCACTCGGCCCGCGCGCCGCCCACCGGCCCCGACGCGCTGCCGCCATCGATCGCCCCGCATCCGGTGATCGAATCGCGGTGAGCAAACACACCACGCCCCTGTCCACATTGGAGTCGATTTGTTCCCTTAACACGTCATTTCGTGATTGCATCTTCACATCCAGAAAGGTTATCTAAAGAACCTCATTGCTTTAGATAAGGCTGGTTCCCATGGTCACTTTGCCGAGTTTTCCTCTTCGATTCTAGGACAGAAGATGGGAATCATACTGTGCACACCCAGGGTTGGCAGTATTTAAATACTTGTATTTGATAAACTTATTTTAAATACATTTTATATTTGAATAACTATATATTTGAGTTTTTGGACATGTATTGTAAAGATGTGTTTAAATCTATAAAATAGGTGTATTTAAAAGGAAATATTTAAAATAATTCAAATACAGATGAAGATAACGAGGAGAGTTTCTTTCTGTTTGGTTCTGCTAGTGAATGAACCTCATTGAAACAAAAATAAAAGCTCTTTCAGCTGTTCAATTTGAATTATCTTCATTTTAAATTATAAATCTTAATCATTAAAAATGCTGACAATTATCCGACAAAAGATGCTTTATTCCTTGTAATTCCTTGTCCCAACAAAGCCCTTTTGCCTTTTTTTATTCCTTTCAATGTATTTTGGCAACTTACCTCATTATCAATGTTTACCGAAATGGCTTTGAGAGTTTTATAATTATTCCTGTAAATGCCTATTTAGAGATAATTATCTAATCGAGCGTTAAGAGCCTATATGCTTATATTGAATTTTCCGCATTTTTAATATTTTTGTTCACCACATTTTATTATCTACAATAATTTTTGAGAAATCACTGATGGGTAATTTTGACAAGACAAGACAAACAAGAAACATTCAAAATTTATTGCTTATTTATTTTTGAAAATAGATTTTACTACATGGGAGTTTTTTTCTCCCTTTCAAAATTCAAAATTTAAGTAGTATATGACTTAGTGTAGGATCACTGAATTTTGAAAATGTGCACACAATTCACTTTTCCCATAGCACGTCATACGCAGTTTTAACTGTTTTTTTACGTAAAATAAATAAATAAAAACCGCGTAAAATCTGCCAGGGCGTTCTCCGGACGAGAAGCTCATGCCCTATGTGTTTTTGCCTGTAAGCGTCGAGCAGGATACTTTAGAGACATGACAATTTGACTTTCTGTTAAGCATGCTTAGCTACAATGCCGAAAGAGAAAGTTTCAATAAGTGCATTGGTAAAGAGTGGATTATGGAGAAAATTCACGGGACTGAAATGCATTTTTTGCTAGTGTTCTGAAAAGGTGGTAAATTGCAAAAATATTTCTCAACATAAAACACTGCAACTCATGCAAACAAATGCGAAAAATGTAGATTAACAATTCAAACGTTCTTCAGCAAGTGCAGTCAACGAGTCAACTCTGGGAAGTATTATCTAACTCCGCAATATGTTTTGCTAATTGAAGAAATCCGATTTATTTGTAGAGAATTGTATATCGTTTATGCAGTACGTATTAAGTACAAATTTTAATATTATTCAAACATAATGCTCATTTCCATGCTTATTTAAGTTTTTACTTCCTAAGTGCCTGTCTATTCCCAACTAAATCCCTACTTCCCTGCCTATTTTTAAGTTTGTAAGTGTCTATTTGCCTATTATCGACCATTTTATTGCCTACATGACCGATCTCTACCTATAACACTAGTTTACCAATTGAACGACCAGTCCGCACCAATTGAACGACCGTTTTCCTTTGAGGGTTTTATAGATTCGCCAAATAGGGGTTTATTGTCTGATGATTTCTTTGAAAAATTGGTCGGTTTAAAAGGAAACTCTGCTTATTTGAGTTATAATTCTGAGTTATTGTTCAGAAATTTATGATTGTCATTCAATAATTTATTGTAATTGACAAGTACTCAATTAGGTAATTGACAACTTCTCAATTAGGTACAGCAATAAAGTATGGTAGTAATAATATTATTTCTATAGTCCATAATATAAAGTTTGTTTTTCTTTTTAAAAGCTTTTCTTTTAATTGTTTTCACTATTATATTTCCCTTATACTGACCTCGAAACAAGTATAATTTTGATTTTAATATTGTTCAGTACTTGAAACAGCGAATGGGTAGATATAATAACAAAACTAGTGGTGATACAACAGCCCATACTTTCTCCCCTTTTTTCTAACTGTGCAACTTTCGAAAATTCAGAGAGTTTTGCGAAAATGAGATCTGCGTCATTCTTTTAAGCGTTTCTTATTCAATCCATGCAAAAATTGAGGAAAAAATGTGAAGAGGTTTTTGAAAAAAATGTTTTTTTAATAACTTGCATTAATTTCAAACAGAAATTTCCCAAAAATTAGTGGTTTTTTTTGGCAGAAAAAAATTATATTCAATATTGTATTTCTAGGAACACAGCGAAAAAAATTGAACTTTTGCAGTTTTCGAAAAATCAGATTTCAACGAAAATGAGCCTGCATCATTCTTTTAAGAGTTCATTACGCACAAAGTTTAATCAAAAAACTTGGCGTCAGTTTTGGGAAGATTTAAAAAATGGTGAGGCTTCTTGTAAAGTACCAACCAAAATCAAGATATCCATTTCAAACTCAGAGGTCTACAAGTTTATTTAAATCGGTCTTCCGATCGATTTATATCAGTTTTGAAGGAAATGGTCGGTTGAATCGTTTAGACGCAGCGTTGGCCATAGGTGGACGAACAGACGAATGGACAGACCTCTTTCCATCAATCGATTTTTTGGTATCAAGAACCCATAAAACATGGATTTCTGACTACACAACGTGTTAGAGAAAGCAATTTACTTATAAAGGAACTAGATTTGTTCATTTTTTCGTTACCAGCGTCCGACAATAAAAGTTTTTCTGTCGAAAATTTGCTGTTTTCCGGCGCACGATTACAATACCTTCTCTTCTTACATAGCAAGAGCAAGACAGTAAAAACAGATGTGTTTACGAAATGTTTGTAACATTTCAGAATGAAATAAGTTTATTATTGTAGCAATTTTGTACAGGAAAAACTGACATAAGACAGCATATAAGTTTGGTACATAAACATTTTGAAAAATATTTCTAACGCTACCGTTGTTCATCGTATTTTCAATTCCGAGTCCCAATGAGAACATACACATGCAGGTATGGCTGTTATTCCCATATTTAATGAGACTAGATGGCCGGTGACTAAACCACCTCCATCGACAAAAATATTACTACATTATATATATATATATATATATATATATATATATATATATATATAGAGAGAGAGAGAGAGAGAGAGAGAGATAAAGTAAATATAGATTTGTTCTTTGCTATCTGACTAAGCAACTTCGATTTTGTCATTTACCATAATTTCATACACATCAGTGCGCTCCGGTACTGAAAGTTCAGGAACAATAATAGCCATTGGTGCAGGTTGGTTCAGAAAGATTGGGGTGGGACGAGGTACTCGTTGACAAGGTGAAGAAACCTATTAAAGTCATGTAATAGCAACAATCCAAGGGCATGCAAGTTCTCCCATAGGTTTAGTTATTGCCGATTACCTACAGTGGTAGCATAAAGCCACTTATAACTACAGGGCAACGTGCCAGTCAATACTATACTTGGGTTTTCGTAACGTGGGGGATGGCATTAGGTCATTTTTACACCTCCCACCTTATAAAATGAATATTTTTAATTAATTCTCGAACGTCCTTCTCAACGGTGCTCTCGGCCTCAAACATGTATTTATCACTGTTATAAAGATTCATTTTATAAGGCAGGAGGTGTAAAAACGTCCTAATGTCATCCGCCACGTTACGAAAACCCAAGTATACTCAGGGGTCCCTTGTTCGGTAAGGCCCTTCTCGGAAGGTAGGGCCCATCGGGTCCTTCATTAAGTGAGATCCAAAGAGGAAAATTTTCAGCTCTTTTAAGTCACCACTGCTTCCTATTACTTCTTTATTAATTTCTTACAATATAAGCAATGTGTGCAAAAAATCTAAAAGCTGGAAAAAGTGTCTATTGTGGATTTGGGTGGCTAACAATTTTTAAAAAATGTAAAACTTTCATACTTATGTAATTATGTTTCTAATGATAAACTACATCCTTATTGTTAAAATAATTAAAGCGTCAAAAATCATCCAGTATTTGGTAGAAACAATCCCGTTCTGGTAACTGGATATTTTATTAGGTTTCCGTCTTTTAATAACAAACTTCAGAACTTAATATACCATAATTGACAATCACAAAATACATGTAGAGAGGCTTGTGCAGTAAATGAATATAGAAATTCATTCCTTTCATAAATCACATTTCTTTCAAAAATTAACGATTGTCATTTACGTGTTCAGAATGAGACAAGGACCATAAGACAAGACACGATTGACGAATACTTAAGTTTATAAGAAGATAAAATACCTTTTTTTTTACGAGTATTAACACCCTTTAAGCTACTATATTTATTACTAGAGCCCGAAAGTTTTGTCTCTTTATTGTTACGATTAAAACATTAAAATTTAACAATTGGAATCACTTAAATATACTTCCGAAGTTGTTTTAAAAAAATAATTTGATGCCGTTTTTTAGTAATCTTTATTTTGACCTTTTTCTTCCATTTTTGGCATTATTTCCCTTTTTGCTCCTGGAACCGACATCGATTATGCTGAAAAGTTCTTAACAATCCTGGACTATACAAGGACACTATCACTTGTATCACTCTGCAAGCAATGGTACGATATTAGGCAAGACGTGTTGAACTTGGACTCCTGATCAGGAAGTGTACGAGAAAGCAAGTTGATTCCTGCCAAGATTCTTAGATTTGTTTCATTGATGGGATGACTCGGTCAAGAGGATTGCCATGCCTCCCTTAAGATTGGCCTCCGATCACTTTCGAGGTCAGAGCACTCTGTACATTGACACTCACACAGCCTTGTCAGCTGGCCATTACACAAGTTCGACAAGCGAAAACAATAACCTTGGTTTACAGTCATACAGTTGCAGGATTCAAAACAGTGTCACGTGTCAAACAAATTCGTAACTATCATACCGATATATGGTTTGCCATTAAAATAACTTGTAGTAGTGAAACTGAAAAATAATCCTTGGATGGAGTATGAAAAAATTACTGGTAGTCATGTGGAATCAAGTTACAATCACTAGGACTAATGTAAAATTTACATTAGAATAAAAATTTTAACAATTTTAACTTTTATTAAATTTTTAAAATAATTATTTTTAGGTACTAATTTTTCATGGTTTATATAGATACTTTTTTCACTGCCTATAAATGCCTTTTTGCATGACTAATTTAGATTAATTGCTTATTCCGTGCCTAATTTGCCCACAGCAAATGCGCAAACTTCTGGACTCTATTTATTACAATATGGGCAGTTTTTATGGTTTCTTTGATATTATTATTATTATTATTATTATTATTATTATTATTATTATTAAATAATAATAATAATAATAATAATATTTTTTCTGAAGTGAGAAAGCAGGAGGGATGGTCAGTAACATGCACCACTCCAGAACACCCAACGGACGGTCAGCGGCGAACGCCGGTTAGTACAGGTTCAAACGCCTCCCTTCCTACAGGAGGCGGCACTCACCGCTTTACTGACTATCGAGCAAATCGCGTCGATCGTGACCGGGCTTGGAGGTTGTCAGAGCAGATAATAGCGGTTCAGCCCAGACCCACTGACACGAACTTGACCAACAAGCAGAAGTGCCGACACACTCAAGGTGAAATTTAGGGCTGTGTTCTTTGTGCTGCGTTTAACATAAACGATTAGTCGCCCATTGTTTTCTTTGTTGATATTAATAGCCAGCCAATAATGTAATAATAACAATAAAATAACAATACGAGCAACAATTATGATGTTAAAAAAATATTTTGAGAACAAACAATATTTCTTCTAAATTTTCAAAATTAATTGTATACGTCCTCATTTGTATAAATAAACGTAAATAAAAATAATAAATATAATATGGAGAGAAAGTTATGTAATGCTACTGCGAAAATTGTCGTTTTTCCCACTGAAAAAATCGTTGGCTCTCTGTTACTGTAAAAGAGAATTTTTCTTGATCTTATATGTATATGGTAAATTGCTTTTATTCAGCCCAGGTCCCCGGAGACATACAAGAAACTATTAGAGACACTAGAGAACATTGAACTGACACCAGACAAGAGACAAAAGTACTTTAAGGCCAATTTATACTATCACCACCACAGAATGACTGAGGAAAAAAGAGAAAAACTAGTAATAAAAGGACTATCACCAAACATGGACATAGAGGACATAAAAAACGAACTACTGCACCAAGGACTGAAATTCCACCACTTGTCAGAGATGAAAAAACGAAACCCAGACAGGACACTAACAGGACTCGGACTCTATGTAATTGAGACAAACAAATCTGACGCCAGTGAAATTAAGACAAACCTACGCTACCTGCTACATCACAGAGTGACAATCAATGACTACCTCCAAACGACACACGTACCACGCTGCGACAACTGTCAGCTGTTGTACCATACTCAAA
The DNA here is from genome assembly GCA_964035755.1 of Teleogryllus oceanicus. Classification (NCBI taxonomy): domain Eukaryota; kingdom Metazoa; phylum Arthropoda; class Insecta; order Orthoptera; family Gryllidae; genus Teleogryllus; species Teleogryllus oceanicus. The sequence goes on from CAXIVR010000003.1 coordinate 9,732,421, forward strand.
CATTACTATTACAGACAGACAGACATGCGGAAGCGCAGTGACTATCACCACACTTCATCATACCCAATGACTTTTGCATAAATGTTCCAACTGCCAATCAGACCACCCTGCATACTCTCCACAATGCCCCGTTCTACTAAAAGCAAAAGAGGACAAACTAAAAACTATCCAACAAAGACAGACACAGACAGGACAAGGACAAACTAATGCCCCCCCACCATTAAGGATTTTCCCCAACTAAGAAATGCAGCACCAACCCCAAGCGGGACGAACAACAACCAAGGACGAACCTACGCCAACTTATTTAACCCCAACTCGACTTCAAACTCAACTTCTGACCTAAGAGAACTGATCACCCTCACCAAATCTTTAAATATCACTAAACTCATTACATCCATTAAGACCATTATCAGCATCGCGAAAGGACAGGACGACAGCATCACCAAACTAATTTCAATAGCTACCACGATAATAGACCTCTTCTAAACTTGACTAAACATTAAAATCGTACAAACTTCACCTCCTGAACGCAAAATCATGACTTGCCCGGAAGCCGAATGACATAAATAAATACATAGGACGATCACTCCGTCGGAATATCAACATATAAGAGACACACCTGACAACAGGACAATAACTAAAGTAAAAGACTTCTTAACGTACAGAACGTGGGACTGAACTATACCTGGAGGTGGTACAGCCATCTTAATATAGCACATCCCACATACCCTCTCCCCGAACTTTACAACGCACAGAAATACCAGAATCCAATTAGGAACTCCACGTCCATCACAAAAGCCTCCCAGTATGTTCTCATCTAAACCACTACTAGACCAAGACTTTGACTTACTGATAAACGACAAATGTTTACTTACTGGTGATTTAACGCGAAATCGGGCGACATGGGGCTGTCGACACAAATAATAACGGAAAAATACTCTAGTGACTATCTAGCTACGAAGACACAACTAACACTTTCGCCTCCTGGACGAACCGGACTCACCAATAATGACAACTCCTCAAGCACATTCTTGACTTCGCCATTCACTCCTGCACTATAAACATCAGTACACCGCACACAAAACCAGAACTCATATCAGACCACCTCCCAATCCTATTCTCAATAGACCTTCTTTCCTATAGCAAAAACATAACTTTCACCCCATATACTACAGAATGGAGAAAATTTAAGCACCTCACATCAAAAAAGATCAAATCACCGAACCACACTTCAATCTTCAAGTTAATATAGCTCTATATAAGTCATCCACCCGAACTACACCCCAAACGACGAGACTACCAGACAACATCATTCAACTACTGAGACAAAAACGCAAATCTCAAAGGACCTTCTATAGGACCCGGACCCCCAAGACAGACAAACTGATGAATATTACACACACACACACTCCACGAGACTTTAAACGAATACGAAAGACAAAAATGGACAGACGAAATTGATAAAATTATAAAACACCCCCAAAACATTTGGACTACAATCAGAAAATTAAAGACGAAGACAGAGGCAATATCTCCACTGACACAACCAGACGGAACATACACCTATGACCCACAAAGGATGACAGAGACGTTTGCAAACATTCTACAACAGAGATTCACCGCAACCGATACTCCCCTCCCAGACTCCACAATCTTACAATTTCTCCGCACCCCGCGCCTCCCCCGCCACCTCCAAGAGACTTGGACCATAACGGACAAAGAAGTGACAGACGAACTTACACTACTCGACGAGACCAAAGCGACGGGATCCGACGGAGTGAAAGCGACATCACTAAAGAAACTGACAAAAAACGCAATATCATTTCTAACAGCCATATTCAATGCATGCATCAGGACTTCATACTTTCCAAAGACATGGAAAATAGCTAAGATAAAACGAATACCAAAACCAGGCAAATCTCCAAAGGACCCGAACAATTACAGACCGATAAGCTTACTACCCATACCAGGAAAAATACTAGAGAAAATACTACTACGGAGACTGACACCACTATTAGACCAGAAAATCAGACCGACTCAATTCGGCTTACGGGAACGACGATCGACTGGACTCCAAACACTTAGACTAACTGCAGACATAGCGACTCGACTACAGGACGGTGAACCTGTACCCGCGGCTTTCCTAAACTTTACTACAGCATTCGACACAATCAATCATAAAAACCTCCTATACAAAATCAGCCCGCTCATCCCTCATTTCATTCATTGGCTCATTAAGAATTATTTATCAGACAGGACATTTTTCATACATCACCTACAATGTTCATCCACCCATCGCCCCATTCAAGCCGGCGTCCCACAAGGCGCCGTGCTATCACCTACTTTATTCTCATTATACACAAACAACCTTCCAACAAACAAATGGACGAATGACTATATGTACGCTGACGACACCGCCCTCACGATAACTAGACTACGACTCCCAAAAGCAATAACAGAACTACAAAAAGCCCTAGACAAAATAGCAACATGGTCAAAAGAAAATAGCCTTAAATTAAACCCGAACAAATGCCATGCCATCCTGTTCCATAGACGAATTACAGACCCTGCACTTCCCCAACTATTGACGGAACACCAATAAATTGGACTAAGACTACGAAATACTTGGGAACGACGTTAGACAGCAAACTAACCATGACGAAACATATCGACGAGACAATACAGACTGCAAATAGAAGACATAACTCGCTAATCCCAATAGTTTGCCACCCAAAAACAAAGACTGCAACTAAAATACAGATCTACAAGACTTTCATTAAACGTATCCTGAAATTCAACTGCGAAACCTGGGCTGCAACTACGAAGACACTACACAAAACTGATTAGGACAGAAAACAGATTTATTAGACTTGCCTTCAGACCTCCCCCATGACGAACTACAGCAGACTGAAACAGACACTTCTTAACTCTGACCTACTAGACAAAGACATCCACGAAACGGCGACAAAGACTATACAAAATGCATTACAAAACCCACATTTAGGCAGTTCCTCCCCAACTACACCGCAATACTAAATAACCCACCCAAGCACTCCCAACTGTTTAAACACCCGCTAGACATGTTACAAATATCCCCACCATAACTAACCGAAAGCAAGAACCCTCCTGCCATTGGACCCATCACCCAAAAGCTTCTCTAAAATAACAACCACCCTGCAGTAATCCCAAACAACACCCTCCACTCCTCGTAACCCAGCCCCACCCCTCCTTTTCCCTTCCTCTCCTCTGTAAACAACTGCTAGTCAGGGGTACACAGAGGAGTCCTTCCCATCCCGCACCCCACCCAAATAGTGCAAACAAGTTATAACCACATCAGCAACCTCAAGACACCCAAAAAGGGAAGAGCGCTCCACGCAGGCCCTCCAAATGAAGAAAACCAAACACAGCCCAAACCTCAGCCGGCTGCTAGATCTCATTTTCGCAAAACTCTCTGAATTTTCGAAAGTTGCACAGTTAGAAAAAAGGGGAGAAAGTATGGGCTGTAGTATCACCACTAGTTTTGTTATTATATCTACCCATTCGCTGTTTCAAGTACTGAACAATATTAAAATCAAAATTATACTTGTTTCGAGGTCAGTATAAGGGAAATATAATAGTGAAAACAATTAAAAGAAAAGCTTTTAAAAAGAAAAACAAACTTTATATTATGGACTATAGAAATAATATTATTACTACCATACTTTATTGCTGTACCTAATTGAGAAGTTGTCAATTACCTAATTGAGTACTTGTCAATTACAATAAATTATTGAATGACAATCATAAATTTCTGAACAATAACTCAGAATTATAACTCAAATAAGCAGAGTTTCCTTTTAAACCGACCAATTTTTCAAAGAAATCATCAGACAATAAACCCCTATTTGGCGAATCTATAAAACCCTCAAAGGAAAACGGTCGTTCAATTGGTGCGGACTAGGTCGTTCAATTGGTAAACTAGTGTTATAGGTAGAGATCGGTCATGTTGGCAATAAAATGGTCGATAATAGGCAAATAGACACTTACAAACTTAAAAATAGGCAGGGAAGTAGGGATTTAGTTGGGAATAGACAGGCACTTAGGAAGTAAAAACTTAAATAAGCATGGAAATGAGCATTATGTTTGAATAATATTAAAATTTGTACTTATCGTACTGCATAAAGATATAAATTCTCTACAAATAAATCGGATTTCTTAATTAAAACATATTGCGGAGTTAGATAATACTTCCCAAGAGTTGACTCGTTGACTGCACTTGCTGAAGAACGTTTGAATTGTTAATCTCACATTTTTCGCATTTGTTTGCATGAGTTGCAGTGTTTTTATGTTGTAAGAAATTTTTTTTGCACAATTTACCACCTTTTCAGAACACTAGCAAAAAAATGCATTTCCAGTCCGCCGTGAATTTTCTCCATAATCCACTCTTTTACCAATGCACTTATTGAAACTTTCTCTTTCGGCATTGTAGCAAGCATGCTTAACAGAAAGTCAAATTGTCATGTCTCTAAGAAGTATCCCTGCTCGACGCGTTACAGGCAAAAACACATAGGGCATAGAGCTTCTCGTCCGGAGAACGCCCTGGCAGATTTTACGCGGTTTTTTTTATTTATTTATTTTACGTAAAAAAAACAGTTAAAAACTGCGTATGACGTGCTATGGGGAAAAGTGAATTGTGTGCACATTTTCAAAATTCGGTGATCCCTACACTAAGTCATATACTACTTAAATTTTGAATTTTGAAAGGGAGAAAAAAACTCCCATGTAGTAAAATCTATTTTCAAAAATAAATAAGCAATAAATTTTGAATGTTTCTTGTTTGTCTTGTCTTGTCAAAAATTACCCATCAGTGATTTCTCAAAAAATTATTGTAGATAATAAAATGTGGTGAACAAAAAATATTAAAAATGCGGAAAATTCAATATAAGCACATATAGGCTCTTAACGCTCGATTAGATAATTATCTCTAAAATAGGCATTTACAGGAATAATTATAAAACTCTCGCAAAAGCCATTTCTGAGGTAAACATTGATAATGAGGTAAGTTGCCAAAAAATACATTGAAAGGAATAAAAAAGGCAAAAAGGGATTTGTTGGGACTAATTACATGGAATAAAGGCATCTTTTTGTCGGATAATTGTCCAGCATTTTTAATGATTAAGATTTATAATTTAAAAATGAAGATAATTCAAATTGAACAGCTGAAAGGAGCTTTTATTTTTGTTTCAATGAGGTTCATTCACTAGCAGAACAAACAGAAAGAAACTCTCCTCGTTATCTTCATCTGTATTTGAATTATTTTAAATATTTCCTTTTTTAAATACACCTATTTTATAGATTTAAACACATCTTTACAATACATGTCCAAAAAACTCAAATATATAGTTATTCAAATATAAAATGTATTTAAAATAAGTTTATCAAATACAAGTATTTAAATACTGCCCAACCCTGGGTGTGCCCAGTACGATTCCCATCTTCTGCTCCTAGAAGCGAAGAGGAAAACTCGGCAAAGTGACCATGGGAACCAGCCTTATCTAAAGCAATGAGGGTTCTTTAGATAACCTTTCTGGATGTGAAGATGCAATCACGAAATGCACGTGTTAAGGGGAACAAATCGACTCCAATGTGGACAGTGCGTGGTGTGTTTGCTCCACCAGCGATTCGATCACCGGATGCGGGGGCGATCGATGGCGGAAGCGCGCGTCGGGGGCCGGTGGGCGGCGCGCGGGCCGAGTGCGCGGAAGGGCCTCCGCGAGGATGGAGGGCAGGCGCGCAGGGCGGCCGCAGGAGGCGCCGCCGCCGCCGCCGCTGGACGAGCGATGGATCGACGTCGTGAAGGCGGTCGTAGAGGAGTACCTGCTCTCCTCGAGCCTGCACGGGTACCGCTACCTCGCAGAACCCGGTCGGCATTGGTTTGAACGGTCAGTGTTGCTTGATTTAAAAAAGAAATTTGAGATTGGGTATTTCAAAGGCAATTTTGTTATTAATATCGCGGAAAGAGTTAAAGTCCATTAAGTAGGCAAATGTTAAAATACGTTAGTAATTTCCGCATAGTTGCGTTTCTCGATTTTATGTAATCTTTAATGACACACGGATAATGAACTTGAGTGTATTGCAAAATAGTTCAAGGGAATGAACTACTTTAACTGATTGAAATAAATTTTACGCAATTATTTATTATTTTTTATTTTAAGGCTTGTTTCGTTAAAAATAGATAACCATTTATTGAATTCTAATTATTCTTTTTCAATTAGACTATACATAATTCAAATGATAACAAATATATTCTTCAGTTTTTACATCTTTTGGGAAAATTTGGTCCAGTAATTTATTAAGAAGTATAGTTCAAATTTTTGGTTTAAATATTTTCAAATGAATTCTTCACTTATCATATCTCTCTCTTCACACATTATAATTTTACGAACAACCAGTGTACTTATGCTTATGTTAAATCTACATATATGCATAATAAAATAGAACACTAGATGTTCGGGATTTATGCAACTATATCTAGACAATTCACTACAAAACAATGTTACTACTGTCAAAAGCAATACTGTTTATTTTGATGGAAAAATATGAAGACAATTGCAAATTACAAATATTATCTAGTTTAATGATTTTGACGTTACATTGAAAATGTAATACATTTAACGTGGTTGGAAGAATTACCTAAAACGCATTTAAATCACATTATTGACATACATTACAGTCGTTTAGTTCAACATATGTCATCTCCACTTTTGATATTTTCTCAATTTAAAACTAATATTTTAGAGATTGGAAGTCTTCGATACAAGCTCATTAACTTCTTTTTCGTTAAGTCGCATCAACATCTTAGGTCATTAGTAGGGCCCGGATTTTAATGACAAGTCATACATATTTTTCTAAACCTTCGGGTGAAATTTAAAACAGTTTATGCACGAATCCAGATATTGTCGATTAGAAAACCGTATTTTTATTGTGCATATAGAGTCATATTTACGCCGTTTTTAATAGAGGGTCATATTTTGGCCAAATCGTGCCATAAACGCATATATTTGCCATATTTTTAAGGACTGTTTTTAGTAAAAGGTCATATTTTGGCCAAATTTTGACAAAATGCATACCTATGTCATATTTTTAAGGAAAGAAGAATAAAAAGCTTGAAAATGTGTCTCGCATGACTATGTATCAAGTGATATTGTCACAAATAAACTCAACAATTATACCACAAAAGATTATTTGAAACGTAAGTGAATTTGAACGGAGTGAGTTGGGTCGAGCTCGTAGTATTATGGCTGAGAAAGTAACAACAAATTGCTGCGTGTTCTTCAGCGAAATCTTGGATATTCTGCAATGTGCAAAATGTGCGATATAATTTCTGGAAATGTCGCAACATTTGAAGACAATGAACCAAAGCTGCATGCATGACATCGCCGCCTTCGAATTCTCTTCCGTGACGTGATATAATATGGAGAGGCGCTTTCTCAGATACAAAACTACCTGGAAACTACCTAATGGAAAACCTGAAAACACACCTTATGATCCATTGCAACCCTCTAGAAACTGAAGACTTAGAGAAAATTAGAAAACATCAAACAAGAAGTATGTGGTAGTAAATCAAAACATTTTGTTTGATGGGTTTTATTGTACTGTATTTGATTTCTTTTACAGACACAAGCATTTTTTTAAAAATGGTAGTTAGTTCCAAAGCTTGCAAACCGTATGTACCATACTTACAATCTGTTCTTGAGTGAATTTTGTATTTATGTTATACCTAAAAAATCAACAGGAATTATTAAAAAATAAACTTGTATAGCGTCATATTTTATTTTTTAAGGTCATATTTATATAAGTTTTAGGTCATAAATGTTTTCATATTTCGCTGATTTTTAGGTCATTAAAATCCGGGCCGTAGTCATTAGCGACCACTATCGGTGTTAATGGTATGGTAACTATGAAGATGAAACGAAATGGTGATGATAAGGGGTGAAAGGACGAACACAAATACAACCATGCCTGAGGCGAGACTCGAACCCGCGACCCTTTGGTCCGAGATCACTACGTCACTACTGCCTTAGCGATCTCGGCCACCGGGCCGACAGCTCTTTAACTTGTTGTCCCCAGTAATGTTTTTATTTAAAAGTGAAAATTAACAAAGTGGATGGTCCTCTTGTGTAACAAAGTGGATGGTCAACATGGTCCTCTTGTGGCCCAGGAACAGACTTGTTACACAAAACTTCACACATACAAAATAAATTTCATTTCAAGATACTTTCCATAATCGCATTTCCTGTAATTATTAGCACGTTGCATTTACATTACAAAATATCAGTGTTGCGCCCAAAATGAGGGAGGAGCTCGTGAGGATTCAGCACATTCCCTCAGAAGTCGATGACACATATTCACAATTATAGTTTTCATTGATTTTCTATAGTAACGAAAATCATTCAATATCTCAATTGCTGCATCAATATCATCAAAAAAATTTTTAAAAAAAAAATACTGCAAAATATTAACAAAACAATATCACAATTTGTCATAGAAATTATACACAAATCACAAAAATATTGACTAATGTTCCTGCATCCAAGATAAGCTGTATAGTTCTCCACCCTTATCTTCCTTTTAGTCTATCCTCTCTTTTGTGTGAGCATTGACGGGCATTGCGGGGCATTGACGTAGCGTAGTGGGGGTGACAGGGTGACTCCGTGTTGCACTTTTAGAAGAGCGACAAAATTTCATAATAAATACAATCTTGTAAAAATTTAACTATTTCATTTGATACTTTTGTCGCACCTACGATTCACCGATTGAAATGAACACGGAATCTTTTATTACTTATCTGTGACTTCTTTAAATGAATATAATAATGACATCTTACTTAATGTGGCCACTGGCAACACCGTCTGTACAGACTCGTAAGGATTCCCCTAGTTTAGTTTGTTTGGACTGTTTATGACTAATATTTAACGAGAATGACTTCTGTCATATAAATAATAGTGACTCTTATTGATAGATTTTTGATGACGAAAGCAAAGATGCCAACTTGTGAAAATGAATTGAGACGGAAGCGGTTTTCTTTACTAGATAGAATATGTGTAGAAATTCGTGAGCGTTAACAGCTCCTACAGAGTTTAGCAGATAAGTTTGCTTATCTAACGCCTGTTATAATACTAAAATGAGACGATACGAAATGTATTCTACACATCTGCCTAAATTGACGAGCAGGACGACGAATTGCGAGAAGCTGGAAAGACTTCGACTGCGGACTTGTATTGCTACCAAGGCAACGAAAACAAAAATTGACTTATTAAAATTTTTAAACCAAATTATAATAATGCTCCGAGTAATCCTTATAATTGCCACAAGCAATGCCAGCTATGACAGGAGTTTTCTAAATTGAAATTGTTCAAAATTATTTAAGATCAACAATGAGTACTTTAAGGCCAACCAATCTGGCTATCATGTCTATTTGTTGAGCAAGAGGTGTGCAATAGAAGACTTTGCTCATAAAAAAGTACATGAATAAAGTTTTAGTTAAGACAAGTTTTGTTTTTAATTCTAAAAATTATATTGTTTTTCAATAACAATATAAATAGCTGCAGTATCGTTCTAGTTCTCATTGGAAGACGATTTGTGTTTTACTTTCAGTTCGATAATAACTTAAAAGATTAAGTCGATCGTCAAGGTTTCTATGTCTGGCATTCTTATGTCTGTTATATCAATCTTGGTGGCACACGTGTAAGAAGTTTTGATTAATAAATAAATTAATAAATGTGATTATTATAATGTAAAACATTATATATATATATATATATATATATATATATATATATATATATATATATATATATATATTGAGACGAGCTCTGATATCGCCCCAGCGAAAGCAGAACCCAGGCAAAAACGCCCAAGATAAATCGCGGTGTTTACCACTTCGAATGTGGCGCGTTGGTACGTCATCATCTGACGTCAGCCGCGGCTGAAGTCGGACGTAACGAGTGGTCGCCAATGATTTCTCGGGCGATAAGCGCTGGAAAATTAAATCCTGCGATTGGCACGTTGATAGAAAAACGAGGAACAGTCTCCGAGGGAGAAGGGTTCCCGGAAACCGGACAGTCGGAGAAAGGCCGCCGGAGAGTTTGATAGAAATCGCAGAACATTCTGAGACAAACCGCCGAACAGTCTGATAGAGATCGCCGAATGGTCGAGTATACGATCATTACGTCGCAACTACGCCGCATCGCCAAAGCGGAAGGCTGAGGCGACATTCCTGGTGCAACACAGCCAAAGAAGCAAGTTTGTTGGGAACGGAAGACGGGCGTAGAGGCACGGCCGTTCTACGGGACGACCGGAGAAAATTGTACTACTTCACGGGCGAACGGAGGCAGCATCAAGCGCGTCACTGCGGCGCGAGCAGCCGTTCGCAGCGATAAGCAGCTGAGGTCGGTCACTGCGTTGGCCGAGGTCCAGGTTACGTGTTCCCCAATCGCCGAAGCGTGAGTACCCGTGCGACATTCAGACCGCGAGGTCGTAATATTTCCAAAGGTGTGATTAAAAAGGTATAACTAGGAAGTATTCTTGCCGAACGCTTAACACGGGAATTCAGTTCGATCCAACATAGTGGAACGAACAGACTGAAAGAACATTTTAGTGCCAAGATCAGTAGGTTTGCATAAACAATTAAATTGCCCGAGTACTGTAATTAGCGGGCAAGATATGATTTCTGAGTATTTAAGGTAGGGAGGTTATTGTTTATTTGCACAAGATGGAGCAAGAACGTTAATCCAGACTTAGGATTATAATTATAATAGAAATAGAATTGCAATTTGTTTATTATAATCTAGTGTGTATGTGTATGTGCCTCTGGAAAAGTTTAAGAATACATGCCTAATTTACCAGAGCCATCCAAGTGTTTCATTAAATTCGATCCGCCTGATTCTATCCATTGCAAGCTACCCTTATTTGCCTCTCACAGGCAAGACGAACGAACAACCTGACAGGCCTGGCGTCGGAGCGACAGTAGGCTGCCGCACGGCGCTGGTAACGCCCGAGCGGTGCTTCACACCCTCAGGGCTAACGACCCCTGATCAAAGACCAGGTTGCATTGTGTGCGGCGCGCCGGAGTGATCCACGGCGTGTGTATACTGTATACTTTAGAACTTAAATCACAATATATATATATATATATATATATATATATATATATATATATACACACACACACACACATACACACACATGACGTTTTTGTTAGTAATCTGCAGCGTACACAAAAATGACGATTGTTCCTGACCTTCAGAATTACTGTATACTTTATAACTTTAAATCACAATACCTAAATAAGGAAGTCGGGGAAATTTTCCTCCGCTCCACGCAGCAGTCACCGCGCTACGCCACTGACAGAGCTACCCTTTTTTGCAAGTTCACCAAAACGAGCTAATCGATCCATCCTCGATGACGATCCTAGAGCCCCTTCAAGAATCATCCTTCTCATTTTGTTCCTCTCTGTAACCGGATCTGTGTTCTGATCTTCTTCTCTTCTAGTTTTCTGAGCTTTTTTTTATTTCCTTTTATACTTGCCTTTCTACCTCTAAAGCCTTCTTATTCTCTTTTTTCCCAACTAATGTCTTTATTTTTTTGTCTGTCCATTCCATTTTCTCGGTCCATATAGGGGCTTTGCACTTAATGTTTTCCTCAAAGAAAATTTTTACGCATCTAATGACAATCTAAATTCATTACATTCCACAGGTTAGTTTGGCTGCTTGTGCACATATTGGCCGTATGGGGCGTGGTACTCATTATCACGGACGTGTGGAACGAATTCCTGACGACACCAACCGTCACTACTGTTGACTCAACAAATTTTCCTATTTGGAGAGTACCTTTTCCTGCTGTCGCCGTGTGTAACCTCAACAAGATTTCATTGCGTGCCGCTCGTGAGTTGGCTCGTAACATGTGAGTAGATTTTTTAGTTTTAGTTTTGTTTGGTCATGAAAATGAAGAAAAGCGTTCCTGCTGCCACACGTTCTTGCCAAGTTTCCCTTTCCTTGTATGCCTTTTCGCTTTGTACGATTAAATTGAATAATAAAAAAACCTGCTTCTACTGCTTACATATCTACTGAACGTAGAATCTAAGGTAGCGTGTAAGGTCTGCGACATTTTTGTAGTGGTTTTAGCCCACACGTGCTTTTTCGACTGGCGATAAAGCCGGAAATTTGGCTTTACCGGGAAAAGTCTATCTGGAGATGTGGGTTCAAATTGTTAGCTAACTGATACTTGGTACCATTACTGAACGTTTGTAGTATAACCACCCATATCTTTGATAATATTCCTGGAAAATTATCTCAAACCATGTCCGGGTGCCATCACTCCATGGGTTTATTGGCCATCAGTGCCCTCACTGTTTGCTGGCCAACACTAACCCATGATACCGAGAGCGATGCCCTCTTAGGCTCTAGCGGAACAATTAGGGCGACCTTGCCGTGCTTGCGCCAAATGGGGACAAGAACACCAGCACGGTGCACTCAGAAACAAGACTACTCACTACAGGTAACCCTCCACGTAGCGTAAGTTAATTGAAATTTTTGTTAAACCAAAATGACTTCTTCCTTACAATTCTTCCAAAAGATATGGCTTTGTATGAGGAGTCAACATAAAGTATCTTACACTGTCATTAATGAAATTGACACCTGCCTACTGTAGTGCTTGTGGATCAAATGTTTCTTCGTAGTGCGTTTGCTCTGATATCAGTTGTTAAACTCTCACGCTCGTCACGTTGAACAATTAGTGACGGTCGCAGTTTGATTTCCTGGCCCCGATTATCAATTTATGTTACAATGTGATTCATGGTGCAGAAAGTGTTAACATACGCATCAACTGCTAAGGTACTGGCCGGACCTTATGTTACTGTCGCGTCTGCAGTGCAGAGTCATCGTGTTATCCTAGAGATCTTACGATCGTTATATTCACAAAGATTTATTTTGATTTTTGTTTTTTCAATTTGCCGTTAGAATTTGATACCTTTTTGTTGAGTCGTATTGAATAACGTTCATCTCTTACTTCTTGTACTTACTACTCGAAAACCTGTGAATAGTAAGGGAAGCCGAAGATAGTCGCCACAAGTTGGTCCTTTTAACTTTCTCGCCCTCTTTCGTAAGAAGAGAGAGTATTGTAATCACGCACCGGAAAACGACGTATTTAAAACAAACTCTCATTGTCGAGATTTCGAAGAAATACGACGGCTTTACGATCGTATTGTTGGAGGTTATTGTTGAAGAATCTTGCAGCCGTGTGTATACACAAAAGATCCCTGTCAGTAAAAAGGCGTGGAATTCAATCTGGTGGTATGGAAGAAATTATTTTGACTAGTGGTAGCAGTGGGTGTCTAGTGCGCAAGTGGCAATATCAAGCTGAAATGGTATGTAGCATGCAATACAATAGAAAACAATCTTCTGTTTGTCTAAGGAAACATTGACAGCAAGGTAAAATTGACAAGTTCCTTCCATCATTAATATTTATTACGCTGAGATAAACTAATAGTTCCCGAATAATTGTTTTTCAGTGCTTTCCTTAGTGGCAAGCTAGGAAGTGGGTAGCCACGCTTTGCGAGCAATCTTTCCATCATTCTATTGCTCTCCCAAACAGTTCTACTGAAACTATCTCGCAGCATTTACACTCCGAATCTACAAACATAAAAATCCCTGGTTTGTTTCTCCAAAAATAAATATTTCATTACAAACTTGTAATTATTTTTAAAAAATGAAAATTTCTATATGAACTCGCTCAGATAAAAAATTGAAAAAATGTAGGCGTATTTCTTGTTCAATTTTCTACAAAACACAAGAAAAAAAAGTGGGTACTGAACACGTGTAGATCTAAAAAATATATTGTAACTATGTGGGCGCGCGCTTCTTGCCCCTGCAATAACGAATTGTGGTCGATCAGTCTTTGATACTAGTGTTGAAGAACAATAAAAAGAATGACCGTCTGCCAAATTAGGTTTTAAGTCATATTAGTAACTCTGTTCACTCTGTTCCCAGAAGGGATGGGTGACAGCGACACGAATTTTACTGCTGAGTCCCTTAGCGTTCTAGGGATGGGGTGCCCTCCTGACCTTGCTCGTGAAATACAACAGTCGTATTTTCAAGGGACATGAGTAAAATTTTGTGGACATCAGTCGCAATACGCATCTTATAAAGAGAAGAGTGTTAGAATTTGTTCAGTAAATCGTGTGTACACTGTGCAACAAGGGTGGCGATCACCGTATGCGATACGACGTATGTTTCAATCAATCGTGATTTTAAGAAAACTGATCGTGATTTTAAGAAAAGAAAATCTCCAAGACGCGTAAACCACGATTTACTAGTGAAACTTGATTTAGAGGAATCATTAGATTGGCGAATATCTAATTCATGTCTGAAAAAAGGGAGTCAGCTTCCAAAAAGACTTTTTGTTAGTGAAGAGAGCGTCGAGATCAGTGGCTCCCGCGGCATTAACGAAATTAGCGGAATGTACAGTGAATGTGAAATCAGTGAAAACAGTGGAAATCAAGGAAATGACAATTTAGGTTCTTTAGATAGTTCGTCAAGTGTCTGCGAAATGAATGTAGAGAAGACAAACAAGAGTTTATTTGCAATAGGAGAAACCCCCGCCAAGGAAAGAAAATTGAAACAAAAACATTATCCCCAAGAGAAATTGCAGAAAGTACACTTATATTTTTTTCACACTGAAGGTCCTTCGACGGCCCTTGACAAACCAGACAATAAAGATATTATTGTGACATACCAATATGTGGGTCATTTTTATTAAATGTTATTTGTCGTAAATACTAGGGTAATTAAATAGGAATATGGCGCCTTAGCAACGGCGCCCAAGTCGTTGTCAAGATAAATAAATATTCATCTGGCATTGAAAGTGACGGCGCGGCTAGTCAGATTTGAAAACGATTTGGGGATTGGTTGGAGAGAGCAACGATAGTCTACTACTGCGGAAGTATGACTGATTTTTTTTAGACAAAAACAGTAGAAAGGGGAAACCTAGCTCTGGAGGGCTGAGCAGTAATAAAAAAATACACATTCTGTCATATGTCGTGACTCTGTGCGGGTCGCTCGCGGATAGATAGTTTATGTAATTGGAACATCGAATAATTTACAGTGTGTTAAAAGTATAGCTCACGAACAGTTTGGACTGTATTTTTTCAACACGCGGAAATTAGAACTTGTGAGAAGTCGTAGGACTCGGAACTATTCTGGACGAGTAATTAATTTGTGGAACTTTAAAACATTTCCGCTGTGTAATCGTAAAGAACTGGGTATTATTTTGCAAGTTTAATCGAACTAGAATTACGAATATTTGAAGTAGTGCGGATCAGTGGCCGGCAACGTTCGCGTGGAAGAACAGGAAAGAAGAACGCGGTACTTCGACTCTGGAATTCGCATCACCGGGGAGAAGAGAAGATGGTCCTTCGTGGCGACGTCGATCAAGAGCGCGCGAAGTATAGTGCAGTATAAAGTTTAGAACAAGGTCTTGACCAAAGGGCAGTCTTTCTGTTGCAATAAGCAATAAATCCTAAGTTTCTTTTTGAAAGAAAGAAAAAAAAAAGATTTTAATTGGCCAATTTGAGCTAATAAGTAGCTAGATAAAATATTTGTTTTCAGATACCTCGCCACTCTGTATAGATGGCAGATCAGGTAATCGGCTATCAATAGGTAATAGCGATTATTTCAGACGCAGCCCATCGACCTAGCTAGCGGGACAATATTTAGTTTTCTTTGAAACAATAATAGCTAAAAATATTATCGAAACCTTTTTCCTGGCGCCCATGGTAACAAATTCGGAAACGGGTTACGACGAAACGCCCAATAATTGTAAACAGTTTGTGGGCATGTTTCACTATTAAGAAACATGTCTATGCCTTGCACACAACAGATGTTGAGAATTCAAATTTTGGCATTTTTTTAAATTTGGGCATACAATAAAATTAAATGACACTTCGCAGAAACCGAACAAATGCTAAAAGTGGCTAAAAAGTTGGCTGAAGAAAATGGAATTTTGTCCAGTCCTGAAAGAAAATTCGTTAAAGCATTAGAACTGTGCATTTCGACGAAATTTCAGGAATTCTAAAGGAAGCGAGTAATGTATACATATTACAAACCCTGTTTTTGTCTTCCTTTGATTCATAAAGAGAGAAAATGTAAAGAAAAAATTGGAGCGGTTTTTGAGAAAATTATTTTAGAAATAGCATAAATTTTAGACATAAATTATGCAAAATCCACTCATTAAAAAAAAAGTACATGGCCTTTTTTAAATATCTGAGTTTTTACAACAGTCTTTGTATAAGGCAAAAATCTCTATTTTCAATTTTGTAGTTCTGAAATGATAACTTTTTGCAATTTTCGAAAAAACGAAGAGTTCGCCAAAAATGTGACTTGCACCATATTTTTTACCGTCGCTTCTTACATGTGAGAAGGAAATTTAAGGGAAAAAATGGTACGGTTTTTGAGGAAATCTTGTTTAAAAAAATTAATTCGGCCTTTATTTCGTGAAAAATTACACGAAAAGTACTCATATTTATGAAGAAATTGAGCAGGATCTTATTTGAAGAGCTGCCTTTCAGGAACAGGTTTAATTAAGGAAAAAAATCTGTCTTCAATATTATAGTTTTAGGAAGACGCCCAATAAATTGCACTTATGCAATTT
Organism: Teleogryllus oceanicus; assembly: GCA_964035755.1. Classification (NCBI taxonomy): domain Eukaryota; kingdom Metazoa; phylum Arthropoda; class Insecta; order Orthoptera; family Gryllidae; genus Teleogryllus; species Teleogryllus oceanicus. The sequence continues at coordinate 9,749,107 of CAXIVR010000003.1, forward strand.
TAGAAAAATGAGGGATTTCAATGAACATGAGACATAAACCTTTCTCTTAAATATCCTTTACTGTATTCGAGAACAAGTTTTAATAAAAAAAAATTGTGCCATTTTGAGAAAATATTGGATATGTTTTTCAGACTTCATATAAACTACCTTCAAAAATCCAAATATCCGCTTGAAACTCCGAAAGCCTTGAGCTCACACAGATCGAACGAGGAACATCAGTTTTGGAGAAAGTCGTGTGAACGATTTTGGCGCTAGTGTTGTTCACAGACGGTCGAACATACGGACAGACAAGAAGACGTTTTGCTCTCAGTCTTTTTTTCGTTATCAAGGACCCACAAAAATAGATTCTGACTGCATCACGAGTTCGAGGAAGTAATTTACTATATATAGCAACAGGATTTATCCACCAACAGGAGTTTTTCTGTCGAAAATTCGCCGTTTTCTGGCGCACGATTATTACTCTCTCTCTTCTTACAAAGTATCTTCGTAAGGACGAGAAAGTACAATTTTTTTTTGAAAAATTATAATAATACATCAAAATTGTGTTTATGTCATGTTTTTGTCACCGCATTGAGCACTCTACATACAAAAAAGTTTAAGTACAATTTGGTGCAGTTTTTGAAAAAATCTTATTTTTAGCGTTGTCTATATTTCATTCAAAATTTCTCGAAAAGTAGTAATATTTTCAAAACAATGAACAAAACATTAACTAAAGAACTAATTGCGTAGAGAAAATTTTATTCCAAGAAGAAATCTCTGTCTTGTGGAGTTTGGCATTAGCACTAAATAATTTGGCACACGTCTTCCATGAGAGTGTGGAGAAATAAATTGAAGAGAAATAAAATTTACAATAGGTGACTAAGCAAAGTGTTAGGTTTAAGCTACAAAGTGAGAAACAATATTTGCTAAAAATAAGTGAAAGATAGCTCTTTAGAAAGCTAAATATCACCGGGCGATATAAAAAAGTTAAGGGTTCCCCACCGCCATGACGGAAGGCGCGCTTTTGCTGCTACTACACGATTTGTAGTCGGTCTCACATGTGCCGCCCGCTCGTGACACATCATGAGTGGCAGGAAAGTCCACACTGTGAACCTACTGCATTGCCGTGCATTGAGCCGAAACACGGGATCATAGCACAACACCTAACTAAAAATACAATGTAAAAGTTGCTACTTTTTGTCAAGGTATGTTTCTGCTTTTGATAATGTATTAGAAATGTCAGAAAAGTTTACTTTATCAGAATGGTAGATAGTGGGGTAACGACACAAGTGGCCACTGCGACAGCATTGGTCACTTCAAGCACAAATTGAAAAAAAGGGGGGGAGAATGGAACTTGCTTCAATCTTGCAGTACGTGCAGCTTATGCCTTCAAGTGGTGTGAATTAGGATGAAGATAATTTATTTCTCTTCTCTTATTTTATATTTAAAGAAAACATCTAAGTAATATTGACATTGTAATAATATAACATGAAGGATACTAGTTGTTTTGTCTCATAGACGTTCATGGCTTATTGACTGGCCATTACTGAGACGAGTATCTGACCACTATCAATTTTGTAAGTGGCTACTGGAACAAAATCTGAGTTTGGAAATAAATTAATAAAAGAATGAACGAATTAAAAATTGTCCATTTTTAGGTAAGAGATCTGTTTACAAAGAGGTACACTACTAGCCTATTTAGTGCTACATAACGACTTTAGAATTATAACTCAATAAGTTTAAAAAAACTACGAAAATGATCATAACTGTGACAATTTTATTCTAGATTTGAAAAAAAAAATATCAGAAAAGTAGTTTTATTTTGTGAGGAAGAAGTTAGTTGACGTTGTGCCAACCATTCTCAACTGAAAAGGGCCAACCAGCTCCGAACGGAATTTTTTTTAAGATGGCCGTTGATATGTCAAGAAAACAAAACTAAAGAAAATTGATACTCGAAAAGCAAGAGCTTGCGTTAAGGCTTCAGCTGGATGAAAGAGCGCGCGAGAGAGAGGAGGGGAGAGAATCTTTCCTTCACAGTATTACAGATGACATCCCGAACTTCGAAAATATTACTCTCCAAGCCCTAAAGCAAATTTGATCTGAAATTTCTGTGAGATGTTTGTTAGGTCGTAAAGGACCCGAGACAGCAAGTTAGGGCTTATGGAACCTCGCGGCCGATATAGGAACTTGAGTGCCAACCAAACCCTTGTGTCAGCCAGCCCCGGCCTGCACCCATAGTTAAAAAAAATTAAAAAAATACTTCCTCGTTTTGAATATTTTTTCAAGTTTAGATACTCTTACTGGTAGGTTAATGAATGATTTACATTTCTTGTAGTTTAAACAAGCTTTACATGCGAAACAAAGAAATTTGCCATAAAATCCTATTGTTCTAAGAATGTATTTTCAGTGTATTTTCAGTGTACCACATATTATTCGCCATATTAACGTGTAGGTCACTGGTAACGAACGTTCCTGTAAACGAGACGCTATTTCTTGTACGTTATTTGGGCCGTCTCTACGATCATGATGTGGAAGGACATCAACACTTTCTCACACTTCATAAGATGCTACAATCTACTTTTGAAGAGGCCTACAACATCACGCATATTATGTTAACGGTAGGTTCGCAGAATACTGCTTTGAAAGCAAATTACATAAACGTTTCGAATCACCTTTCTCTTTCAATTTGTTTAAAATATTGTCTTGATATTGAATAACGCCTTTCGTTTTACATAGCCGTATTGCTAGACCTCCAATCTCCGTTATCCTTGAAATATATTTTGTTTCCGCAGCTGAACCCTAGTTGTGAGCAGCTCTTGGTGCGCTGTATGTGGGCGGGCCGCCAGGAACCTTGCAACAAACTTTTCACCACCCGCAAGACCATGGAAGGTTACTGCTGCGCCTTTAACTACCTGCGTCTTTTCGACGACTTCGTCAGGTGCATTCCTTTTTCATATTATTAGCCCCTTCAAATAAGTTATCAGTTTTTAATAAAAATTCTTTGATAAACACTGAAAAATATAGAATTAAGTCTGGCCTAAGGATCTGGACATTGAAATAAATTGAAGTACAGGTTTTTTATTGGGGAATATTTTTTATTATTAATCCTGCCTGAAAATTTACACACTCATTTTTGAACTGTCTTTGCATGGAACATTGATTCAAGCATAAAAGTTCAATAAGGAGAAAAACACAAGTTTTCAACTATAATGCGATTGTCAATCAGATACAATATGGATTATTCGGAATTTATTAGGAATGATCACTTGCTCCTTAGTTTCGAAATAATTCATAATAGTATGTGCAACACACTTAAATAATCTACACTATGACGTTAGAGATAAGTAACATACCACTGACGACAACAACAATTAGAATAGAAAGTTTTTATTGAGTTGAAATGTTGGTGTTGTATCATTGTACCTGTTTAGCAGCAGAGTCTGGGAATTGCATTATTCGCTGTGGAGTCATCCCTAATTTGTCATGCACTTCATTACGTCCCAATTACACAACAAATTTTCATAACTCACGGCTCCTTATCGATGCAATGAGCTGCGATCTGCTTGCATAGCAGTCTACTGGGAAAATGCGAGCTTTCATTTCGATCCAATTGAAGTGTTCAGACTACTTTTTGCTTTTACTTATTTATAAGTCCTATTTTAATAGCTTGAAAGTTCTTGTGTGTTCTCAGTGAAGACGAGAGCCCCCATTATGACTGGAAGGCGCACGACGAGGACGGTCGGCGCGGGGATATGCCGGGCATCCACATGGGCCTCTCCGTCGTCGTGAATCCCGACCCCAGCGACTACTACTACCCACTAATATCTTCTTTTGGCACTAAGGTACACAGGGCGAGTGAACAAGATGTTTACTCATTTTCCGTGCTCAGAAGAATACGTTTTTAAACAATTTGGAATAATTATTTTTTATCTGAATATTATTAATTCGATTAACATATTTTAATAAATTTCCTGAATGATAGTTAAAAGGACAAATTGGCACTTTTATTCAGAGGAAATATAGATTAGAGTTTGTCTCATTAAAGTCTTTGCGGATTGTTACGTTCACTTTCGTGTATGTGCCTTATTAACTTGCTTTCTTTCAGGTTAAAAGTATAGTCAGAAGAAGGCTCGTTCTTCCCTTGAGAAATAACTAAAGGTGCTACAGAATTGCACAGACTTTCTCGTAGTAAAATTTTCTAATTTCCTTCGAGCGGACTGGCTAAAGGTGTTGCCCCTAGAGCTCTGCATTCGGGCGAAAACAACCGCTCGCGAGCCCCCCGCCGACGTTCGGCGGAAGAGGGGGGCCTTGATCGGGGGGAAGGAGACAGCCGTTTAACGGACATTTCGGCCGGTCGACTTTCGGCTCCCGGTGATCTGCAGAACAGTCGAGCGTCGCCGAGCGCTCGACCGCTCAACCGCCGCCGGACGCTCGGTAGCTCCGCCGCTCAACGCATTACGGATTAAGTCGACGCGCATGGTGGTCGAAAAACTCTTTCAATTAATTGTATTAATTAACTATAATCGAAAGTTAATACAATTTCAATTAAAGGATTAATTGGTTGAAAAGTAACATTTTATCGATTAATTACCGGGAGCGGTGGCTCAGTGCTTCCTCTTCCTTGTCCTATCTTCCCCCGCTTACACCGGGAGCGGTAGCTCAGTGCATTAACTGATGTCACCTACGTTCGAGTCCTGACGGCGGCAGAAACTTCGACACTAGCTTTTCAGCTAGGTCGAATTCAGTCGCTGTCTGGAGGAGAATTCTAGCCGGCTGCTCTAATCGGTAGTTTTCCGTGGTTTCTCCGATTAACAGTACCTTAACAAACGGGCCACGGACCGTGCACGATCTTTCCTTCTTTCTTGTCCTATCCTCTCCCCTTACACACACACACACACACACACACACCACCTTACATGAACATTCACTTACTTACACGAACACTACCACATATTCCGGGAGACCGGTCGGGAGCTTAGAGCTTGTCCCGGCTAGGGCGGAGCCCCGCTGGTAAGAGAGTCCTGGTTAGGGGGAAACCCTGCTAGTCGACGGTAGGTCGGCGCCGGATCTCGCCATGGTGAGTGAAGATCACCTACATCTCCCGAGGAAAAAAGCATGCACTACTTACGGTACTAATGACCTAAGATGTTGACGCGCCCGGAATCACTAACCAACCAAATTCACCCGCTTACACCGGTTTAAGCGCTAGGTTTGTTCACATACACCAGACAGACAGATGGACGGACGGACATGTTGCTTTCAATTGTTTTTTCGGCATCAAGGACCCACAATACAGGGATTCTGGCTACATCACGTGTTAGAGAATTTTTTTCTACTTTTTTGTTATCAGGGCCCAGCAATGTATTGTTTTCTGCCGAAAATCCGCGTTTTTTTTTCGCGCAGCATTACATACTCTATACTACGTAAATTACTCCGCACATACGTACGTTTACGAGAAAGTAAAAAGTGCCTAATTTTAATGCTTTTGTGATCACTGATCTGTTTTAGATGTCAGAAACACTTCTTTTCATGTCTAATGTTAAATGTCTGGTTTAATCATTTCGTAACCTATTTTAAGTGCCTAAAACATAACTTTTCATGTTTATAGTGTTAATTTTATAATTTTGTTGCCTGTTTTTGCCAAAATTTTTTGCCTAAAATTCCGTTTATTACATTGATTTAATTAGTATATTCCAATAGCAAACGTTCCTTAAAGTCTAGTAGCTTCCAAACCCGACAGATGTCTTCACAAATACGGTCAATGTATGCTAACAGGGAATAAAGAAATCAAGCACAACAGTGCGGCCAAATATTGATCGTTAAAAATGAGGCGCGCGGCGCAATTTTAGCTGATTGCAGTGATATAATTAAATGGCTCGAAGCAAGTTTTTGAAAGTAGAGATTTCAAGCTTTAATCTTATCTAAAGTAAAAGTATTTGGATAAGAATATACGGAGCTATCGCCATTTGAAAAGTGTCAATTTCTATGAGTGTAACGTAAAATTGACAATATTCGGACTAATGTAGCACATGCAAATAAGTAGTGTTTGATGATCATAAAAGTGTTGCGGGATACCGTGAGCACCAACTCAGTCAAACATCCGTTGTCAAAAATACCATTAAATAATATTTATTCATTATTTTCTAAAAAAGAGCAAAAATGCCGATAATGGGGTGTTTAAGGGGGTTTGTGACAACTAAACCCATTTTGAATACGGTGAATATGAATGTACAGGTTAATGGAATATATTCTTTTAATTAATTGATTGATTGCGGGCGCGTTGACTCGTGTCGTTGATTTCGCAAGCGTAGTAGACTTTTTTAACGTGGGAGAAGGCGGTGATCTTCTCCCGCTGGATAATCAGGCGCCGACCTCCCGTTGAGTAGAGGTGTTTTCTACAACCAGGTATCTCAGCGGGCACCGCTCCAGCTGGGACAATCTAAGCCCCGACCGCTGTCCCGGCATATGTGGTAGAGTAGTGCATGTAAATGAGGGGTAGGATGGAGGATGGGGTAAGGAATGGGAAGGAATCACAGAAATCTACGGATCAGAGCAGCCGGGCGCTAGAATTTTCCTCCTGATAGCTGCTGAATTCGTCCAAGCTATTTTGCTAGTGCCGAAAATTCTACCACCGTCGGGACTGGAACTCTAGGACCTCCGGGTCAGCGTCACTGCAGTAACATAAAACGCTGCTGTGACCGGTGGGCGACGTGGTGTCGGTGTGCGGCAGGTGCTGGTGTTCGGGCCGCACGACTTCCCCGACACGCCGTCGGGGGGCCTGGTGGAGAAGCTGGTGCCGCTGCGCTCGGAGGTGTTCTTCCGGCTGGAGGCCACGTCCGTGGTGAGCACGGAGGGCGTGCGCGACTTCCCCGTGCAGCGCCGCCGCTGCCTCTTCACCTCCGAGCTGCGTGACCTCTTCGCCGGCTACTACAGCTACTCCGAGTGCCTCATGAACTGCCGCATTCGCAGCATACGCGCCTCTGCCGCTGCGTGCCCTACTACTTCCCCGCTCGAGGTAAAGCGCTGTGGACTGACTGCATTGCGGCTATTTACTTTGGAAAAAGTACTTGATAAAGTACGTAATTAGGTGTAAGACAAACCAAAAATGAAGATTCAAAAATTTGGAAGACGACAAGGTGATCCGGAGAAGAGGATGAGTCTACACGTGAAGTACGAAGAACCTCATAATAAAATAACAGAAATTATTATTTTCTGTTATTATTATTATTATTATTATTATTATTATTATTATTATTATTATTATTATTATTATTATTATTTTCCGCAAAGTCCTTGGGAATTTGCAGAATTCACTGTTGGCGTCACTTCCAGGGTTCCTTTTTGCTCTTCTTTTCTGATGCCCATAATCTATCGACTTTTTATTCAAATTAAGAAGCTAATTGTGCGTCAATGGGAGTTGTAATGGTAACTAGTATATGCCTTTCAATAGCTTCTCGCTTCAATCACTTTCCTAAATTCCACCGATTAGATAGCCAGTCATCACTTCTTTTGCTCTTTCTACCTCTCCATTGCTGTTATTTTTTCTGAACTTTATATGTAATAAAAACGAATGAAATGTTAAACAAAACTGATATACAGATTTTTACCGTAAATTTTTAAAAAATTACACCCTCCTAAAATAGGAATTATGGATTTTTTCAAATTTTCAACTGTAATATCTATGTTAGGGGAGTAGATAAAAGTTTGAAATTTGCACACTTAAAATATCTATATGATACCAAACTGTAGCATAAATTTTGACTTCGAGATTTAACTCAATGTGGGATTAAATAAACATTGTGAATTTACGTGAAAAGGGCTTCGTTTGTCCTTTGGAGAGAAGTGGTGATGAGGAGTAATCATAATATTTTACAGCAATTTTGAACTCAAATCTTCGTTTACAATAATTGCTCTATTATTTTGTTTTTTGTAAAATTGCGATCATTGTAAATATCCCTTATATATAGAGCGGCATATATTAAAACAAATACTACATTTTTCTGGAATAAGATAGTATAAGTTTAATAATTAAACATTTTCCTTTCTACAGGAAGTACACGAGAATGCCACATGATGGACATTGAGTGCCTGTCCCGATATAGAGGTGAGTACCTTGACTGAACCTTCTCTAATGCATTTTTTGGTTAACTTTATATTTAATTCATTTTCAATATTTGTTTTGCTTCTTTTGATTGCGTAAAAATTCGTCAAATATTATTTGATCATAAAAGTAATCGTTTTGCATGTTGTTTTTATTACACACAAAATTTAACTATTGTTTGTGGACTGAATAATAGGACTGTAGATAACTGTTATTAGAGTTTGTATGTAATTTATCAATACCAAGAGTGAAGACAGTAAAAGTGGCTGATATAGTTGCTAATATGGGCTTTTCTGACTACAGGGGAACGGAACAATAAAAATTCGGTGTTTACCGGTCATAACTTTCTCTTCTTACAAAAAACTTCGTTAGGCTAGAAAGTACAATACCAAGTAAGCAGAACTAATGCCAATGTTATCCAGATAGATACTATTCCTAGGAAAGATCATGTACAGGGTCTATTATGAAAGTAATGCGTATGATTTTTTTGTGACGCGACTATCCATGGCGCGCGGTAAAATCGGTCGGGAAATGTGGTGGATGCCCTTCCGACGCAACCAGCCACCCATTTGCTCTGAGCAGTGGCAGCGGAAAGACGGGGCTCCGCGCGAATTGTTTTCTTTCTTTTTCCTTTCTTTTCTTTCGACATTATAACACGGCACGATAGAGCATTCTTGTGAATAGTGATACGCATCAAGTTGTGGGTCAAGATTGGAAAGAATATTACCAAAATATTTCAGATGCTTCAAGAGGCCTTCAAGGATAATTGCATTTCAGGGTCACAGTCCGGAAGGCGTTCATGGAGGGCTGCGAGGACGTCGCAGACGAACCCCGTTCTGGACGCCCAACAACGGCCAGAAGCGAAGAAACCGTGAATCGTGTGCGCGAAGTTTTGCGTACCGATAGTCAATAGAGCATCCAGCAAATTGCTGATACCCAACACATATCCACATTTGCGGTACATGGGATAGTGTCCAAGGATCTGCAAATCCGCATGGTCTGCGCGAAGCTCGTGCCGAAAGTGTTGATGGAAGATCAAAAAGAACTTCGAGTTTCGCGCTGTCGAGAATTGTTGATCTTGATTGAAAATGAACCAGACTTTAACACTGAAGCAACATCCCGGTGCCCCCTCCCCCTGTAAGAGGGATCCCTTACAGTCCCGATTTGGATCCGTGCGACTTTTTTCTGTTTCTCCAACTGAAGAAAGATTGGGAGACCATGGAAAACACCCAAAAGCATGTTACAACGTTCCTGAGAGACATTCCCGTCGAGGACTTTCAGGGTGCTTTCCAGGCGTGGCAGACACGTCTCCACAAGTGTATTGATGGAGGGAGAGAGTATTTTGAAAATTGTTAAACATTTGTATAGGTCCGATCTATAAATTTACTTTTCCTAGAAAATGCGCATTAATTTTGTAACGGACCCTGAATAATCATTGATGCACAAGACGGATTAAGCATTAATGAATACATAAACTAGATTCATTCATACACGATTCATATCTCGTAAATCCAATAACAGGATCTGCATTTTTCTCTCAAGTCATGAAATAGTTACGACTCTGACAGATACACACAAAGTCATAGAATTGGATAAACATAGACTAACTGTAAGACCCTTAATTAATAAGCAGGTCAGGGTCATTGCTTCTAATTTTTGCCTAGTGATTCCTCACGAAGAAATCCAAAGATTCAAGAAAAGCAAAGATTCAAGAAATCCAAAGATTCAAGAATTCCTCACGAAGAAATCCAAAGAAATCAAAAAGACATTAAAACATCATCTAGGATTTCCTTCATTAGAGGAGGCATATCAGAGCTGGCTTATCTCATATTTTGAGTTTCAGAAGGCAAGCTTTTATAGATCCCGAAGATGTCATGAAATTGCCTGATTCTACATTATTTTTTATGGACACAAATAGAGGGTTTATTTTTCAACGGAAACCATTTCCTGTTTCTGTGAAAGCGAGGGGTTACTGTTCTCTAACTCTACCGGATATAAGGCAATGAAAACCATTTCTGATGTTAAAAAAACAACAACTGAAATTACACAATTGCAAGACATAACATTTGCAATTAATGAAGATAACTTTACCCCTTTAACTTAGAACACTTTCATGTCAGTCCTCACAGTGTGAGAACTTGGATAGAAACAGACCAAGAGGGTAGAGCAGTATTTAATTTCTTGTGTTTGAAATACGTTTTATTTTAAACACATTTTGTATTTGAATAACTGTATTTTTTAGTTTTTGGACATGTATTTTAGAGATTATTGAAATAAATGAAATGGGTGTATTACTAAGGCAGGAAATACTTAAAATACATTAAATACAGACGAAGATAAAGAGGATGCTTTCTTTTCCTTTGTTTCTGCTAGTGAATAAACATCATTGAAACAAAAATAAAAGTTCCTTTCAGCAGTTGAATTTGAATTCTCTTATTTTTAAATTATAAATCTTAATTCTTTAAAAATGTTGGTGTTTTCCAAAAAAAAAATAACTAGAGTCCGGACAATGTCTTTTTGCCTATTTTATTTCTTTGAATGTATTTTAGGCATCTTACCCATTATCAATGCTTACCTCAGAAATGCTTTTGCGAAGGTTTAATAATGCCTATAAATACGTTTTAGCGTTACAAGACTATAAGTACCTTTATTGAATTTTACGCATTTTTAATATTTTTTGTTCACTATATTTTGTTTTCTATAATAATTTTTTGAGAAATCACTAATTTTTACTAAACAAGTAACAACCGCGTAAAATCAGTAAGGGTGACCTCTGAACGAGAAGTTCTATGTCCTGTGCGCTTGCCTGTAATGCGTTGAGCAGGGACATCGCATAGAGACGTAATATGAGAATTTGACACCGAGCGGGTTACATTATCTACTTCACCGAAGCCCATTAGGGCGAACCAGAGAACAGGAAAATGCTCTCATCTTTTCGATCTTCACAATCATTAGTGATCTATCTCTTCTTTACCAAGGACACAACTGTCTTCAAAAATAGCGCTCCAGTCAATATTTGCTATTAGAAGGTACAATTACACAAGATAGGCGGAGTTTTCTTGGATATTTTTGTATTGGTTTCGATGTTTGGTGCATGCCAGATCAGTAAATTTGCTGTCCTGTTAAGCATGCTTGCGACAATGCCAAAAGTGAAAGTTTCAAAAAGAGCGTTGCAGAAAGAGTGAATTTTGGGAAAAGATTCAGGGCAGGCTGGAAATATATTTTTTGCCAGTGTTACAGCATTAAAAAAAATTCTTACAAAATAAAAAAATGCAAAAAAGGTGAGAAAAGCTATTCAAATGTTCTTCAGCAAGTGCAGTCAAAAGATGAAGAAAAGAAAGAATTTCAACACTGACTTGTGCCTTGCCCGAAACATTCCATTTTCAAAACTTGAAAATCCAAAATTTAACCAGTTCAATTAACAAAATATACAAAAAATAAAATTCCACATGAGTCAACTCTAAGGAAATATTACCTAACTCCGTAATATATTTTGACAATTGAATAAATTGAATTGTTTTTAGAGAATTGTGTTCATTCTTTTTGTAGTATGTATTATGTATACATTTTAAAATGCTAATTTCTCTGCCTATCTTAAGTGTTTACTTCCTAAGTGTCTACCTATTGTGAACGAGAATGCCTATTTCCCTACCTATTTTTAAGTTTGTAAGTGCCTATTTGCCCGTCTATTTTTGACCTTTTTAGTACTTACATGTCTGAGCTCTACTTGTAACACTAGTTACAATCATCTGCGCCAATTGAACGAGCTTTTTCTTTTGCGGGTTTTATTGATTCGCCAAATAGGGGTTTATTATCTGATGATTCATTTGAAAAACTTGTTGCTTTAAAAGGAAATTCTGCTTATCTGAGTTAGACTTATAAGTTATTGTTCAGAAAATTATGACTGTCAATTAGTAATTTATTGTAATTGACAAGTACAATAAACTTGCAATAAAAAGTAGTAATAAAAAGTTATCATATTTTCTGTATTTTTGAGTATTTGAAGTATTGTAAATACGTATGTATTTAGTGATTGAAAACCTAATGTATTTTGAGTATGTATTTAAATACTTATTTACGAAGTATTTTGGCGATGTATTTAAATACTAAATTTAAATTATTTTGCCCAACCCTGCAGATAGACTAAATCTACAGGTCATTAAAAACCATTCCTCATGAAAATAAAGAAAGTATAAAAGAAGTCCCGCGTTCTTTAGAACCCACACTAATAGAATCAGCTAATGATCTTAGTGGCGATCTTCATTAGGGATCTTTATGAACTAAAAGTTTTATAGAGGCAATCAAGAAAAATTTCCCCTAAATTGACAGCAATTTAAATCATCAAATTAATGCAAATGAGGTATCAAACATATAAACTCCTTCGTGAAAGGTCAATAGAAAGTATATATACTAGAGTCACCAAAGCTGAAAAGAACTCTGCAGCAGTATGAAAGAACTGATACTGATATAAGGTGATACCTCTTATTGGTGTTATTATACATTATTATAATCATTTATTCTAATTGCTGAAAGGTTTGCGAAGGAATGTTAACGGTTTCATTCCCAGATTTAAATTAAGACCATCATGCAATTAATTTTTAATTCATATCTCCCTGTTATTATTGGCCTTCAGGAGATAATAATGTTGAAAAAATAACAGAAGAAGAAATAAAAGAGGTCATCTTCAGTCAACATATTATTACCTCTTTTGTTTCTTCTTATAAGAACATCAACAACACAAAATCAGAATTCCCACAAAAATAACAGAATTTAAATGTCATTCTAAAAATCGCAGAAACTCAAATTATGCCTGAGGAGGAATAGCAATTTATGTTAAAGAAGAAATACCTCTAAAAGAACTAATTATTTTCTCCAATATAGAAGTTATAGCTCTTAAAATGTTTTTCTCATTACTGTTTACTTACATACGAAACAGCTACTCACTACAAAAGTCTCACTACAAAAGATTGTTAATATTATTAAATGGCCGAACCTTTCATTTTTCTTGGAGACTTCAATAGTCACCACTCTCAATGGCGATGATACAAAATTGATTCCAGAGGCAGGAAAATAGAATCTGCAGTAGAAAAATGATGTTATTATTCTCAATTCTGGTGAAGCACCTTAGTAATGGAAGACTGAGTGCTTTTGATTTTATTCTCAGTTCTGATTCATTTGCTCACAGAAGTGATTAGACTGTGACACAAAATTTCATAAAAAATACCCATGTTTTTGAAAAATAAACATGACAGTAGTTTTAGATCAGTTTCTCATGAACACATTTCTTTAAGAAAAAATGTTTACTTTCATAATTATAAATGTAGGAAGATTCCGAAAAAATTTTGAAGTTTTTCAATTGTCAAAAAATCAGGGTTTTCAACAAGCATAAGACCTGCACCAGTCTCTTAAACGTCCTTCACACTATCCAACAACAAAATTTACGAAGATACAAGGGGCCGTGCAAGCATTACCGCAAAGCTAATTCTGAATGTTGAATTTTAATGTTTGAACTCATAGTGGAACGATTTAACTTTCAATTACAATAAGGAATAAGTAACTGCAATGCAATGATTTATGATTTAAAATTTTGCTGACCTCTGTCCCAGCTGTACAAGAACAAACAACCTACAGAATCAGGGCTACAGGTTTCAGCGATTTTTTTATAGTGAATTCTTCTGACTACAGAGGAACCAGTAAATCACGAACATCATGATTGATTCCACCAGAAAAAATCATATGCTACTGCAACCTCACAGATATATTCCGCACAAAGAACAAGCAATTGTATTGAAGCTAAACGGAATATCAGTGAAAGATATACTTCTACGTAGCAGGTATTGTTCATCAGAGAAATATAAAATTTGTTTCTCGTATTTCGAACAATAGAATCTCTATATTTTTTATCAAGTAAAGAAGAAGCATAAAAAATTACAGATAAGCACAAAACAATTCTAATTAATGATTTAGAATTCAATGTAAGACCTTTACTTAACAAATATATTAGAGTTTTAATCTCAAATGTATGTTCTCATTATTCATTGTCATTCCTCATACTCTCATTGCAGAACAACTTGAAAAACACAATGTTCAAATGATCACAAACATATCTTTTTTAAAAGTAGGAATAAATTATCCTGATTTTTAACACATTCTGAGCTTCTGAAAATAAGATTATGTTGATCCAATCTCTATTGAGAAACTTCCAGATTCTTTGTTAATCTACTATCAAGAAACAACTTACAGAATTTTTTTATCCACTGAAAATATATCTTGTTTTCTTTGCAAAAGGGAAGGTCCTGTATTTAGACACTGCCCTTCTAACCCCAATACAAACGAATCTGAAGAACAACTAAACTTATCTAATGATCAACAAAATATTTAAACAATACAGACACATCCTGGTAGCCATAATAATATAGATTCTTCCCTTAAACCTCTATCAGCTAGTAAAAGACTACATTCATTTTACTCTCCTTCACTTTTCCAAGATACGAGTAAATTAAATGCAATTTCAAAACCAAATTAATTTTAAAAAAAGGAAAAAAAAAAAAGGAAAACCCCAGATGACCAACCAAAATGTTCATAACTAATTAAAAGAAAACACATTTAGCTCCAATTATCCAATTCTAATCGCTAAAGATTACACAAATGATATCAGTTCTCTTATCAAAATGATAACTGAAATCTATCCTCTACTCACAGGAAGATCAATTAAATCCAGAATCACAAGAATTAAAAATAAACTCAAAAAAAGTTTTGAACAAGAATCATCTAATTAGAGATGTCCTTTTCTGATAGAGAATAATAATAAATGTATAAACAATATGTATACTATAATTCAAAGGAACATTAATAGTTTTTATACTAGATACATCACGAAAGACTCCAATTACTCAATCAAATATATGATCCATCTGTTATATGCCTTCAAGAGACTGATTTCAAAAAACACAGTTATGGAAACATCAAGGGATATAAGTGTTTTTATAAAAATCGAATAAATTCCAACTAGACATGTGGAGGTGTTGCAATTTCATTAAAGATAATCTACTGGCGGATGAAGTTACAATTCAAATGAATATTGAAGCCGTAGTTGTTAAAATTTACGCTCCATGATACATGCAATGTATACCTTCCTAATACTCGTAGCTACTCATTTGACATTAAAGAAATTAAAGATATATTGAGACTATTACCTAAACCTTTTATAATATTAGGTGATTTTTAACAGCCGTAATCCTATAAAGCATTCTTCTACAATTGATTTCTAAAAAACAGGAATTAAAATAGAATCTTAATAAATGTGTAAGATGTAAGATGAATCTATTAAATACAGGTCTTCCTACCCATTTTAATAGTAACAATGGTAATTGTAGTGTAATTGATCTAATGTGTACACCCAACTTCACCCATAAATGTGAATGGTCAATACTGGATGATTTACATGACTGACCATCTTCTAATCTTGATGAATCTATTCACAAATCGACGTATTACTATACAACATCAAACTGCATTAATTTGGAACTTCAAAAAGGCAAACTGGAATCTATATAAAGAAAAAATTAATGAAAATTAAATAATGATACTCTAGTCACTGAGAATATTGATGACATTGTCACAAACTTCATAGATCTCATCATTCATGCAGCAAACACAACATTGGAACCTCCAACCTTCCCTAAAAGAAAAAGGCCTGTACCACGATGAAATGAAGAATGTAGAGAAGCGCATAAGAATTATAAACATGCTTTAAATAAAAAACACAAAACTACTGAAAACAAAATTGAATACAAAAGAACTTGAGCTCTATCTAGAAGAATCTTTAAAGAGAAACGTAAAAATCATGGAATAGTTTCTTACTAATTAGTCAACTGATGTTAAAGAATCATGAATATGCCATTCAAGGTAAACGCAAAAATTGTAACATTAACGATATTGAAAAAAATAATAACGAAATAACTTCTAATTCACAAGAAATAGCTTATATTTTAGCAGAAAACTACACTCTAAATTCAAGCTTGTCAAATTATTCAGACACTTTTAGAATATTCAAAGAAGATCAAGAAAAATTGTGAACAATTCAAACTTAATGATCTTATTACTCTTAAAGAAATTCAAGAAGCAGTAAAATGTGTAAAGACCTCTTTTTTTTATTATTATTAGGGAACGGATTTTCATGTAAATACATATTTTTTCAGGGACAAGAACCTGCATTCACTAATATTTTTTACACTTAACACGACATTCTGAACTAATTGGAACCATTTTTATTTTACATATTTTGGTACAATTACATATTTTTACATATTTTATCTATAGCTACATATTTCGTTACATTTTAGTATATTTATAGGTCGAAAATGAACATTTCACTTATGATGTTCAAATACATGTTACTTGAAAACTTAGTTACTGAAATACTTAAAAATACTCAAAGCGCTTGTATTAACGCCGGACAATTGCTATTAATTGCCAAACTTATCTCCCCCCGCCCCACTGCTTCTTGGAAATAGCGTAGTGGGGATCAACGATGAGCGGATGTAGTATGTGAAGCAGAAGGAACTTCAACCACATGCTTACTCGTGTTTCATAGACCCCATGCGCAATTCGATAGAAAAATCAGATCATTGTCTTATCCCTTTTCTGGAGTTCGGGTGGGAGTAGCTCCCTTTACCCTCCCCCCCTTCTATCACAGGCTACACGGTACTATTCACTTGAGCTCCAGCTCCTCGTAAACATTGTATATAATACGAAAGTATTATGTTTCGGAAGAAACTAGCGAATAATTGCTTCTGTAGATGTAAAACTTTCATTCAGCCTCTCTGAATCCATGTAAAGTTCTGATCGGCAACGTACTCTGCTCGGAAAACGCTTGAAGTATGGAATTGTAAACATTATAACGAATATTTATTTCACATATTTCCTATTTTTCCTTACATATTTTTGAAAAAATAAGTACATTTATATCTACATATTTTGCTTTTTTTATACAATTAAGTCCGTTCCCTAATTATTATTATTTATTTGACGTCAAAAAAACAGTTAAAACTGGTATGACGTGCTTTGGGGAAAAGTGAATTGTGTGCACATTTTCAAAATTCTGTGATCCCTACACTAAGTCACACACTACTTAAATTTTGAAGAAAAAAAAAACCTCCCATGTAATAAAATCTATTTTCAAGGATAAAAAGGCAATAAATTTTGTCTCTTATCCATGTTGTCCTTCGGAATAATACTTCCTGCCGTGACAACATGGAAACGATAATTTGAATAATTGTATTTCTCACTGAATTCTAGAAGACGTGCACAGAAAATGAAGTTACATTTATGTCTAGAAGCAAAACAAGGGGCCATCTCAGCATTTGCTCAATGGATCAGGGAAACTGGCCGAAAAACCTGATCGAGATGGGGGTCATTGACCCGGAGGCTGCAATACAATACTTGTTACAGGTTGTTTATACACATTTATACAGTTCAAATGTTAAACAATGCATTCTGTATAACTGTTAAAATGAATGTTACTTTTCGTGTGATGCTCAGTATAGTCTCTAATTGTATAAAAACAGTTATGCAACAAAAACGATTTCACTTGGCATTTAAACTTTTCTATCGAATTTAATCGTTTAATATCATCTGGCAAAGTGTTGTAAAATAATGGTGAGTCTCACTTCGATGGTGCCTTTCAAATAACGCAGGACGCGCTTAGCTGCCTTCCAGTGTTCGACTCCAAAACAATTATTGAATTGTCCTAGGTGGCTTGTGGCAAATGCAATGTATGGATGTGTGGTCGTCGCCTAGTAAGTGAGGGCTCCGACCAGTTCACGGTAGGGAAGCTTTCGGTCTTCAGGAGACTGATCGTTCGCCTTCATCAACACCGATCCAGGGTCAGTGGGGGTGGCCAGAGGGTTGCAGTCTGAGATTCCAATTCTCGATAACAACTCATGAATGTAGCCTCTCTGGTGCATTGTAACCCTGCGCCCTCTGTGTCCAAATTCGATCCCAAGGCAGTGTCTCACTTCGCCAAGGTCCTTGATTTGGAAATTTCTTGACAGTCATTCCTTGATGTGTGCAACCTTTGTCTCGTCGTGTGCCGCGACCAATAGGTCATCGACGTACGTCGCAATCAGTCACGTCCTTGCCAGACCCCATGTATAATAAGCATGGATCAGAATTTGAGGGAGTGGCACCGAGTCCCTTTAGGATGTTGTTTAAGGTTGTGTACCAGTTCCTCCCCGCCTGGCGCAAGCCATAGAGAGATTTCTTCAAGTAATAGATCTTATCCCCTTTCGGCACAGTCTTCAGCATCTCTTTTGCCTTTTGACTGACGTCGTCGTGTCGACCGTCGCTGATGTACCGTAGAATTTCCTCCAGCTCTCTCGGTGGCTCCATGAGGATATCCTCTTCGAGATGTCCATTGAGGACACTCTCCACGTCAAACTGTTTGATCTTCATGTTGTACCGAGTCGCAAGTGAAGCAAGAAGGCGAATAGAAGCGACTCTGGCAACTGATGCGAAAGTCTCTGTAAAATGGATCCCCGGCTTCTGGCTAAAACCCTGAGCAACAATGCGGGCTTTCCTCTTGTCAAACGTACCATCTGCCCGAAATTTATTTCTGAGGACGAAGCGGCATCCCAATCCCTTGCGTCCTTCGGGTCGATCGACGAACGCCCAGATCTCGTTCTTCAAGATGGACCTCATTTCGTCTGCGATCGTCTCACGCCACGCGTCGGCCTCTGGTCCATTCAAAGCGTCGTTCATACTTATCTCAGTAAGCAAACATTGTTCGGCTACGGTGTTCGCTACTGCAGAGCCTGGAACAGTGTTGAAAAGTCTTCTTGGTCTTCCCCTTAAACCGGATCTGATGATTCTTGGTCGACCCGCAGCTCTACGAAGATCAGGGGATTGGCTTGAATCTTCACCTCCGCTGCCTCCACTGTAGTTTTCATCTCTGCTCGTACCGACATTGCTCCGTAACATCTCCTCATTTACGGTATCGAACCCACGGAACCCTTCTTCGAAGACGACGCTCCCTTGATCGTCTCTCACAGGGGCTTCCACAATGGGGTCGATTTGGAAATCGAGGATCTCGAACTCCACATCCCGAGACGGTATGTTTGCTTCGGTTCGCTGCTCGTCATCCTGAGGATTGCAACCATTCATGAATTTTACGTCGCGAGTGATCAGGACTCTGCGTTTGTCGACTGACCAAATTCGGCACGCCTTGGACTCCTCCGAGTAGCCTAAGAAAATTCCCTCTCGACCTCGAGGGTTGTATTTTCCATCTCCTGGATTCCTGTCGAGATAAACAACTCTGCTTCCGAATGCCCTGAAGTCAGAAACATTTGGAATTTGGCCTGTCCAAAGTTTACGTGGTGCACGTCCGTTCAGACTTTTCGTGGGCATGCGGTTTCGAATGTGGTTGGCAGTGTTCACTGCTTCGGCCCAGAACGTGTTGGGGAGATTTGATTCCATCAACATGCATCTGGCCATGTCATTCAAGCTACGGTTCTTCCTCTCCGCTATCCCGTTTTGCTCTGGGTTGTGCGGAGCAGTTAACCTTTATTTGATTCCTCGTTTCCTGAGGCAATCTTCGAGCTCGTTGTTTGTATACTCGCTCCCATATTCTGACTGCAGAAAATTGGCTCTGGCATTCCTTTGGTTCTCGACGAGGGCGATGTACTCTATCGTGGCTTTGGTTACTTCCGCCTTCGACCTCAGGAATCTCACCTCGCACCATTTGCTGTGATCGTCGATGAACTCTACAGAGTATCTCGCTCCCGCTAAAGATTACTTCTTCATTGGCCCACACACATCTGTGTGTATGATTTTGAGAATCTTCGATTTACGATCGGACTTCTTCGGGAACGATGTCCGCGTCATCTTGCCTTGCAAACAGATCTTGCAGTCAAAAGTCTCGGTTGCGTCTATCAGGTCCACTCCGCTGATGACCCCATCTCGAATGGCACTCACGATATCACGGGTATTGATATTTCCTAGACGTCTGTGAAGTTCGTTGAGGGTAACTCTGGTCTGCTTGCTCGATGCAAAGGTGCATGCATCATGCGCTGATTCAGCCTCGCTTATATAGTAGAGACCATCACTTCTCACTGCTGTAAACACCACGTTCTTGTTCGAATCTTCGATGGTGGTACCATCTTTACGGAAGCAAACGTTCAGTCCACGATCGGTGATTTTTCTCACGGACAAAAGATTCATTCTTAAATCCGGAACGTACAATGCGTTACCTAAAGTGACATTTCTTTCATCGCCACGCACACTCGCGACAAAATGTACTTCTCCTTCACCGACTGTTTCTGCAGTCGAACTGTTTGCGAGCTTGATTTTGGTTTGTTTGGAGTTGTCGATCTCACGGAAAAGTTCGCGTTCGTTGCACAACGTCGTACTCATCCACGCGACCCGCACTTTCTGTTTTGTTTATGCTTCGACACACGTTGGCTTTGTGTCCCGGTTTGTTGCACTTAAAACACCGAATGTTTTTCTCGAACTTGCGTTTGTCGCGGTCGTTTCTGTACTCTTCTGACTTGCCATTTTGATGAGGCCAACCGCCACCATACTTGACGAACAAAGCGATCGACGATGCATCTCGCATTTCACCTTTTCGGGCGTCACTTTCCTCAACAATTTTAATTCGGAGAGCCTCCGGTGTGAGCATCTGTAGTTCGTTATATACGAACGTATACGAGAAAGTAAAAAGTGCCTAGAATCTTATCATCGCTAAGTTTCCAAGAAAAGATATTACAATGTTGTAAAACTCGATATTTTTTCGGAATTGTAATTGCATTCTATTACTGTACTTGTCGTTCATGACCTATGAAGTTTATGCGACTTAAAATAAAAATAACTTTTAAAAAAATTATCCAAAGCGATGTAGATGTGTTTTTTTTTTAATTTTTGAAAGTGTGTAATTCATGTAAAGTTTCTCCAAAAATTAATATATCGGTTTTAAATTCAAGGGGCCGCGACATCAACCTAATCGATCGGGGAATATCAATTTTGGAGAAAAGACGGACAGATATTTTGCCGTCAAACGACTTTTCGGTATCAAGTACTCGCAAAACATGGATTCTGGCTACACCCGGAGTTAGGGGATTTTTTTGAAATTTAGCATTTAGATTTATCCACTTTTTTATGCCTGGGCCCTGTAAGAAGAGTTTTTGTGCTGAAAATTCGTCGTTTTTCTCGCAGGATTTTAACTTTCTCTCTACCGCGGTAGCAAGTTTGATCATTGATTACTAGCAGTAGTCATTGTTGACTATTCTTCCTTTTCTTTCAATTTAAATTCCAGTCCAAGAATGTTGCTAGATTTTTTTGATGAACCATGATAGCTGGACAAAAAGCGATTCGATTCATTCACACTAAACGACAAAAATGGTATTTGTTTCGTTCACTGAATTTCAAGCTGCATTTGAATGTTTTAATATGGTTTTTGAAAAAATCCGAAATCAGTTATTATTTATTATTAAATTATTTATTATGGGATAATTGTGTTGTGATTTTTGAGGACGGTTGATGGGATTTGATTTCTTGGAGGAATTTGTTGATTCGATCCAAAATTGCCGCTACTAATATGTGTGAAGGGCAGCTGGAATATTGATTATCGGTTTTGTGACACCCAAAACTTTGGTTCCTGACTATGATTAGGGCAAGTTACCGAATAGTGATTACCCGAGCAGAATGAGCTTGTCTTAATCCAGACAGGGACATTGTAAGGGACTTAGGAACCTTGAATTTTTTCTCTTGCTTGTGTATTACAAATTCGCTTAATGGCTAGAATATTGCCTATTGGGTCTTTTCCTGTTAATCAGTTGCAACTGCTGCGATTGGTTTACTTGCTTTCTGCAGTATGGTGATCGTAGACTGGAGGGGCGAACTGCGTAGTCCTAGTCTCGCCGATACAAAACTGACAGGGTCACACAGCAGAGCTCTGACGACCTCTCGCCACCACTGTCGGACGGAGACTGTTCACTTTGCAGTACTTGGTTATTTCACACAGCCCTGACAGCTTTGCGGTATGCAAACAGTAGCGTCCATTTTGACGTACGTGTGTCGCAAAGTAACACATTCAGAGAATAAACAGTGAAGGTAAGTACTACATTTCAAGTATGGGTGCTAAAAATACCATTTTAATTCCGCGTAAATGAAAAATTCTTTATACGAATACATCTCGTGTGCTGAACACTACACCTGTAGCCCCCTCCATAGAAATATTCAGGTTGTTTATACGTTTATCCGTATACTAGAGAGTAAACAGAACAACATTTAATGTATTGATGTGAATTGTTGTGACACTTGACTCCCAGAAATTTTCTTCTGCCCTTGTTCTCCTTGAGCAGCAGGAACGTCAATCCTTGTTTTCGCAGAGAAGTGGTGGACGCTGCGGCCGACGCACAACGTGCCGGGGCTGGAGGCGGAGCTGGAGTCGTCCATCTCGTGTGAGGAGTGCCTGCCCGCCTGCGCCGACACCAACTACCACGTGCAGACGACGTCCGCGCCGCTCATGGACCCGCGCTTCGCCCGCTCGCACCTGCTGTGAGCCTCCTTTTCACGCTAATCGCGCGGGCGCTTGCGCCCAGGGCCGGATTTACATACATCCCCGATCACGAATTCTGCCCTCCTACAGAAAAAAATTCCTACAGATGTACTAAAACAACACTGATTACAATATAATATTTTGTGCATGTACAGGTGAAAATTAATCAATTTATACGTTACAAACATTTTAGTTAAATATACTTTTTAATTAGCAATTTTTTTTCGAAATAATCTACTGTTACGTCTACTGAATTAAATTAAAACTGGTAGAACTTGCATATAAATTTGAGCTATTTTGAACACTTTCAAAGCAACAAACTTTTTTGTCATGGCTTCATTTAGGCTCCCACTCAACAAGTTTTTGCGTATTTCACAAGGAAGCAACGCCGTAACTTTTTTTAATACAACGTACTGCTGGCACTAATTTTATGGAGGAATAAAGATATGGAGGATAAGAATAGTAGGTATTCGTGAGGCACCATCTACAACGAGGTACCGGCGAAAATCCACGGCAATCCTCTGTAGCCAGATTGGATACTTCTAGATCGTTGAAGTGGCGGGCCCAGGGGCACGGGACTAAATCTTTGTTGTGGATATTCAATGCAGATCATGACTTTCACAAGATCACACACTCCACTATTTGCGCCATTTGTTTGCGTGCGCTCCGAGGGAAGAATCAATTGGAAACTATAAAAAAACATTTCTCTGTATTTTATTTGTAAAATATATTCTGAAAACAATCTCGTTCATGCTAATAAAGAAATACAATACAGGTTCAGAAGAATCATGTGTATTGCAAACACATTTATAGACCCTGTAACTCCATGCTCTAAAAAAGTTAAAAATATCTATGCAGCTATACACATAAAATTGGCAATATATGCATTTAAAATAGCCAATATATGCGCTTCAAACTCAAAATTTGCGTTAAACAAAAATATGTTTATCAACAGTTAAATTATTTATATATATTTGATTTTTTCGTGTTTCCGGGCACGTCAACTGCTATGGTCATTAGTCCCGTTAGTGTAGTGCATGATTTTTCGCGGGGTATGCGCGGTGATCTTGCCCCGCTGGATGGCGAGATCTGGCGCTGACCTACCGTCGGCCAGTGTGGTTTCCCCCTAACCAGGACTCTCCCACCAGCGGGGCACCGCCCCAGCTCGGACAAGCTCTAAGCTCCCGACCGGCCTCCCGGAATATGTGGTAGTGTAGTGCATGTTGGTGTAAGTGTGTGTGTGTGTGTAAGGGGAGAGGATAGGACAAGGATGAGGAAGGACAGATCGCGCGCGGTCCGTGGCCCGTTTGGTAGGGTACTGCTCCGGCATTCGCCTGGTGTTGATCGGAGAAACCACGGAAAACTACCGATCAGAGCAGCCGGCCGGTAGAATTCTCCTCCAGACAGCGACAGAATTCGATCTAGCTGAAAAGCTAGTGTCGAAAATTCTGCCGCCATCAGGACTCGAACCTAGGACCTCCCGGTGAGAGGCGCTGCAGTGACATCAGTTGATGCACTGAGCTACCGCTCCCATGTACATGGTATCTAGATATCCAGAGGCGATTCCCATAACGGATTTACGATCGGCGACTTTTACTACCTCGTCTGTAACGTCGTGAGTAGGGATCTACACCACAAAGAAACAGACACGAGTGGGTATTTACAATTTATTTACAATAAATTATGTACACTATTTACGGACCTCACTCTAAGGTGTTTGTCGGAGCTGCCTGCAGCAGCCCCCCTCTCCCAACACGCGCCTTGCGGCCGCGCCTGCTATTAGCCAACTCGGCCGAGTCGCCAATTGGCACCTGGTGTGCCTCGGCAGACAATCTGCCCCGAAGTATCGAGCATACTTCACAGTGCTCGAGACTCGAACACCTACACGTGCCTACAGCACTTCCGCGCCAAACTTGGCCGGACAAGTTTTGCGGTGTTTTGCCGCGAGGAAACCAGAAACGTTACCCCACCCAGGGCTTCTGCGACAGCCCTTTTATATGCTCGAGTCACATGACTTCGTGCGTCATCTTTCCCCCACGCACTCATCTTGAGGCGTCTGCTTTTTTCGTTGCACCTGGCACCTACAAGCCCTCTCCCCTTTTGGACTTTCCCTGAAGGGTTGGCCTTTGTTCGGAAGCCTATTTTTGGCTCCCTCATTCCCATACCTTGCAACTTATCTCTCTGGAGCAGGGAGTCAAGTCTATGACGCTACAGTAGCTAGTAGGGAGACACTTACTTGTTAAAAACTGTACGTTTTGTATTCGAATATTCTTAACTAGTAGGCTCAGTCGTAGCAACACGAACATGCCTCGCTGAACACAATATCATTACCGTTCTCGTCGTGCACAACTTTGGACATAAGTGACAGAGACAAATTAGGCTAACACTACACTACCGTCAGCGGAGCGTTACTGTTAGAGCCTGTCAAAACGCATTCTATTATAGATCGGTCTCGCTGGCTTACTTTCTTTTTATTAAATATATTTTTTATCTGTTCAACAATACATGTTTTTCAGAGAAGTTAATCTTTGCCAGTTATCATTTGGTTATTAACCTAACTGTGGTATCCCATCGGGTAACCAAGAAAGGGTACCCCCAGATACGTAAGAAGTTCCCCTAAACCAAACGACATATGAGTGGTTACATTATAATTCTAACATACAAATAATATTTTTAAGGGTTTTTTAGCCCCCGTCCCACCACTGACGTTCCTCTGAAGCCAAAACGTGTTTTTAATTTTAATTTTTTGGCAACAATACTATTTTAATTGACTGAAAAAATATGATAATTTTTTACTGTGAGAAAAATATTTTTAGATATTTTCTCAGACCCAAATTCAAACACAAAAAATATTTTTGAAAAATAACAAAAATAATTTTTATTGTCTTAGAACCATGGAACAGGCTCGAAAAAATCTCAAACGTTCCTCTTAAAATGTAAATTGTTGTGCATTTTTTTCAGATTTTTTCGAGAGCTGGGATGCACTTAAAAAAATAAAAACCATTTTCCGCCTTTAACCCTTCACAACCCAGAAACGTAACGTTTTGTAACGTAAAGGACCAGTAGTGTCTCATAGACACGTTTCTAAAAAATGTGAAAATTATATGAAAATATTGAAGGTATCGAAATAATTTTTTTCTTGCAGCATTTTACACGTATTTATTAATATTTGACACAATTAATCACGTTACACAATTTTTTTTCTTGGTTGAGTGTTCATAACCCACATTTTCATCACATACACCACAACACTGTTTCCAGGGTCTAGAAAGTTTTGAAGGGCAAACATGACACATGATCTTTCTCTTCTATACCACTGGTTTACTGGCTGGTTAAACATTAGCCACTTTGCTTCTACCTGAAACATTCTCTATTGTTTCAGTGTGAGACCTAGTTAACCTTTTCTTTCCTCTTCTCTGAATATGAGGTCTTACTGTGTTGCTATTTCTTGCAAAAATATTTTTCTCTTTACATTTTTTCCCCTGATTCCAAGTTAATTAAGATTGCAAAGCCAACGATATCAATAATATTTTGAAAGAATGCCATTGGCCACCTATTAGATTTTTGTCAAACTGTATATTCATGGACTATTTTTATCAAGTGTGTTTATATCCCCTTGTGTTGCATTATAATAGAGATTAACTTCGTCTTCAAAATCACTTTCACTAGATACATAGTTATCATCATAACTTACTTCTTCTGCACAACGAATTTCTTCATCTTTAGCCATTTTCTCTTTTATTAGCCATTTCTCAAAATAAAACACTGCAGTATATGAAGTAATTGTATATGAATGTTGTAACTGAAGAACACAACAATACAACTCAAACACACTGCAAGACCAATAAAATTAACAACGCCCAATATGCCAATGAATTCTTTGTGAACTGAGCAGAAACACCCCGTCTCAACCATTTCGTGCCAGTTTGAACATGTACTAACAAGTCGAAACATGCGCAAACTCATAGTGTGTTTCAGACACACATCCGGGTTGTTTAATCAGGGTTGTGAAAATTGTCAAAATATCAAAGAATGATACAATTCTAGAAAATGTTGTTAAGGTAATTTTGACGAACAAACTACGGGGGAAGAATAGACAAGCTGATTTTTTATTAAAAATAAATATTTTGGATTCTGGCACATGAATTTGAAAACGTCTCTAACAGAGACATCTCAGCTGTTAAGGGTTAAATCACTTTGACTTTAAATATACTTTGAAAATGACTGCAACAGTTCTGTGCATTTATTTTAGTGTTTATTATACATTTGTATACATTGTTGTAGCACCCAGTAACATTTTGATTTTGGAATTTAGTAATAAATTATCATTTTTTTTAATCTTTCCAGCCCTTTGCATAAGTAAATCATACGCTAAAGGAAGACGAGTTTTTGAACTTGATAAGAAACTATCGACACAAAACCTTGAAAGTGTAATACTTTTGGATAGAGAATTACACCTCATCCTACTTCGAAAAGGTTTCAGAAGAAAACAAACGTTTGCGAAAACATAAACTATAACATACAAAAAAAGTATTGCAACACATTATAATAATTATTATTTTATATTATTATAATCTCGAATAACTCGGAAGCGCCTAGGCCTCCTAGGCTTTTTTACAACACCAGGTTTACATGTCTCATGGGGACACAGCTTTTATGAGGACAAGTGAATTTTGAAAATGACGATTTTGGAGGACGGGTAGATGACACATGGGAAATGAGGGACAGTACAGGTGCATCAAGGGGGAAAGGCTGGATCCGGATTATGATCTTAGGCAGTATTCTACAAAATGCAACTTTTATGATTGACTACAAAACGTGGCGTCTACCGGACAGCCAAGTACTTGACTACAAAAGCCTTATTGTTTAAACTAAATAAAAAATGTGAAAAATTCCACAAGTGTTCTGAGATAAAGTTTAAAGATTTTTTCGTGCCTGTCTCGGTGTTCGAAGACACAGTAAAACAGGTCTTACAAATCTGGATTCAACCTGCTCCCCTTCATTTCCCCACTTATCCTTCAGTTGTGACCAAATTAGTTTCTCATAAACTGCCAAAGACTATCGTCTTTCCTTAGCGTATGATATACTTATTCAAAGGATGAAAAATATTTGAAAAAATTATAATTTATAACTAAATTCCAAAATCAAAACGTAACTGGGTACTACAACAATGTTTACAAATGTATAACGAACACTCAAATAAATGCACAGAACTGTTGCAGTCATTTTCAAAGTATATTTATAGTCAAGGCGATTTAAAGGTGGGAAAATGTTTTTTACTTTTTTTAACTCCCATCCCAGCTGTCGAAAAAATCTGAAAACATTCAGAACAATTTGTGTTTTAATAGGAACGTTTGAGATTTTTTCGAACCTCTTCCGTGGTTCTAAGCCAAAATAAAAATATTTTTTGTTTCTGTTTTTCAAAAATATTTTTTGTGTTTGAATTTTGATTCTGAGAAAATATAAAAAAATATTTTTCTGATAGTATAAATTGTCTTCTTATTTATCACATTTTTTCAGTCAGATAAAATAGTTTTAAATTACCGAAAAAAATTTAAAAAACACGTTTTGGCTGTAGAGGGGTGTGGGTAGTGGGACGGGGCTAAGAAACTTAAAAATATTATTTTTATTACATCATTATAATGTAACCACTCATACGTCATTTGGGTTAGAGGAACTTTTTACTATCTTATCAGGGGGTACCATTTAGTTTTAATACACTGTTGTAAACACAGATAACAGTAGATTATTTTAGGAGTTTTGATATAAGTAGTTATAAATTTAATCTGTTTACACAATACTCAATTGTGGGGAACAATACCAGTCTCTTGGAAATTTTGATTTTATTCGGAGACCTAACTATCCGGTTTGACCTAGATTGAAATCTTTGGCACTAGCTGGGATGGAAGAAGATAAAAAATTTGAGCTTTATTTGTTATAAAGTCTGTTATGTTTGTGATTTATAATTTATCATAAATTTGCGTATTTGAAATAAACCATGGCGCTTTTACTATTTTTCGTAAGATTTTATTTTGTGTAATTTGTACATTATTCAAATCAGTTTTGAACGTGTTTCTCCAAATCGGACAGGTATACGTTGGTTGTATAATAGAAGTATAAATTAATTTTCCAGTTTCTTTATTTAGATTAGATTTTTTATTGATTAGTGGGTAAATTTATACCATTTTGCTCTAGTTTTGTTGATTGTGGATTGCAAATGTTTATTCCATTTAAGTTTAGTATCAAGAAGTGCACCTAGATATTTAACAGGCGGGGAATTATCCACCCATTCGATAGAAATATTATTTATCTTTAATTGTGTGTAAGATTTAATTTCTTTAAAATTAATTTAAAAAAATGCTTGTGTTTTACTCTGGTAGATTTTGATATTTCAATGGTCCGCCCAGTCTGTGAAAAATCATCCTGAAGGTAATAGATGGCTGTTTGTAATAAGTGATGTGTAGGACAAGTGCAGTATCGGCTGGGTTTCGTGGTCTCGGAGCCTTGGAGGTCGCGCGCGCCCTTCTTATCTGCCTTTTTTTTTTACGAGGGTAGGTGGAAATCTTCAAAAGACACCATGTGGCCCGTTCAACGTGGTAATGTGAGATTTTTACTCTCTAAAACCACGTCCCTAGTCTTCTTTACCCCCACGGATCCGCCGTTAGGCATTACTTCGCGAGGTTGAATAGGGCGTGCGTCCGCTAGCCTTTTGGCATAATCTTAGGACACCATTCTCATCCGGTCCTCGAGTCTTAACTTCTTTATTATTTGAGCCGCGGAGGCCGCCACTGCCTCCCACTTCTCCCTAGAAGCCAGTATTCCCCTTCCGATGTTCTCGGGCTGCAGTTGCTGTCAGAGTTGCCGGCAGAGATGTGTCCTCTCTTCTTGGTATCGAGGGCAAAGAAAACTGATCTGCATCCTCCGATACTGAAGAGCAGTGAGGGCACGGTGTCTTTAGTCCGGTGGAAGCGAAACAGATTCCCTCGGAAACATCCAGTCAACAGTTGCGTGAGATTGAAGTCCACCCCGCCATAGCTTCGCCCTTCCCATACTTCTATATTTGAGATGAGTCGATGCGTCCATCTCCTTTTTGCGAGCTGTCCCATTGTCTCTTCCACTGGATCATGGACTTACGTCTTTCTTTTGAGCGGCCTTTGAGGCCTTCCTTTCCTTTGTTCTGTTCGCGGCGTTGGTACAGCCTGTGTCGTTCTGCCACTAGGAGCTCGCTTGAAGGCATGCCTGTCACTACACACACTACATCATAAGAGACCATGCGGAAAGCGTAAGCCACCCTCAGTGCACTTCTCCTGTACACCGAGACTATTTTCTGCCTGCTCGATGCCGTATTTATTGCTGTTGCTCACACTAGAGCAGCATATATCAGGTCAGAAGTGGTGACATTTGACAGCAGTCGTCACCGCTCCTGCGTCGGTCCTTCAACATTCGGCATTACTTTCATCAAGGCCATCATTGCTTTTGTCGCCTTATCGCTCACGTACTGTAGGTGATCACTTAACCTCGCGTCAATCATGATTACTAAGTACTTCAGATACGGACCCGAATGAATGTTTTTGTTTCCCACTGAAATGGTGATGCATTCTCTCATCTTCCTATTCGTGACGAGAATTGTCTCAGTTTTGTGGTCCGCTAAATGCAAGCTGACAGAGGTTAACCATCGGCGGACCAAAGATGGCTTCACTGGCGATTTCAACCACCTCCTCTACATATCTGGCCACTATCGTGAGCACTACTTCGTCCGCAAAACCGATGATCTCGGCACCTTCCGGCATCTGTATTCTGAGAACGCCGTCGTACATTATATTCCAAAGTAGGGTGCACAATACGGAGTCCTGTGGAACGCCTCCAGTAACTCTGTGGGTCCGTTGACCATCCTACTACCGTTGACCTCCTACCTTAAAATAGACGCCAAACGGAACCGACGTTGGCCAATCCCCTCAAGCAGCGAGAGTTTCACCTCCTATTATATATTCTTCCATTTTCATTTCCGCTAAATCCATATTTAATTCCTCCACACTTATTTTTGTTACAGGCGAAGCAATTGTCACTAAATGTGATGTTGATATTTCATTTTGATGAGTTCTGGAGCTCAAATCAGGAAAACATCAAGAAACAACACGAATTATTTTTAAATGCTTGACCCGTTCTTAAAAATGCAACTTCACAAATAATTCAGTGTAGTTCAGCAACGACCTCCGGAAAGCAAAACGGCATTGACTTAACGAATGTGGGCGTTAATTCAAGATGGCGTTGACTTCAGCTATCCGTAGTTTTACTTTGTCTCCACCAGGATTGTTTTCTGTAAGACACGCGTTCCTAACTAGCCAAAAAACAGGCTGAGCTACGTTACTGTATGATACATATATTGTAGCAGAACTGATACCTAACAGATGGTTCCTAATAAATTATGCCAAAAGCCAGTAGTGATGCAGCAGAACAGCTACCTAGTAATTCGCTGAAGGCCGGTGGAAGTGCTTAAGATGAAAAAATTAACTAATATCAATGTACTGTAAAAAAAATTAAAGAAAATTTTAGCATTTTATTAAAACTTGAACCAATTACCTTATAGTAATTAAAGAAACGAGTGGAAAAAGAGGGTATAATTGCATAAGTGGTGTGTTCCACGAGCGACGAACGAGCGAGTTTTCTTATTTACCACAAATGCAACTATAACCCTTTATTCACACATTACGTTGAATATTTTTTCGCATCCATTTAAGAATAATTTAAATTTTGAGAAAGTCAAGCACATCTTTACGATTAGAAGCATACATGTGATGACATATTGCTTTGAAAAAGACCTATTTTAGTGGGCCATCATTTGTACGTGTGATCACTATAGTGACTGCAGAATAAAGAAATATGTCAAATGGAAGACGCATGCACTTATTCCGAATGAAATATTAGAAGAAGCTGAAAAAGCCATTAAAACATTACTTCCCAGGAAAAGTTAAGGCAGGTACGAGAGAGAATACATGTATAAACATTGCAATGTAAAGAATATTCACTTCTTGCACAGATTTGCTGGCGTGCTTTTTAGAACAGGTAAACACAACAGACGTTTAATTTGTAATGCAAGACCAAATTTTTTTCATGTAAAATATTTAATTTATCCCTGTTAAATATTTTACGTTGTTCCATACGTCAGTTAGCTTAACGTGTACTTCACCAATTTAGTTATATTCATTCATTGTTTTTATGTAGTTGATGTAAATACGTAATCTGTAATGTACTACACTTTTATTAATATTTCATGGCCGACTATAAAATACAATAAAGCTATAATGGGTTCAGGTCGCTGCAGGTTTCAATGTTCTTCAGAATTATACTGATTGCACTATTCGCATCTTTTCTTCTTTTGCAGGGATAACGTAACACTTACCAATCAAAGTGTATTTCATCTATTTTATGGCAGCTTTGATTCCTTGCGACTCAAACAAGATGTGCTATATTATTGGTACGATCTTCTCAGTAAGTATTTCTGTTATACTTTTAACTAAGCTTCTTGAAAAGATTTGTATTTTTCTTTATTTTTGAATTCAAATTAAAAGAAACATATGTATAAGAAAAGTAAATGTAATATTTCGATTCTACCGTCAGGAAACTGAAAAATTGAGAAACTTTCAAACAATGTACTTTTGGCGGCGATAATGGCATCTGGCAAGAGGATGGGGCGAGACCGAAAAGGAGCCCAGACCAAAGAAATTAAAAAACTATTACGATAAAGTAAGTGCCGTTTGGAGCACCTCTAATTATATTTTGATCTTGTAATGCCTAAAATTATATAGAAAATACCATAAATTCCATTTATAAAAACAATTCACTAATGTTTATATTCTTGTGTCCTCATCCTCTTGAACGGATAAAATTGGTAGATAATGTATATATCATCGTAGTTTTTTAGTGAGAAATTGTACATACTTTCTTATAGTTACAGTAGTTAAGATCCTGACAAGTATAGATAGCAGCTTGCTAAAGAAAAAAATCTTCGTAGTTTTAGTCCTTGAGTTCTTTGTCACTCATTTTAATTTAACCCCTTCAGTCCCGAATTTTATTTTCGGAAGAAAAAAAATTTGTTATTTATTATTATTTTTAACCTTTTCAGAAATATGTATACCAAATTTGAAATGAATATGTTTATAATTATAGAAAATACGACATGTACAGTATACTGTACATTATGGCTCAAGTGTTGTCACATCTTCCATAGTGCTTTCCGTTTGGTTTCATTTTAGGAGGCAAGTATTTTTAAATTAAAATAATATACATGTAGGGATATTTCAAATTATGTATTTTAACATTTTAAAGATATTACAACATCATTACAATTACAACATCATTATCAGAACTACACACTTCTTCACTATATCTATTCTTTTGTTTCACTTCTTTTTCACTTATAATGGGTGGATTTGAAAACCTATTCACTCGAATTGTTCCAGCAGCATAAATTTTTCTAGCCTTCAAAGCCTGGAATAAATGATAAGAGGAAAAGTAGTTGTCAAAATATAATTCGTGTCCAGAAGACACTCTTTGACAGAGATGCCAGACAACTGAGGGACCTAATCCAAGAAGTCCTTGAACATTGTTTTTAATTTCCGTCGTGCTGCCTTGATACAACAAAAAATCATAAGCTAAACCCGATTTCCCACATAGAACAAAAATTTTAATACCCCATGGATATGGTTTACCTTTTATATATTGTTTTACATTTAACTGTCCCCGGAATGGCACAATTTGCTCATCAATACAAATTTCTCTTTCTATTTCCAACTCTTGACACTTTTTTTTAACAACATTATATATTGGTCTCACTTTGTAAAATCTGTCATCATTATCTTTTGGTGTTTCTAATACATTTACAAGATGCAGATTGTTTCTCAACTGAAAAAAGCGATTTCTATTCATAGTTTGAAGAAACATTTCAACACCAAATGCCTTATCCCAATACATCCTTAGTCGAGGCATTTTCAGAGCTCCTATGGCAATATGCAGAGCAAATAAACTCTTTATTTCATCTGATGATGCTAGTTTGTACCCGCTGACCCCTTTTTGATGACCATATATATTTGTTTTTTCAGCCATGTTTGAATATATTTCTTCGGGTATGTACCTCATGAAATAGTCAAGTGGAGATATCTCATCTACGTTTTCGTCATCAGCAGATGTGAAATTGGCTTCAAAAGGAATAATGGTCTTGTGTCTCCATCTTATGCGTTCCTTCTCAGTGAGCAACAAATTATTATCAGTCCATTCTTGATTATCGTCATACTGTATTTCGGGAATTTCACCACAACTGGGAGGAAGTTCATCTGCACCAACTCTAAAAGTTCTTGTTGTATTTAGGGGCTCCACAAATTCCACTTCCTCTTCGGAATCAAGCTCATCAATATCAGAACCACTAATATTGTCCAACAGGTCACATATGAGTTCTGGTTTATTTAGATCCAGCTTTTCCTTTCTTGTATCTGTCAAAACCAATAAAAATCCATTATAATTTTAATATTTCAGACTAATACAAACAATTGTTTAAACTTACAAACAAATTAATATATTAAAAGTAATAAAAATAAATTTGTTAAAAAAAAAGTTAATCCTCCCGACCGAGGTTCGAACCCCGGGCTTCTGAGTTGCACAGAGGTGATATAACCACTACGCTACCGGGACTTCTAATATCGAAACTAATTTCCACAGCATTTATACTGCCCATATCATAGATATAATTAATATTAATATTTAAAAACTCAACGAAATTCCGGATGCATTTCTATGAACTACAACACTTGAAACATTATGTACAGCATAGTGTACATACAAAAACACACGGTATTTTTAAGTTTCAAAAAGAAAATTTAAAATGAACTACATGTGAACAATAAATCTGGGGTATTTATTGAAAAGTTAAACACAAATAAGTTTGTCAAAATGCAATAATATATACAAACATGTATTTATACTGTAGGCTTACCAACACAATTCCGCGCACGCTCCGCCATCTTCTTTGTTTTGGTTTCAAGTACTAATTACTCCCAACAGGTGGCACTAATGTGTATTGTTTCTTGTAAATAAAAGTCCAAAGAATATTATTAACTTATGTTTTCTCAAAAAACACAATAGACACGAGAATGGCCGAGCGACAAAGTTAATGTACAGCATACTGTACGTAGGGACTGAAAGGTTAATTATTGATCTCATTTCATACCCATTTTGTATTTCTATAAAGTTTCTGAACTTTTCATATATCAATTTTTCAAGTCTCAGTTTAATACACTATTATCTTCACAACGATTTACATGATACGATTAATAATATTTTTGATGAGGTATATGTATACAGGGTTTCTCTAGCAATGCATATGAAGGTAGTAGCTTCAAGATGGAATATGGCACGACTTTTCGAGTCTTTCTCGGCCGTGCCGCTAGAGTCTACAGCACCGCTTGATACGGTCGCGATAATGCAACATCTTGCGGCAGGACTGAGAAAACGACGCAAAAGTCGTGCCATATTCCATCTTGGAGATAGTACCTTCAGATGTCACGTTAGAAATACCCAAGTA
This sequence comes from Teleogryllus oceanicus, assembly GCA_964035755.1. NCBI lineage: Eukaryota > Metazoa > Arthropoda > Insecta > Orthoptera > Gryllidae > Teleogryllus > Teleogryllus oceanicus. The sequence goes on from CAXIVR010000003.1 coordinate 9,784,315, forward strand.
CAACAGTAAGATCTAAGCCAGAATCGATCGGGACACAAAAAAGTTCGGTTTAGGGAGGTTTCCGTTTTAAGCAAGGTTGTCCATTTTATTTTTTGTAATATTGACATTTCTGCCCTGAAAGAAGTAAATTACATGACTTCATTATAATTATCAAAATACATTAACATATGAGACAACATATTTGTGGAAGAAATCACCTATAATGAATATTAAACAGTCTTCATTGACTGCTTATGAGTTCAAAAACACACCTTACTGGCTGTATTCGGACTGCTTGATAACTCTTTAAACGCACAACGCGTCACAACCCAGTACTATGATTTTCCGATACCCTCGCATGGCCTTGAGCAATGCGTTTGGTCGAGGGGTTATGATTATCAACGCGAGGCAGTGAAACGCGTGAATTGAATCCATGCCCGTACACTTTCCCACATTCAGAGACGGGAGAGAGCGAATTCCCCTGAGGCCTACGCCTTTGAGAGACAAGCAATCCCAAGGTCAAATTCTACGCGGACAGCTGAAGCCCCTCTCCTTCAATTTCCGACTTCCACGACTAAATCGCGTGTCACAGGGATAGAGAATTTAAAACAAGCTTCCAGATGTAAAAGTCCATTAAGAACACCTCGCATCTCTCTGCTAATTGCATTAAATTGACAGAAATTCCGCTTTATAAAGATATTTTCTCTGCAGGACATGAAGAACCGTTCCGTTTCCGCATTGGAGGGATTCCGTTTTATTCTGTGTAAAATGCCATTTAACTTCAGGGGCCGGACAAATTTTCCGGTTAAAGTATGTTTCCCGGCTTGTACAGGTTCCGGTTTAGATATATTTTACTGTATATGACAATTTTACATTGCTGTGTTACTATTTTAGAGCTATAGCTGTTAATTTACGAGTCCATTGATTACAGCAGGGGGGGGGCTCTTGCGCATCGTATCCGACTTCAGCCAATGAGCATCAGACACCAGTTTGCGTCACAATATTAGCGGGAATTTTAAATGCAGTCAGATACCAAAATTATCACCTTCTTTCGACACTGAAACAAATTTATGAATTTTTAAAAAAAAATATTGCATCCTATACACCTTCGTAGTGTTATTTTTAGTTAAATACCGTTGAAAATTGTCACTTTGTACGACTTTCAAAATGTTTCTCAACAATTGTCGCTCTCCACGCAACATGGCGGGCAGCGTCTGGTTTGGCTTTTCAAACGAAGTGCCCGTGCTGTGGCCATGTGATTCGTAACGCAAACTGGTGATGCGCAGACGATCAAAAATCTGTGCAACGGAGGAACTCACCCATGTATTTCCACCATTAATTACATACAATAGACAATAAATAGAAAATAAGATGCCAGCACTATGATACTACGTCCAAATAATTTAAGTCGCACTTGTGCTTTCGCAGGTAACTTCGGGGGCATCTGCGGCCTCTTTGTGGGCTTCAGTCTGATCAGCGTGGTAGAATTCTTCTATTTCTTCACGATTCGCATGTTCCTGGCATTTCGCGACCGGGGCAGGCGGGCAACGGCGCGCGACCCTGGGCACATTTCCCCGGTGGCGGGCGCGCCCGCGCCGCAGCTCGCCCGTAAGGGCAGCTTGGGTTCCAAAGTATACTGGCAAGAGATTCTCCCTCGCTATTAGGGCCCCATTGATTAACGAATGGGAACATGCATTGACTAAGGGCATCTGAAGCTTTTAAATACCTAAAGAACAATCATTGAAAAAAAAAAAATTAAAAACGCAATTTTTGCAAGTATTTCTACAATTTCTACGTATTGCATAGTACTAAGTTAAAAAAGTAATAAAACTTGTTAACTACTGCCCTGTGAAATATTTCCCCAAAATGGTTTTACTTCTCCCCATATGCCACATGGTGCAGTTTTAACAATTTTTTGACAATTAAATAATAAATAAATTCCACGCGCGATTTTCACACGTATTCACCATATTCATTGTTCATAAACTTAAATAATGGATAGTTGTTTACAGTTAAATAATAGATAAATATATGAAGTTGTATGACTTTTAAAAATTATTTTTTTTTGTTTAAATGAGGTGTGATATAATAAATTAAAACTTACTGAACAACGTGTGGGAAAAGTGAAAAAGCTATTTTATGGGCAATATTTGTAATCAAAATTGAATGAGATGTATACTTATAAAATTAATATACAAATAATGTGAATGTATTCTGAAGAACCGAAAAAATAAAATATGGTTGTGAAGCACATTCAAGGATTTGTATGAAACACATGTACAAAATGTAAATAATTACTATAGTGCACGAAATAAATAATATATATAGTTATTATATTTTTGTTTAGAAAAAACTGCTTCACGTTTTGAAAATATCCCATACATATGAACTAATTTTAGGACCATTACGAATTTACTATGTCGTAGGTAAACGATTCTTTGAATTTACACACTGATATTTCGCCTCTATAATTCATCTTGGTTATAATTTATCTTGGTAGCTGGATTAGGTAATACAAAAATAATGCAATATACTCCAGAATTCAAAAAAATCTATCACTTCAATGAAAATAAATTTGTGCAAAATTAAATGATAAAAAGGCATTTCGAAGAAGTATAATTTTTATGGTAAGTGGTATTTGACACATACTATGAAGAATAACAAAACAACAACATAAACAACTGTTTTAATATTCACTTTGCAACTATTTTAATATTTTTAATACAATTGGAAGTTCGTGTGGTTGAGAGCATTTACTTAGTATATTCCCCAACAGTGGCGGTGTCGGTGCAAATTTTTACTTAAGACCATTTAATCTGCAATGCATGCACTTGTCACATAGTGCATTCGAGGTCTGTTCAAATCTATATATTTAAAAAAATAAGGTATTCTGCCATGGTTTCGTTTAGAGCTTCTACTGAACCGATTGTTGTATTTTTTCTTTTAAATGAAAGAATATGATATCTAGATGTGTTATCAGATATTGTTTGTGTTGATTCACCAACATGTACGGTGTAAATTAATTCATTAAATCATTCTTTGATAGTACGCTTATCAATAGTTAATTGTTTTCTTTCAAAGGGTGGCAGTTTCAAAATCGATATACATGAGTCCATAGAAGTGAGTCCACGCTGCTTGATGTTTTGTTTTAATTGTTGAGATTTGTTTACAATTCGTCAAGGTTTTGTTTCAGTATAATAATTGCATTGTGGTGTTGACAGTTTGCATGTATTTGCTTCTGTGGTGTATTTTGTAGTGAACATTCGCACAGTGGGTTTTGCTCGGTTGTAATACTTTAGTGAAGTTGTTTACAGGTTATGTCGAATTCCGAATCGTCCATGCGCCCCAAAAGACGCAAACGTACATTAACTGGACGCAGGGAAAGAGAAAGTCAGCGTAGGTGTGATAGTGAGGTCATTTCGTTTTCTATTGGGTCATTGTCTATGAAATGTCAGTTTTGTTCTGCTTTGTACTTGCCATGTGAGAAATTCTGCAAACGATTTACTCTGTATTGCTTAAATGGGAAAATAAGTATACGTTCGAGCAATATGCCAGAAGAAATCAAACAGTTGGTTATAGGAGATGATGACACATCAAAAAACTTTAGAAATAATATCCTTCAGTATAATAGTGCTATATCTTTTGTGCCGATGTTGCGTTGCCATCTGTCATGGGCCATACGTGTTCAAAATTTTGGGAACTCATCACAGAATATCTTCGTTATTTAATTTTTTAAATTTTGGGTTAGTAATTTATTTAATTTGTATATCTACACATTTAATCGTCTATATAATACAATATTCTCTGATCGTCTATGCTAGTGGCATGGTGCGATCTGGCGACATCTTTTCAAAATCCATAAATTAAATAATTACTCTCACATCCTTCTTTATCAAAAAAACTTGATTTTTAATAATTATAAATTCCAGTAGCTAAATCCAGAACTCCGATTATCTCAGAGCTTTGGCAACTGCCAATTCTCTCCGATCGTACAATTGTTAAAACCAGAGAGTAGGGGAGAGTTAGGTTAACTGGTCCACTTTTTTTAGTTTGCTTTAAAAAGTTATTTACTTGACCTATACATGTGAAATTTCGCATGATATTTCAGTGAGGCTTTCTCCTTATATTGTGGGAACAAACATCATTACTGTGCCTACGGTTATGTCAAATATGAATGTTTTATACATTTGCAATAGGACAGTTAACCTAACGGTAAGTTAAGTGGAACGGAAATTGAAATAAATTGTAATAACATTGATATTTTAATGAAAAAATCTTATACTAATTCCGTAAGTTTTTCTACATGTAAATGAAGAAAATTCTAGCGAATATTGTACTTTTCTTTAAATTCAGGTTAAAATAAATCATGTCTTTAAACATTGCCCTACCATTCGTCTGCTAGCATGGAAAATTTATAAAAATATCTACTGTTGAAACAAAAGCATTTTGGTAGGTCCGGGAGAGACAACTCAAGGCGTCAACTGATGTCTCTTGATTGCAAATCTGCAAATACTAATTTCGAAAAAAATAAAGGGGTAACTGGCCCGGTCCACTTAACCTAACGTCCCGGCGTTCCAGTTAACCCCACATCACATATTTTATCCGAAAACAAGCAAGCCGCGACGTATTAAAAACAAAGCACACAATTATAAAGCAAAAATACTAAAAATTAATCTAGCGTGAATATTTTTCTTGTAATTGTTATTCAATCGTAATAAAATTGAAAAGCAGATGAGTCGTAGAAAATACTTCTGACCTTTCAGAAAAAAAAAGCCTTACTGTACTCAACAATGAAGATCTGCAACTAATGTAAATAGCTTAGATTTTCAGCCCTGTCATTCTACGAATGCCATCAAGTGGAAAAAGTAGTAATCACTTCCCACGAACATTTAAAAGCATGGATCACTTAACCTAACCGGTCCAGTTAACCTAACTCTCCCCTATACTATATTACTATATTTTATACTACTATGTTAAAACGGAAGTGATCCACTTGGCCCGTTGCTCTTGATGAGGACGCATCTAGCTGTTCGGAAAATTCGTGTTACTTGTGACATGATAACTTTGATATGTGCGTGTAAAAACATTTTCTTTGTAGATGTGACCTTTATTCGCATTGTTCTAACGGAACTGGTCAGTCAATTTCGCTCTTGAACAGGGCGCATCTATATTTGCTTTCGACTAATTCGTGTTACTTGTGACATGATAACTTTGATATGTACGCGATATGTGTGAAAACATTTTACGTAGTAAATGTGACATTTATTTGCTTCGTTCTAATGGAACTTATTCTGTCGGGCCTCCGCTGTTGTACGAGAAATGTCCGTGTCTGCTTGCTGCTGGATGCACTATTCACATCTTGTGTTGTGTTCTGAGTGCTGCCCCTGTGTCCTGCGAATATCACGTGTGCCGCGTACTGCGACACACAACTGATGCATCACTGTGGTGCTAGCGCTCCTCCTGTGCAACGGATGTACAGTATGGTGTAATTGTTAAGTTGATTAAATCCAATCATGCATTTAGCGTGTTCATAAACACAGAAACATCTATGAATCAGCCTGTGTTAACTGCAGTATACTTTAAATCATTTAGTAGCATTAATGACTGCATTTCGTACTCAGCTGAGTTAACTATTCAGCATCCTTAATCATCACAAACAATTGCCATCTTTACATTCAAATTAATGCACTATTGTGAACTGTAATAATTCATTTGATTTAATTGTTTAAACAAGTTGCGTAGTCTCCTAAATCTTCCTCCACGATCGCTTCCATCAGGATGTCAAAACCATTTTCAGATTATCGAAAGGCGTTCCTCACCTTATCACAAGAACATGTATTGGTCCTTCAGATATAAACTTCAATCCTGTAGTAAGTAAATTATCACCCAATCCACTGCTCCACAGGTAGCTTGCCCTCTGGGCGGCAGGATAGTGCCAATGTGCCGTTGCACCACCAACAAAAAGGAAGGAAAATAACATTTTACCACATATGTGTATAAAATATCGTTTCTTCCAAATATGTTCTTTATAGTCATCCTTTTGAAAGAGCCTTTTGTCCTTCGAAGCTCAATCAATGCTATCTTCAAACACACAGGACGTAATGCAATATGTCGGCTTCCTCGTGAACCTCTGAGCCACTTACGGATTGGCAACGTGTCTGCCCATTTAACTCTGTATAAAGAAAGCTGACTTGATTTCTATGTGTCTCTTGTGGATCAGACGGATCTCTCGCTCAGAATGATCCCGATCCCCTGGTATTTCGTACGTCGTTCCTTGTGTTTCGCAATGGAGAGGAGGCGTACGCCGTGGGTAAGGTGAACTCAGGAAGCTGTGACCTCTTCAGATTACTGTGAGTGCTCAGGCTTTAGGATGAGTATTTTGTTATCTTATTTTTAGTTTGTGTTCAGACTCATATTAATTATAAATTAATAAGAAACACGGTCACAGAAAAGTACATTTTGTTTGCATAGTTTTTATTTTAGAGATTACTAAACCATTTTAAAACATCACATCGATGTTTAAAACATATAATTTTGACGATACTCTTTTAACATCAATGTTTTCATTTTGAACATCGATAATTGGTAACATCATTGTTTTGTTTTCGATATAGCATCTAACTGGCACCATCAATAGAATTCCGTACTAGCCGCCACTGGTAACATGTGACAACAATAAACGAGAAAAATATCTTAAATCATTATTCATGTGCTCACAAAACTCACGTTTAACGTTTACATTTCACCAAGGTCGTTTTGCTTTACGATTATCAAAATATTCCTCAAATTTTGACCGACCAGGATGGGACCGAGAGAGGTAGCTCAGGGCATCAACTGATGTCACCACAGCACCTCTAAAAGGGAGGTCCTAGGTTCGAGCCTCGACGGTTGCAGGAACTTCGATATTGGGTGGATGAGAGAGTATGGGTTGGACAGCTAGATCGAATTTGGTGATGTCATTGCAGTCCCTCGACCAGGAGGTCCTAGGTTCGAGTCCTGACGGCGAGGATTTTCGACACTAGCTTTTCAGCTATCTCGAATTCAATCGCTGTCTAGAGGAGAATTCTAGCGGCTGATCGGTAGGTTTCCGTGGTTTCTCCGATCAACACCAGGCGAATGCCGGAGCAGTACCCTACCAAATGGGCCACGGACCGCACGCGATCTGTCCTTCCTCTTCCATGTCCTATCCTCCCCCTACACACACACTAACATGCACTACACTATCACATATTCCGCGAGACCGGTCAGGAACTTAGAGCTTGTCCCGGCTGGGGCGGTGCCCCGCTGGTGGGAGAGTCCTGGTTAGGGGGAAACCCCACTAGCCGATGGTAGGTCGGCGCCGGATGTCGCCATCCAGCGGAGGAAGATCACCGCCATCTCCCGAGAAAAACATGCACTACACTAACGGGACTAATGGCCAAAGCAGTTGACGTGCCCAGAAATATGAAAAAATCAATCAATCGAATTCGGCCGCTGTCAGGAAAATTCTAGCGTTTGGCTGTTGATTGTTAGTTTTCCATAGTTTCTGCGATCAATACCAGAGAAATGCCGGAGAAGTATCCTAAGAAACGCACGGACCACGTGCGATTTTTTCTTGTCATTCCTTGCCCTATCGTAAACGCTTACTTACTCAGTTACACTTACATGCACTACACTACACTACCATCAGGGTTGGACGGTGTACATACTTGTATTTTAAATACATTTTGTATTTGATCAAAACTATTATTTGGATTCTTTGGACGATAGCAATTTATGTATGTATTTGGCGTTATTGGGTCGTTAGTCCGACTTCGCCGGCCAGCTCCCAGTGTCCCCCATGCCTAGTTCATTTCCCATCCTTGGGGGTAAGCGCGACATGAGGTGAACATGACCTATTATTCTCTTCACTGTAAATAACAATATTCGCCTGCTTGGGCTTTACTTCATTACACAGCTACAGAAACTTGGACGATTTTAAAGGAAAGCTACCTTTCTATTTTTGCCTGGATCGGGAATCGAATCCAGGACCACAGCACAGGAAGTCAGTACGCTGCCCATGAGCCATCTCAGAGGCAAATATGTATTTAAATATATAAAATAAGTATTTAAAAAAGGAAATACATCTTGTACAGATGGAGATAATTGGGATAGTTTATATTTCTTTGATTCTGCTAGTGAATGAACCTCATTGAAACCAAAATAAAAGCCCCTTTCAGCTGTTTAATTTGAATTCTCTTCATTTTTAATGATAAATCTAAATCATTAAAAACGTTGAACAATTATCCGACAACAAACATGTGTTTATTCCGAGTCTGGACAATGTCCTTTTTCCTATTTTAATTATTTGAAATTATTTTAGACAACCTGCCCATTATCAATGTTTACCACAGAAATGCCTCCTGCGAGGGTTTTATAATGCCTATAAATGCCTATTTTAGAGATAATTGCTTAATCGAGCGTTAAGAGCCTATAAGTGCCTATATTGAATTTTCCGCATTTTTAATATTTTTGTTCACTATATTTTGTTTCTACAATAATTTTTTGAGAAATCACTAATTTTTACTAAACAAGTAACAACCGCGTAAAATCAGTAAGGGTGACCTCTGAACGAGAAGTTCTATGTCCTGTGCGCTTGCCTGTAATGCGTTGAGCAGGGACATCGCATAGAGACGTAGTATGAGAATTTCACACCGAGGGGGTTACATTATCTACTTCACCGAAGCCCATTAGGGCGAACCAGAGAACAGGAAAATGCTCTCATCTTTTCGATCTTCACAATCATTAGTGATCTATCTCTTCTTTACCAAGGACACAACTGTCTTCAAAAATAGCGCTCCAGGCAATATTTGCTATTAGAAGGTACAATTACACAAGATAGGCGGAGTTTTCTTGGATATTTTTGTATTGGTTTCGATGTTTGGTGCATGCCAGATCAGTAAATTTGCTGTCCTGTTAAGCATGCTTGCTACAATGCCAAAAGTGAAAGTTTCAAAAAGAATGAATATTTGGAAAAGATTCACGGTAGGCTGGAAATATATTTTTTGCCAGTGTTACAGCATTAAAAAAAATCTTACAAAATAAAAAAAAGTAAAAAATGCGAAAAGTGAGAAAAGCTATTCAAACGTTCTTCAGCAAGTGCAGTCAAAAGATGAAGACAAGAAAGAATTTCAACACTGACTTGTGCCATGCCGCAAACATTCCATTTTCAAAACTTGAAAATCCAACATTTAACCAGTTTAATCAACAAAATATACAAAATATAAAATTCCCATGAGTCAACTCTTAGGAAATATTACTAACTCCGCAATATATTTTGACAATTGAAGAAATTCGAATTATTTTAAGAAATTGTGTTCATTCTTTATGTATTTAAAAATTCTGCTTATTTGAGTTAGACTTATAAGTTATTGTTCAGAAAATTATGGCTGTCAATTAGTAATTTATTGCAAGTAACAAGTACAATAAACTTGCAATAAAAATAATAAAAAAATATTGTATTTACTGTATTTTCAGTATTTCAAATACGTAGTATGTATTTAGTGATTCAAAACCCAATGTAGTTTTAGAATGCATTTAAGTACTTACTTTTAGTATTTTGGATAAGTATTAAAACACAAATTGAAGAATTTTGCCCAACCATAAACTACCGCATATGCCGGAAGTCAGGTCAGAAGCTCATAAATTTGCTCCCGGCTGGGGCGGTGTTCGCTAATGGGCAATACCTTGTTGGGGAAAACCCGCTAACCGCCGGTAGGTTGACCTCAGATCTCACCATTCTGCGGGTGAAGATCACCACCATCTCCCAAACAAAAAACATGCACTACACGTACGAGATTGATGACCTTACCAGTTGATGTGCCCGGCATCACTAATCAATCAAAAAATTGAATCGTTGGGTCGATCTCCCCCATATTTTCTTCGAAAACATTTGAGTAAAAACGAAAAAAAGCCGGGGGGGGGGTGGAACTTCAAAATGTCACCACAAACTTGGTTACACCATAAAATGTTACTAGAAATTAATGTAAATCGCAATGCATCTTAGTGGCCTTGTTACCGGGTGACGTGTGGCGGAGCTGGCAGGGGACGGCAGGGGAGGTATGTGCTGCATGGACGGACAAAGGAGGAGGAAGGAGGGTGTGAGCATGCTTGGACGTGGGGAGTGAAGCCGGCCGATGGGCAGCACAAAATTAGCGCGTGAGGACCATTTCTAAATTCTATATATACCGATTATTCAACTCAGTCACGACACTGAAACCAATTGCGTTTATTCATGAACTATCCTCCATCCAGAGCGGTTTATCTAAAAAAATATTTCTTTGTCTACAAGATTTTTACTTTCTCCTATACATACTAGTATCTACATATGGGTGTGGTATAAGTAGTATAAAGAAACTTACGTAATGCTGCGGAAAATCGATTTCGAGATTTCAACGGAAGTACACGTTTTGGAGTCCCCTGATACCGAAAAAGTGGTTTGTTTTCAAAACGTCCGTCCGTCAGTCTCTCCGCCTATGAACACTGCTAGCGCCTAAACAATGAGTACAATCTTTTCCAAATTGAAGATCCTGAGCAACTGGCTCTACTTGAAGCTTTGAGATTTTGAAATACATTCTTTAAAATTTGGGGGTACTTTACATGAAGCCCACCCGGACATTTCAAAATTTTCTCAAAAACAGCTCCCAATTATTTCTTTAAATTTATTGTAAGAATAGAATATAATGCACTAATAAATGTGTCATAGGTCCAATTTTCAGGGTTAACTCTGAATTTTGGAAAACTGCAAAAGTTTGAATTTTTCAGCGTCTTCTTCAACTATAAAATTGAGACAGATTTTCCTTCAAATGAAATTTGTTGTCCATAAATAGTTCTTTCATTAAGGTCATGTAGACTTTTCTGGAAATCTTAGTAGTTTTCGTGCAATAGTGCGTGCAGTATTTGCATTTTAAAAAATTAAAATAAGATTTTCTCAAAAACGGCTCAAATTTTGCTAATTTATTGCTAGAATGCTGCCAAATGTGCCCTACACAAGAGACATAAACGACATACAGCTTTATTCTTTTGTGTTTTTCAAAAATTACAAAAATGTAGTTTTATTTTATTTCTCTATCGGGTCGGTAATACTTACATTAGAGCCGATTTCTTTACATAGTTCTATTTATGAGTACATGCGCTTTAAATAATGTCAAGTAAAGCTTCTCGAAAACTTACCAATTTTCTGCGAAAGTGAGCCCAAAATTCCGCAATTTCAGAAACGCTCCCACTTTTTCAACTGATAATGGTAATAGCACTGTTTAATATGACATAATGTTCATTTTGGTGTATTCTTTTGTTTTTTCAAAAATTACACAAATGTAATTTTTATCATATATCTCTCAGGTCGTTAATATGCAAATTTTAATGGATTTGTATATATGATTGAATTTGTGAGTGGAAGTTCTTCAAATGACTTTAAATTTAAAGTAAAGTTTTTCGCAAACTCATTAGAAAGAAAGAAAATTAGCTGGGCTGGGGTGCAGTACGTGAAACGTAAGGAAGGTCAGCTGGTGTGAGGATGGAAATTTGCTGACCCATGCGCGCCCCCGATCACAAGCATGGGCGCGACTCCGACTGCTTGGTCTTTGGAAAAATTAAAAATAATGCGCATTTTCCACCAAAAAGCCCGATTCTTTCTGTGCGTACTGTCGTAGATGGCAGCTTTACTTCTCAGCCAGGCCATTAGGTAAACAATCCAGAAAACAGTCCGAGAAAATGCAATTATTGCTTCGTAAGTATACCTCTATTTTCCTGTAATTTATCAATAACGCACAAAACTATCGCTCGTTAAATATTAGGAGAAATAGTCCTCAATTTTCGAGTGTTAGTATTTCCCCAAGATTGAGTTCAGAGCGGTAGGAGGTGAATTCGTAGGAATCTGCAAAGTTGTTTCGCGCGGCGGAGTTAACCTTCGCAAAAAATGAACTAAGTTCTTATTTTTGGCGCTATGCGTGTAGTATAATTTGAAAAGTGCTTAAGGAAAGCAGAGCAAAATAAAAATTAAAATATTTTACACTTCTGATGCGTTTGACATTTAAAAATCACAAATGCATATTACAATAATCCCTTTCTCCATTACGACGAGGAAAGATTATTAATTAGTTTTACGCTGCCCTTCTGATTTCGTAGGATGCAGGAAGGGATAAGCTATCAAGTCTAAAAACACGAAAAATGGTCTGCGGCTTAAAACCAAATGTTATCCACGACACTTCCTTTTCTCAGAAACTCAAAATCAAGTGGCCTATAATATTGTACTAATTATGTACTAATTTTGTACTAAAACAAAAAAAAATGATTTCAATCATTGACAAGGCATAGAAGTGGATTTACAAGCGGAAGCGTGTAAATATGTACCGTACTCATGGCAGTCACATGAATGATCGTCCAGGCAAATGTATTATTTCATATTGTCAATATTTTGTGAAAGTATGTTTCTGATTGTCCAGATGTACAATTCCACCTGTTTAGATACGCCTTGATTGATTACAAATGGATGTGTTTTTGTTAGCTGTTATCTTGCTGTGTAGGTGTAGCAGTGTACGTTCTATGGTATTTTCTTTACTGCAGGAAGGTTATGATAAATTAATATTAGGTAAATGAATTACAAAGCCGTATACAAACTACACATCTACTGGGAGGCTCAATATAATCTCGGATATCAAAAGAAACAAAAGGTTATGTTGGTATAGTATACCCTGTTCGCTCAAAAATAGTAATTGACGATGCAGTAATCGAACAGATTTCTAATTTCAATTATCTTGGTTGCGAGATCAGTTATGACAGAGCTAAAGACATAGAGAACAAGACCAATAAATTTCAATCACTATGTGGCATAATAAACCAGTTGCACAGAACAAAACAGGAAAGACACCAAAGTAAAATTTTATAAAACAATGGCTGCTCCAGTTCTCATGTATGGAAGTGAATCGTGGATAGCGAAAGAGAGAGATAAAAGTAAAATCCAAACAGCGAAATGAGATTTCTCCAGGAAAGTTAAGGCTGCATAAGAAAACAAGATCACATAAGAAACGAAGATATCCAGCAAGAACTATGGATGTATATAACATAAATGAAAGATAAGAGGAATACAGAGAATCCTTGGAACATCATTGGAAGAATGGGTGAAGAAGTATTTCCACGCTTAGTGATGCAATACCGACCAGGGTAGGAGAGATGTCCGGGGCCAGGAAGAGATGGAGCTGAAGTGCAAGTGAAGACGGAACAGGCATTCATGCCTAATCCCTGAAAGGAAGAAGAAGAAGGTAAATGTGAACCATTTATTGTTCAAATACAAATTTTGTTTGCCTAGGGACAGAAATATATGTACAAACTGAAGGATTTTTTCTAGGATATACGAGCATCCGTATAGAAGCTGAGCATTTGAATTTATGTACTACTTCATTCATTGCTGCCACATACCATAAACGATTACATTATTATTTTTGTATCAACTCCCTCTTCACTAATAAGGTACATTACTTGGTAAACATGGATATTTAAATCACCGTACTAATTACTTTTTCTGAAAGATTTATTCTATTTCTGTGACAAGTGACGATTCCGTTTTTCAACGTTACGAGGACGGTGTATCAAAAGTGAATTTGTTAGAAATCTTATTCTATATTTCGAACAAACTTTCCAGATATTATCTTTTATCTAAATACGGTAAATTATAATCTACTGATTGTATTAAACAGTGCAGCTTAAAGTTGTGACGAAATTCTACGTAGCCACATTGCTAATTCGTAAGTACTAGCTCCATTAGATTTTGTGTAGCATACCTTCTAGTTTTGTATTCAATCTTGCTTTTTAATTTATTTAACACATCAATTTAACACTTTAAAATACAAAGCTAGGTTTGTTGCTCTTATGTGAGTTTTCTTGTATTTATTCCAATTTTTATCACGTACATTAAAACGCATTCGTAACATGGCTACTGCTCATTCAACTCTTTTTACTCTTCTACATTCTCAAAGCCGACCTTCTGAAAGCCTTCACACACGTAAAAAATAATTTAGATAAACATATCCGAAGGTTGGAAGAGGTCGTTCTCTACACAGACGGTTGGGTACAAGTCGGCAACACTGCGAATAATACCAACCGTACACCCGTGACTGTACAAAAGACACAGACACCGCATCCAGTCACAACTCTAAACAAATTTAATGTTTTAGATTATGAAACAGATTTTCCTCGCCTTCCTGATCCTTACAACCCTTCTCTACCATCGGAAAATACATGCACAAACCAACGCAAACATGCTAGGAAGCGCGGCAAAGCAAAACACGTGAAGCTGCGCATCACAAGCTCACTTGAAAACAAGACATTCCTACTGAGCCTAAAAAACGGGTACTTGGCTGGCCTGGCAGTCATAGCCGCCATCTTTCCTCCATTCTCAGTAGGAAGTTACCCTCCAATTTCTCAGTCTCATATTTTAAACCTAACGGGAGGTTTGCAGATGTGACTGCAGAATTGGACACCCACACGAAAACACTGACCAATCAGGACACAGTCATTATCATAGGAGGGCGAATGACATTAACTTGCGCGGTAACTACACCTGAAAAACATATTGGCAAATTACAATGTGCCGCCAAAATACTAACATTGTAGTCTCGACTCTGCCAGCTTCTGGTGCAGACCAACACTATGCATGCCAGATTAAGCACATAAACTAACAATTGAAACTGCAGCTGAGGCTCGTGTCACACTTTTGAAATTAATTTCCTCTCAGCCAAACACTTCACCCGGCATGGACTCCTCATGAACCTTACTGAAATCATGCAGTCGGTATTAGATGCACATTAGCTTGCACAATACTTCATCAACTCCAGTCTTGCGCCGTCTCTTGCCAAAAATCAATCCTCTCACCTTCGCGTTCTCACCCCACCCTTATTTGAACCCTGTGCCTCTTCTCTGAACCTACTCCCGTTTCTCCCATTCCCTACCAATTCGTCTACATCCGATGCCCCATCTTCCTCACAACCAATCACTGCCGGGACACACTACAACCTTCGACCACGCACTCGAGGTAAAAATGGAGTAATACATAGTTTCTGGTCAGATGCAGCAGAAAACATTCGATGCAGGTACTTGCAAAAAATAAACATTCTCACCATAATGTTCAATCCCTTTCAAATAAAACTGAGTTTATCGGGGCAGCTCTACAGAGCGATCTAAATCAAATGGACGTTCTTTGCTTTACAGAACATTGGTTATCTCCTAATGAACTTAGCATTTTCCAAATTCCAAACTTTTACCTCGCAGGCTTTTATTGCAGAGAGAGAGAATTGCATAAAGGTCCTACGTATGGAGGTTCCTGTATTTACGTTAGAAATAATATTGATTCTATCTCCTTGGCGGAATTAAATGTGTATTCCATTGAAAATATTTTCGAAATTTCTGTTGTATCTTACTTCACTAAAAGTGATAATACTTTTGCATTTACAAACCTCCAACAAGAGAACTGCAGATTATATTTTGTTCTTAGAAAACCTGGAATAACACTTAACAAGTCAGAAATCACTCTTTTGAATCCATTTGTTGTATGCGGAGATTTTAACATTGATTTTCTGGTCGAATCTTGCGAGAAGAAAAGTTTCTCCAATTTAATTAATTCCTTTAATTAGACGTACAATTAAAGTACCTACACGGATCACACAACATTCGATGAAGGCAATTGATCAAATTATAATTAACAAAGCTACTACTCGATATGAAGTTGAAACAAGGTCAGGATCATTACGATGAACAAATTCTTACCATTATAAGAAATGCGATAACGACACAATAAATAATACGTATTATGACTATATTGTTTACTAAAAAGTAAATTAAATTATTCATTGATTACTTGATGCAGGAGTCATGGGAAACGGTTTATAATACTGCTGATACAAACGACAAATATAATTCTTTTTTTTTCAACCCTTTCATTTCATTTTAATACTTGCTTTCCTCTTCAAAAACGAAAATTAAATATTTCACGAACAATTCTTGAATGCTAGGGGATTAGGACATCTTGTAAAACAAGCGAATTCTTTCTTTCATTTCTAAACGTCATGACGTATCTCAGATTTCCTTATCTACTTTAAAAAATACAAAACATTGTAACAAAAAGTCATAAGGCAGGCCAAAATCATGAAAAACGATCAGGATATTTTGAACTAAAATAATTAAACAAAAGCAATGTGGAATATAATAAAAACGCACCAAATCAACTAGAAAACCCGTAGAGATGTTGTTTTAAAATATAACGATATAAATGTGAACGATCAGCAACAGTGGCTAATCTCTTTAACCAATACTTTTCGAGTGCTGCCGATCTCACTAAGGGTCTTCGTTCAAAATTCAAAAACAGACAGTTCACCCAAAATTTTAGACACAATGTTCGTTCGAAACTTCTTCCTATGAAATTCTCAAAATAATCAGTAAACTAAAAATAATATTCTACGTCCGGTTTAGATGAATTCCGGATTCTTCTTAAAGACTTGTGCGTATGCCATTATACACCCGTTAACTCACATATTTAATGCATCTTTATGCACTGGAACGTTTCCAGATATTTTCAAAACAGCTAAAATTAATCCGCTTTTCAAAAAAGGCAACAAAAATGAAATTCAAAATTATCGGCCCATTTCTCTTCTATCAGTTTTCAAAATATTAGAGACTTTTTACGTACAGATAAATCTTTCTCCAGTAAACACAATAGCGCTTTCGAATTGCCAACATGGATTTAGAAAATCAAAATCAACGGAAACAGCTATATTTTTCTTTTCTTAAGATGTCGCCTCATCATTGGATCAAAACAGAGGCACCTATTGGATTATTTTAGATCTCTCAGCTTTTGACGTCATTGATCATGACATTTTACTTTCCAAATTACCTTCATATGGAATTCGTGGTATTGTACTAGATTGGTTATGTTCGTACCTTAAACAACGATCTCAGAGAGTGGAAATACCTTACTGGAATGATGGAACATTACGTACGCACCTTTCCGACTCTTTGCCCGTTGCATGTGGAGTTCCTCAAGGATCGATTTTAGGCCCTATTCTGTTTCTACTTTACGTAAACGATATGCCCTCGACGATTCGAAACGGAAGAACGGTTCTCTTTGCGGATGATACGAACATCCTTTGCAATAACGAAACCGTAAATAGTACAATATCAGATGTTTCAAATTGGTTCCGAAATAACAAATTAATAGTAAACGAAAAGAAAACGGTTTTAATGCAGTTTTCCATTTCAAATAAACAATTCTGTGCTCCATTGAAAATGAACGGTGTACCATTGACTGATGTTAAGGCAACAAAATTTTTAGGTCTCTCAATTCAGTCAAACCTTAAATGTCCATTTAAATTAATTGAACACAAAATTACGTTCATTATGCTACGCAAAATTCTTTCAAATTCAGTCAGCCTTCATACTGCTCGTTGTATTTCGCAAATGTTCATTCCCGCCTGAGATATGTCATAGTAATATTCTGGGGAAATACATCTTATAGCTTCCAGACTTTTAGATTACAAAAACGAATTGTACGAATAATAACCAAATCCCACCCACGTGATTCATGTAAGCCTCTCTTCATTAATCTAGGAATTCTACGTACCGTGTCTTTTATTTATGAATCAGTGGTTTTGTAAGAAATGACTTGCCAAGCCGGCAATACATTTTCAGAAAATGCCGAAGTCTATTACTATAACACTCGACGTAGAAATCATATTCATCAGGTGACAGTATCAACAGCTCATTACAAAAAGTTCACATACAATACATGTACATTATTTTACAACACTTTGCCAGATGACATTAAACGATTAAATTCGATAGAAAAATTTAAATTCAAAGTGAAATCGTTTCTGCTGCATAACTGTTTCTATACAATTAGAGACTATACTGAGCATCACAAGAAAAGTAACATTAATTTTAACAATGATACATAATGCATTATTTACCATTTGGACTGTATAAATGAGTATAAACAACCTGTAACAACTATTGTACTACAGCTTCCGGGTCAATCACCCCCATCTCGATCAGGTTTTTTCGTCGTTTCCCTGATCCATTGAGCAAATGCTGAGATGGCCCCTTGTTTTGCTTCTGGACATAAATGTAACTTCATTTTCTGTGCACGTCTTCTAGAATTCAGTGGGAAACACAATTCTTCAAATTATCGTTTCCATGTTGTCGCGGCAGGAAGTAATAAGAGCCAAAATTTATTGCTTATTTATCCTTGAAAATAGATTTTATTACATGGGAGTTTTTTTGTTTGTTTTTTCTCCCTTTCAAAATTCAAAATTTAAGTAGTATATGACTTAGTGGGATCACAATTTTGAAAATGTTGCACAATTCACTTTTCCCCATAGCACGTCATACGCAGTTTTTAACTGTTTTTTGACGTAAAATAAATAAATAAAATACATAAAAAACAAGCTTTTCGAGTGAAATTAAGCCAGTGACTTTGATTTTTTGCTACCATGCCGGTCACTCAGGGAGTTTGAAAAGTTTGCGAGAATGTTAAAATTACATAAATCACCATTTTAAAAACGAATCAACACCACATACGCAAACATTTCGTGACTGGAGAAAACAGCTTTATCGATATACTGTACAATACCAGTTACTTCATTCTGTCCCCAAACTTTTCTTTTGGCTAAGACAGATATATTGACGGGACTCTTCAGTAAAGCCATTTATTCAATTTGTTTCAAAAAGTTATTCAGAAACTGGAGTGTGGAATTCCTATTTATTTTATTTATGTTATAGAGATGGGTTTTGAACCGTTTTAAAATTATTTGTTCTCATAATTTGGATAGTGTGTGAAGCAGTGTGGTCGGTAACTGTTGGTTGGGGATGCATTCTTGTTTGGATTTTGTACCGGAAGAATGATTGCATGTTTCCCCACTTGTGGGAAGTAACTTTGTCTGAGGCATGAGTTGAAGATATTAGTCAAATATGAAATGGCTGTTTGGGGAAGGTTTTTTAATACTAAGTTATTAAATTTATCATGTCCAGAGGTTTTCTTGACAGGTAGTGATTTGATGATTTTATTTATTTATTTGGGTGATGTGTAGTGTATTTGACGATGTGAGCCGTGTGTCTTTTCGTTTACTGTTTTAATAATTATGAGATGACTAGGGTGCGGTTTAGTATTATTTAGGGTGAATGTGGATGCAAAGAAATTTGCTAGCTCTTCGTCTCTGAGTAGGTGTACACAATTTTCCTATGGCGGGGGGATCTAGTGGGGGATAATATACTTTTTTTCTTAATATTTTATTTGTGAGTTGCCAAAGGGATTTGTTGTAAGTGTTTAGTGATTGAAGTAGTGTCTGAAATTGCTGATTGTTGAAGTTTTTGATTGATTTACGTACAATGTTTATTAGTATGTTAAGTTCTAGTTTTAGCCCTGGAGTTTTTAGTTGTGACCATAGTCTGCGGGTTTTGTTTTTGATTTGTTTTAGTTTCACTATTTCTGGAGGAAGTTTATATTGTTTATCATTGTTGGTACACTTTGGTTTTAATTCGACCTCTTTAATTGTGGTATGTATTATAGTGATTGTATTATAGTTGGTTGATTGATTGCTCTATTTCTAGTGGGTTGGAGAGAATTTTGAATTCAGGTTTTATTGAACTTGTTGTGGCGGTGTCCGCCACGTCGAAACGCGCGCGGTGTGAACGCTGTGAACGGTGTGAACGATGTGAACGATGTGAACGATGTGAACGATGTGAACGATGTGAACGCTTCGCGAACAGTGTGAACGCAGTGTGAATGATGTGAATGATGTGAACGGTGCAGACGGTGGGAGCAGTGTGAACGGTATGAACTGTGAACAGTGTGAACGATGTGAACACAGGTGCCCTCATGAATTGGATAGTGAGTTAAGTGTTGACCCGGCAGGTATTACTCAGGTTTTCGTATTTGGACATTGTGACCCGGCTGGAACTTGGACCTCTTTGCAATAATGGAACTTTGGCTGTGGAACTTTATTACTCACGGAATGTTGGCTCACAGGTGTGATATTTGGTTGTAAGTCGGATTGACTAAGAAATAAACAAAAACTTGGTTATTGTTATCTTGGTATTTTCAATACATAACAGAACTAGTTATCATTTGGAATTTTTTCCAGTCAACTTTTAACGTATTTGGATTTGGTACTCGGGCGTGTGGTATCGAAGATATAGGAATTTCTTAAGCGATCATGGAGGTAATATGTGGGGCCTGGAGGTAAAATTATTTTGAGGTTAGTGCGATTTAGTATTTTGGCAAATATTTTCCCATTGGCGTTGGTGTTCGAACAACTCCAGATGGTATTTTTGGCTTTTAGGTCCCCTAGAAGTATGGTGTTATTTTGTTGAAATAGTTTAATGTTATCTACCTCTATTTTATGATTCAGTGAATTGTATACTGCAATTATAGTCCATATATTATTTTTCATTTCTAAGTTAAGCAACAGTTTCAATATTACCACTACAAGGGAGAATTATTGCGTAATGTTGAATATTTTTATTAATGGCTATTAGCACTCCTCCTTTGATTAGGTTTCTGTCGGCTCTGTAAATTGAGTAGTTTGGGATATACATTTTTTTCCTTTAAGTGGATTTCTGTGATGCAAATTATATCTATATGGTGTGAATTTAAGAAGTATAATAATTATGTTTTTTATTTGTTAGGAAGTCAGCATTCCAATTGACGAGAGAAAACTTTGGGTGTTGTATTGCCATTGTTCTCATTAATGTAGGCGGAGAATGAATTTTGAATTTAGTTGATTATAGTGCGTATAAGTGTTTGTGTCTTTGATTATATAGGATGTAATTGCATTTATTAGTGTTTTAATGGGTTAGTTATGATGTATTTCTTGGGGAAGGTTGTTTGGATTTGAATTGTTGGTGGGTTTAGTGAGAGTCTGGGATTGGGGCTACTAATGCGAGTAAAGTTGTTGAGAATTGGTGTTTGGGAAAGAAAGGAAATGTGAGTTTGTTTGTAGAGAGTGGATTGGTGGGAAAATATTTGGTTTCTAGTTTGGGGTTGTTTTGTTTGACAGTTTTCTTTTCAATATATTCTTTTAGGTAGGGGCAGCTGGAGTCTCAATCATTGGCCTTGTGCCTGCTATTGCAGTTACATTTTGGTACTTGATCAAAATTAGGACAAGTTACTGAGTAGTGATTATCCGCGCAAAAAGCGCAGCTACTCTATAATCACAAATTTTCTTAATGGCTAGAAGAATATTGTCTATTGGGTCTTGTTTTGAAAAAATAGCTGCAACTACAGGATAGGTTTGTTTTCTTTATGAAGTCTGGTGATTTTTATCATGAAGTTTTTATCAGTTGTTTTAGATCTTAATATATTTTTGGTCAGTAATTGTTTGATTGACGTTTTTGAACACTACAGATATTTTTTCAACGTGTCTTTGAAGGAGTGAAACTTTCGATGAGTATGAGATTAAATACCTTAAGTTTCGGAAGTGTGTAAGTGAGTTTGCACTTATTTTTATTTTATTGTTTTTCTGGTCTGCAATATAATTTGAGGTGACTTTAGATGTAAGTTCTTTGATGAATGCATTGGTGATACCTGCTACTATGATAGGTGGTAATTTACTGGGAGGTTCATTTTGATCACTAGGAAGGTCGTTAATATGAACGAGTCTATTTTCAGTTGTTTGCTTATCAAGTTCACTTAGAAGTCCGAACCTATTTTTGACCGGCGCATTAATTAATACGGTGTCAGGTTTTGTATTTGGATCACTGTAACTATCGTAATTGCTACTAAAGTTTTTAGATTGTCGCTCTGTATCACTACCTGTCACTGAACGTTTTCTGGAGTCTGCGGAGTCTTTTTAGGGTAGCTGAACCGTCGAGGGGTTGGTTGAGTTGATTCGGATCCTTGCCATCAGCGCCAGGGGTGTTATGTTGATTGATGTTCTCCAACGTCATCTCTATTTTATCTTCGGTGAATTTATTTGGATCATCTGGAATGTAATTTTTCATTGTTCTCGTTCCTCACTTCATTCCTGCTTCTCATTGTTATTAAGAAGAAGCAATGCAACACTTACGACTTCGCTTGTTGGAGGGTCATAGTGGCATGCTATTCACTACACTGATTTGCCCTGAGTCGCACTTCACCGGAGTTCTTTCGATGAACTATTTATCAGTAGCACATGTGTGGTTCTCTTCACTAGTTTAGAGCACAGATCTGAGAGGGTCGCACAGCAGAGCTCTGACTACCTCACGCCACCAGTCGGACGAAGAATCTGACAAAGTTCTCTGTCGGAAGAAATCGATTGAGTGTTAGAAGGCAGGTTAAGACGATTGATTTTGTGTCATTATTGATTAAAATCCTACCTCTGTCTATTGTTGCAATGCAGGCCGGCAAGGGAGAGCAACATGCTGAGCGGACGCCCGCCTTGTCGGCGCGCCGCGCTAAATGGGTTGTGCCAAATCGCGAACAGCGTCGACGCCGTCGCAAAGGTAAGTTACGGAGGATTGCGAAACTTTTATCGTCGGATAAATAAGTGCTCATCGAATTTATGAGCATAGCCCGTTGGTATGCATATAAAGCCTCGGCGCTCCTTCCTCCGTCTTGTTATATCTAAAGTTCCGCTACTTACCGCTGGCTCGCTGTTCGCCGACCATTCCTCGATTGGCTGCTGCATGCAAATATACGGAAATCCCTACAAACACGGAACGTTTCGACTTTCAGGCTTTGAATTCAAGTGTTAGGCCTCTCAATTAGTAACAGCAGCAATGTTCTTCGAGATTACTAATACAAAATGATCACAAATTATGACAATGATCGTTATTAAATGTACTGCGCTCGTCACACGCAAGAAACTGCTTCTTTGCAAAGCTGGCTTAATAGGTTTTGAAGATACAGTAATAAGTATTGTATGTCAAAAGAATTACTGCTGCGTCACTAACCAGATAGATTTCACCCATGCCATTTGAGGTTGATTTAAAGTATTCACTCCACAATTTCTTTTAAGCAAACTGCACAAGGATATATAATTTTAATATTGTATGTTACCATCATCATGAATTTGCAATGCCTCATATCATTGTAAGTGACCAAAATTGTCCGAAACGCCGACATTTCCCCATATATTAAAGCGGCGAAGGTTTCGCGAATGATCAGCGTCAGCGCTCCATCATAAGAGTAAACCCCCATTCCGCTGCGAGCATCGTCACATATGGAGCTCCGCGCTCAGCGCTGCGCCTCGTCTCGTACCTGTGTTCTGTGCCAGTGTAAGATAAAGTGCTACAATAATAGTGTTCATCAGCACTTCTAACTGTGTGAGCTAATATTGCCAGTTATTAGTGCAACATTTTCATCAGACAACGCTGGCATACGCCAGTGTATCGCAGATGCCCTCGCCCAGGTCTACCCGACCGAGGGCGAAATGGAGTCGCTTCCCAGAAGGCGAAGTCCGTGAAACATCACTGCAACATATTCCAGATCATCTACCTCAACATCAACTAGAACAGCAGTACCTCAACCCCGTCACATCAGCTTCACATGCTAAGTGGAACAACCGCACCTCCATTTACCGACCAGCAACGCATTGTTGGCAGCTAGAGGCCGCCTCAACAGACGCTCAAGACGACGTCGCAACCTTGATCACCAGTCATCAACACCAAAAAGAGGTCAGTCAGTGTCAGTGAAATCCCCATCGAAACAAAAAAGAAAAGTGTAGTCTCGAGTAATGCTAACGAGAACTCTAATCTATCCAGTGCTCTACAATGCAATGTCCCCGTCGGGAACAGATTCGAGAACTCGCTAATCTGAATCCCAACCCTGAAGATAATCGGTTCGAATATTTAAATGTAAATACGGACGATCACTCCTCGAACCAGCAAAATTCCTCCAATCTTTGTGGCGGACATAACCAGTGTACGCGAACTTATAATCGAACTTAAATCTAACGTCACAAACAACTTCATCACAGACGTGAAAAATAACAAAGTTAAGATCAATGCCAATACGGACTTCCGTAAAATGCCCTACTTGCCCTACGGACTTCCGTAAAATAATCAAATATCTCATACATACCCATCGTAAATTCCATTCATTCAAAGATCCATCGAACAAAACATTTTCTGTCGTATTCAAAAACATTGAACAATCAATAACAGAACCGAAATTTTGAATGACCTAAACAACCTTCACTTCAATAATCAGAGTCCCAGACTTCAAAAGATGGCCTTCCAATCCCAGTAGTCGCTGCAGAATTCAACGGTTCTGAACCCATGAAACTATTTTAACCATACATCAAATTTGCAATCATCGTGTAAGAACCGAAAGACGCAAAAAGCATAAAGGCCCCCTTCAATGCCAAGATGTCTAGACTATGGTCATACCAAAAACAATTGTAACCACTCCATCACGTGTGCATTTTGTGCCGGGAACCATTACTCGTGCTCTGCCTAAGAAGAACGAATCTCCGGTGTGTCGAACTGCAACGGGAATCACTAAGGCCGACATAAGAAACACGAAGCACTACCTACAAAGAGATCTTAGATAGGAAAAGTACCTCTAAAAATAAAAATAATGAAAATCCACCAAACTCCAATGCTACTCCTCCTCCAAAATCAGTCAAGAGCCCATTACTGCCCACTGCGCAATCCAGCCTATTCAAAACTTCACCATGTTTCAACACAACAATCCACCTCCTAGACATCGCAAAACACCCAAAATTCCAATCACCATCGACCCATTCAATAATATCCAATATAATCACCCAATAATCACACTATAATTATCCATCACCACCTGCATTATTAACTTCATCAACTCTCTAATCCCATCTATAATTAGTACTATTCAGAACTCTGTGGCTGAATATCTAACCAACAATGGCAAATAAATCACAAAACAATGTAACCATCCTAAATTGGAATGCAAACTCAATCACCAACAAAAAACTGAATTCGTACATTTCCTTCATCACTACAACGTAGATGTAGCTTGTATTACCGAACGCACTTGAGCAGAAAAAATAAATTATATGTTCCCAATTATAACGTATATACGAAGAACTGACAGAACCAAAACGAAAGGCGGCGGTGTACTCATCGCAATCAAATCTATTCATGCGCATAACCAGGAAACTCTCCGGATACACCAGGCTTAGAAACTATAGCAGCCTCAATAATAATAAACAATAACTCTTTGAAGATCATAGCCGCATACAAACCTCCCTCAACAAAAATAATAAATACAAACCTCCAAAATCTATTTAACCTCAATGATAAAGTTGTGCTATTAGGTGACCTCAATGCCAAACATAGGAACTGGGGATGCCAATCCAACAACCAAGATGGTAAAACTCTAGTCCAATTAGTAAACAATGCCAATATTAAAATTCTCTCCTGAGTGAACCTACTTACTACCCACAAGACCGTACGGCAAACCAGACATTCTCGACATTGGTCTAACAACACAAACCTAAACTTTCATTTATCGTAATATTCGAACTTTATTCTAACCATACCTCAGTCTTACTTACTTGCAGCAAATGTCACCTCAACATGCCCTGTATCTAAACTGAACTCATTAAAAATTAACTGGAGGAAGTTCACCGAAACAATAAAAGTACAATACCCAAAATAAAAATACTAAATACTCCCCTTGAAATAGATCAATCCGTTAATTTTCTAACTGACCTCATCAACACAACCATCCAAAATTCTCAGTTGACTAACACTCCGAATACATCCAACAAACCCTACAATAAATTACCCTCAGGCGTTTTAAACGCTATATCGGTAAAGAATAAGACTAAAAGATTCTGGGCTCAGCTAAGAACACGAGAATTAAATAGAGAACTCAACCTAATCTCAACGTGGTCAAACGACTTATCAGAAAACATAACATTGAACAATATTAACATATACTCATACAATCACTCAACACCAGTAATAACACATTATGGCAATTCACTAAAAAAGTTCTCAAGAAAAAAAACACGGTCCCTCCTTTAAATACAACGACAGGCAAGGCCTTATCCTCACTTCAGAAGGCAGAAGTGCTCGCCATGCATTTTGAAACCACATTCTGTGAGAACACGAATGCCCACCCGCAACATAATAATATTCTACAAGCCACAAAATTAAACTTCTTCGGTCCGTATCAGAGAATAATTTTTCATCTTCCATTGAAATTTCTAAAATCATAAAGAATCTTCCTAACAAAAAAGCCCCAGGTCACGACAAAATAAACAATTTGGCATTAAAAAAACTACCACAACGGCAATGCGTATTAAATAACATATTCAATTTTTGTCCGTATCAGAGAATAAAAAGTTCCACGCCCCATAAATGAAACATGCAATCATCATCCCATAGCAAAGCCAAACAAAACCCCATAAAATCCCGAGAGTTACCGCACAATCAGCTTATTAACAACTTTTTCCAAAATATTCGAGAAAATCATATTGCGAAGACTGAAAAACCACCTGTATTCAACCAATGCTATCCCCAAGGTACAGTTTGGATTTACAGAAAGAATCTCAACGCAACACCAGCTACTAAGAATTTCAGAGTACATTTATTCCGCTTTTCAAAAAAACATCACTCCATAGCTCTATTAATTGATATTACACAAGCTTTCGACCGAACTTGGCACCAAGCTCTTTTATATAAACTAATCCAAATAGGCACTCCACAATACTTAAAATCAATAATAACAAATTTCTTAAGCAATAGAACTTTCTCAGTCAATGTTAACAACCATTTATCCAACCCAAAAACAAACTCTGGACTTCCCCAAGTCTCTCCGTTATCACCCACCCTATTCAACCTCTATGTCGCTGACCTTCCCACACTTAATAAAATCATTATCGCTCAATTTGCCGACGACACAGCCATATTTGCCTCCGGTACAACCCTCACTGAGTTAAGGACCCACTTACAACTTTATTTAAATATGATAGACAGCTGGGCTGCTGAACTTAAAATCCAACTAAATCCTAACAAAACCGCTGCAAAAATATTTAGTTTAAGACCCACTCCCCACTTCCTCTCACTCTAAATAATAAATCAATAGAATGGTACCTCCCCAATAAACCTGTAAAATATTTAGGCTTATATCTATACAAGCTAACTTGGGAAAACATATAAATGCCAAAGTGACCAAGCTAAAATAAAACTGCATAACTACGACCACTAATTTACAGCAACAGCCCAATACAATATAAATCAGCCATAGCAATTTACAAGACAATTTAAGACCATTAATGTTGTACGCCTGCCCAATTTGGTTCAATTCTGCTAAAACTAACATCCATAAACTACAAGTCCTGCAAAATAAATTCTTAGAATAGTTGCTCATGCTCCATGGTATATAACCAACAACCAACTCACAACAAATTTAATTTGGAACCAATTGAACAATACATCACATATCCTGGCCACCAACTTTTATCATAACCTACCTCAAATCCCAGCCCTATCACCATTCAAACTAGCAAAACCCAATTACAAACACGAATCAAAAACAAATATCCATATCACATATTCCTAAAAAAAATGGCAGATTTAGATCCGGACTGAGGACCCAAAAAGGGATTTCCTCCCCCTTGTTAGTATGTAAGATTATATTTAAGGTTAGCATGTAAGTCTGTAAATACATATGTATAGTTATTTTTACTGAACTATGTAATCTCTTCAAAAATTAATAAATAAAAAAAAAGAAGTAAACTTGGAAATTGATTCAGTGGTGAGGTGTAGTTGACAGTGGCTCCCAGACACAGAAAACGATGATGATGGCTAGCCATCGAAAGCTGCTATTTGTAAAATAAATAATATTGTTGACAATGACAACGCCTTCAATCAATCCAAACTTGAAATTCAATCGGTTCTCAATTAACTCCAAAACATGTAGTGTGGTCATCTTTGATAGGCAAAATCGGGTGCAAACCTCTTCCATCGACCTCTATAAAATATTCGGACCGTTTCCGTATCCACCTTGGCGTACAAGAAGACTTCTCAAAGCTTTCGTTTTCACAATTGCCGCAGCAATTTCTATCAAAAGCAACTCTCTACAATACGCTCGCTATTTGGACAATTTTTGAGCCGAATGCGTGACTAAAAATATATACGTGCAGTTGAGAGTTGTGCTTAAATTTAAGTCGAACTTATCGTTTTAATTCGCCTTAAGAGGATATGGTGAAACGGAAACATCTCCTAAATATATCTTCAAATACACAAGACGAAATTAAAATTTGAAGTAATGGTGGTGAAACCGGCCGTTAGTAACTGGGAGATACTCAGTTACTGGTTGAAGTAAAATAAATTCACATAACTCGGGACCGATAGTTACCAGCATAAATATTTTTGGGATCGCTGATATATCTCGTGGTGAGCATAATTTATCGCATTATTTATAACTTTTGCAATTTTCGATCATTCAGAGTGTCCAACGGAACCTACGTCATTTTATAAGCCTTCAGACCTGTTCAAGAACGAAATTTCAAGAAAATCTTTCAGGTCCTTTATTATTATTTCCTTTAATTGCCATTACTTCAAGTAAAAATTAAAACCAGACAATTCATTTTTCCTAAAAAAAAATTGTACGGGACCTTTGCTAATTATCTGCGTTAAGAAAATTATTTCAAAAAATAAACATGCAGCATTAAAATATATAGTTGTACTAAAACGAAAATTTTAACTTCTCAATTTTGAAAATTCAGTGCTCAACGAAATAATATCAGAGATATTACTAACTTCTTCCTCTATTCCTAAAAATTCAAATATTTATTTTACGTCAAAACAGTTAAAAACTGTGTGTGACATGCTATGAGAATGAAATCTGTGCACATATTCAAAATTCTGTGATCCCTACCCTAAGCCATACACTACTTGCATTGTGAATACAGAAAGAAAATGAGGGATTTTTAAAGAATTGTTAACAAAATATTCGCTCCGATGTAATAAAATCTATTTTCAAGGGTAAATCAATAAATTTGGGATCTTATCCCTCATCAAGTCCTTCGTTAAGGAATAATATTTCCTGCCGCGACAACATGGAGAACGATAATATGAATAACTAGATATTCCACTGAATTCTAGAAGACGTGCACAGATAATGAAGTTACATTTATGTCCAGAAGCAAAACAAGGGACCATCTCAGCATTTGCTCAATGGATCAGGAAACTGGACGAAAAATCTGATCGAGATGGGGGTCATTGACCCGGCGGCTGCGGTGCAATACTAAAATACTACTAGATTATGGAGAAAGAGCGTAAAGGCAGTCCACACCAAGGAAATTAGAAAACATTACTACAAGAAAGTCTGTGCCATTCTGTAGCAACACTAGTTACTTTCTCTATACTCATATATTACTCCGTATATACGTATGTATACAAGTTATGAAATGCTACGGAATATCGATTTCGAGATTTCAATGCAAATACGTTTTGAGATCCCCTGATACCGAATACGTGGTTCTTTTTTCAAAACGTCCGTTCATCCGACCGCCCGTCTGTCCGCCTGACTGTCTGGTGTATGTAAACATCACTAGCGCCTGAGCTATTCGTACGATTTTTTCCAAACTGAATAACCCCCCGCCGATATGCCGAGTCGAAGCTCAGATATTTCGAAAAAAAATCATTAATTATGGGGAAACTTTACATGGAACCCCTGCGACGAGTTCAAAATTTTCACAAAAATACCTCCTAATGTTTTCTGTAAATTTCGTGCAAGAATAGAGTAAAATACACTTATAAAAGGTGGCATAGGTCTGTTTTCCATTATTTAGACTGAATTTTCGAAAACTGCAAAGTATGGATTTTTGGCAACTTCCACAACTACAATTTTGAAGATAGTCTCCAGATACCGAAAAAGTGGTTGTTTTCATAATGTCCGTCTGTGTGTGAACACTACTCGCACCTAAATTGCCCGTAGATTTTTTTCCAAATTGAAGAAACCCCTGCCCATCTGGCACTAGTTGAAAATTTCAAATTTTGAAAAACATTGTTTAAATTTGGAGGTACTTTACACAAGGTCATTTTCGGACATTTTCAAAGTTTTCTCAAAAACGGCTCCACATTTTTCTTTAAATTCCTTGTAAGAATGCAATAAAATACATTTGGGGGCATTGTTCCTATTTTCACGGTTAACTCTGAATTTCGAAATTGCAAACGTTTGATTACATTTTTATTTTTGTAGTTTTCGTAATATTACGTGCATTATTTGCAATTTTAAAAGAGAACAAAAACAAGATTTTCTCAAAAACGGCTCCACGTTTTTTCTTTAAATTTTTGGTTCGGGTAGTGCCAAATGTATCCTATAGATTATATAAACGCCATAATACTCTATGTATTTTTTAAAAACAAAATAATAAATGTAATTTTCTTACTTGTCTCTCATGGCGATAACATTTACATTAAAGTGATTTCTCTCATTATTATATTTACGAGTACATATGTTTTAAATAATATCATTTAAAGTTTCTTGGAAAGCTCAACAGTTTTCTGTTAAAATGAGAACAAAATTCCATATTTTCAGAAACGTAAACTTTTCCAATGGATAGTGATAATTGCACTGTTTAGTGTGACGTAAAGTTCATTTTGGTGTATTCTTTTGTTTTTTCAAAAATTATACAAATGTAAGTTTTTTTAAAATATATCTCACGCCGTTAATATGCACATTTCCATAGATTTTTATACATTTTTACATTTGTGAGTGGAAGTGCTTCAAATGTCTCTAAATGAAGTTTTCGAAAACTCAATAGATCCCTGTGTAAAAAGAGCTTCAAACTTTACATTTAGAGTAATGCTTAATAGCCATTTTCTTAAGAACGGCTTAAAATTTTTTTTATGAAAAGTTCTGTTCTTTAACGAGGAGTTTTTGTCGTTTTTAATATTCTTGAAGTATTATTTCCGTTCCTTATTAGGAAACCTGAAACCTAAAAGTTAAGAAAATATCAAGAAATGTACTTTGAGCAGTGATAGGTGACAGCTGAGTAAGAGAATTGGGCAAGACCATAAAGCGAATCCACTCAAGGAAATTATAAAACTTTACTACGAGAAAGTATGTGCCATTCTGTAGCCCCTAGTTAGTATTTATATTGATAAATAATCCAAAATTGAAGAAAATTATTTACAAAGGAATTAAGATATCAAAAAAAACTATTTTTAAAAATTATACTTTATTCAGACGACACTTCAAATTAACAGTATTAGGTGTATTGACAGCATTATATTCAGGAAACATTAGATGATTTACAGTATGTATTATTCCACTTAAATCATTTATGAAGAAATTACGATGTTGATATTTCAAAAGGAAAAAACAAGGTGATGGTATTTTGGGAAAAACATCTAATACGATTCAAAATTATTTTGGATAAAATAATTTTAGAGCAAGTTTCCCGTTTCAGCTATTTAGGTTGTCAAGTCGATCAAGAAACCAGTAAAGACATCAACATTAAATTGATAAAGAATTTGTGGTACTATACAGAATACAATAAAAACAAGAATAAAGTTCTATATGACTGTTCTTCCAACTCTTCTGTACGGCAGCAAAGTTGGTACCAACAAAAGAACTAAGTAGATACAGGCCACTGAAATGAAGTTTCTGGAACGCTTGGTTGCACGAAAGAAGATCATATTCGCAACAAGAAAATTAGGGAAAAACTACATGGCGAAGAAATTGGAAGCAAAATAACCAAATACCGAAACAACTAGTATCAACACACGCAAATGATGGATAATACAAGACTACCTAAATTAACATTACTAATGTATATACTAATCGCATGGAAGAGATGTGGGCTGCCCCCTCCCCCCGAAAAAAGGAAGGAAGGACAACTTGTGAAGACGGAACAGGCTCAAGTCTAATATATGAAGTGCAGAAGCTGAAGAAACAACTGTGTCTACAGTTTGTATCAAGTTTTCACATACGTAGCTAATTTAGTGAGACAATTATTTTTCCTTTAATTCAATAATCCTGGCTGCAACAGATGATGTGTAGACCAGGCCTCTCGAAGGTTCCCGCACGCAAAGCCGGCTCGCAGATCGCGAACTCGGTACCATGAGCATGTTTGATTGAAAAGAAATAACAGTACTTTGTGAATCATTGGAGATTAGAACTGTTTCATTATTTGGCTTTGCGCATGATTAAAATTTTTCATGTGAGTTTACTGGATGAGTGCCTAAGTTCTAACAAAAATGAAATTATCAATTTACAGAACGAATGAAATTATCAATTTACAGAAACATGTATAGGTCAAAAAAATACAATCAATATTCTCGAAGAGTGTAGGCTAATGTGAGTTATCTGGTGACCAGATGTCCTTGCGTGCTGCATTCATAAAATATTGCTAGTTCTCTGGTACAAGTCACGAACGTAAGTGTGATGAATTTTGAATCGATCTTTTCGATTCATGAGTATTAAATATATTAGTTATTGACTTATTATTATCATTATTATTATTATTATTATTATTGATATTGTTATTATTATTATTGATATTATTGTTATTATTATTATTATTATTATTATTATTATTATTTCAAATAAAATATTTCTTGTATTAATAAAACAAATTTCAAAATGTAAATTCTTGTACATTGACTAACAGAGTATTTCCTAATATTGGATTACTCACGCATCGATAGTTTATTAAATTTTAAAAAGGGCTGATTTAGTTAACATAGATAATAACTATACTTATGGTGCAGACACATGATTGTCAAAAGAATTACCAAGATGTCATGATCAACGTTGATACGGAAGTCCCACGCCAAGTAACTAATCAAGATGTCATGACAGTTTGTTATTCAATTAGTTTTTTCCCACTGTTTTTTCCCTAACTACATATCTTGAATACTAAAATCGACATTGATAATGGAAACATACTGAAAGGGGTATACTTGGACTTTTTTTTGAAGTTTAAATTCTTATTCTTCCTCTTTTGCACCTCCTCATCTTTTATTTCGACGGGATATAACGGGTTACATTCCGCCAGATAAAGCAAGCGTAAGAATTAACTCATTCCAAGATATTCATAGTTGTTAAATTATGATTAGGGGTTTTGGATAACATTATGAACTCTACGATACATTTGCCTTCTATGCCAATGGCACTACATGCTACCGAATGTATTTGAACTCACGTTCGGACCGTTACATTATCACAAAATCTGGCTTGAAGTAAGGATTAGGAGTGGAGAAAGACACTATTAGGGGGCCTGAATCTCCAGATCATGCATAGGTGCGTCTTGATACGACTGGAACAAGGGATAAAAAGTTGTTTAGTAAAACCCAATAGAAAATTTTGTTCAATTCCGTTTTTATAAAATGTTTTGGTAAAATAAGTTTTCTCAAAGTAAGATTTTTCAATATTTATTTTGAATGGAAATAAATATTTCAAATAATGGTCAAAATAAGGGCTTAGTTTAAAAGAAGTTTGCTTATATAAATAAAATTGAGTTGTCTGTCTGAGATTTCAAATGACTGGGTTTTAGAAACACATATGGATTTTACATGATATAAAACTAGTGGTGCAAAAAGAATAGAGAGACTTTCTCCCATTATCTTTTTCTATTCTT
The DNA here is from genome assembly GCA_964035755.1 of Teleogryllus oceanicus. Lineage (NCBI taxonomy): Eukaryota > Metazoa > Arthropoda > Insecta > Orthoptera > Gryllidae > Teleogryllus > Teleogryllus oceanicus. The sequence goes on from CAXIVR010000003.1 coordinate 9,817,857, forward strand.
TTGGTCTGGGCTAGCAATTTGACTTGCTATATACTCTTGAGCTGCCATTTATCGCCACTCAAAGTACATTTTAAAATTTTGCCATTTTTGGTTTCCAATTATAGAACAAATATACATCTAAAGAATATAACAGAAGAGTAAAACATCGTCATGTATGGCAATTTTCGTTGAAAAAGTTGGAGAGTCGTTTTTAAGAATGGCATTTACGTGTCACTGGAATGCGAAATTTCAGGCATATTTCACAGAAAACTTAGGTAGTTTTCGAAAAACTTCATTTTTAGTAATTTGAAGCACTTTAACGTAAATATGTTTACTAATTGCTGGAAATGTGCATATTAACGGAATGAGAAATATTTCAAGTATGACATTTCTGTATTTAAAAAATAACGATACACCAATAATAATGTTTTGTCTTCACAAATAGTGCAATTAGCACTACCATACGAAAAGTTTAAAGAAAAAGTGGAGTAATTTTTAGAATAAGGCATTTAAGCATTTCGAACGTACGAATTTTGAGCTCTTTTCTAGAGAAATCGGAATTTTGAACTCGTTTTCACTGAAAACGTTTGAGTTTCGAGAAACTTTATAAGACATTATTTAATGCGCATGTACTTTTAAATGAAAGAATGTTAACAAATCGCCGCTAATGTAAATATTAACGACGTGAAAAAGATGTCAAAAGAAATATATTTTATGTAATTTTTAAGAAAGAAACACGAAAGAATAGACGAACTGGCGTTTGTGGCGTCTCATTGAGTAAATTTAGTTCAATCCCTACCAAACCTTTAAAGAAATTAATGGTGCTTCAGAATGGACATATTCTCGTAGTAAAGTTTTCTTATTTTCTTGGTGGGACTGGCTTTACGGTCTTGTTCCATTCTCTTACCAGCTGCCATCTATCGCTGCCCAAATAAACATTTTTTTGAAATTTTCTCAATTTTTCGGTTTACTAATAATAGAACCGAAATATTATTTTAAAAATATTGGAGAGGAGTAAAACCTGGTCAAAATGGAATTTTACTTGAAACGTTTGGAGCTCTTTTTAAGAAAATGACCTTTAGCGTTACTGTAAATCAGAAATTTGAAACTCTTTTCTAAAATGTTTTGAGTTTTTTAAAAACGTAATTTAAAGTCTTTAGAATACCTTAACTCGCAAATGAAATAGTGTTGACAATCGTAAAATGTAATAGTGAAAATGTGGATTTTAACAGCTTGAGAGATATTAAAAAAATACGTTTGTGTAATATTTGAAATAAACAATACAACAGAATGAATCCTGCCAATCACGCATGGGGTTGTCGTCACGTGACTTGTCTCATCAGCCGACGTACCGTCACCTGGCGCCCTTGCGCCAACCCACCAAACGCCCTGTGACGTAGGCCTTCGCGCCCTTCACTAGACGAGACGTGCCCTTTCCATGACGTCAGGGTTTTTCCTTGGCATGGGTCCGACAAGCAGTTGGAAAATTCGTCTCTTTGTTCGACTTCCTGTTGCCGAACGGCTTGGCCGAGAATAGCTCGTGGTATTCTGTGCAGCTACATTAGCCTCCTCCCAATTTGAGGAATGAAGCATTTGAATGCTTCACTTCCGATAAAACAACAAAAAGTAGCAGCACAGACACTGACTGTCACCTAACCTATCTCCAAACAATAACCAATGCCTAACATTTATCTAAACCGAGTGCAATAAATATGTCAATAAACTAATAGTAGAAAAATTGATATCAAAACAACTCAAATAAATACAATAAAACTTATAAAAATATCAATATTCACCTAACTCGTGAGTGTGATTATAGTTGATATGAACTAATGAGTTATATTGAAGAAAATCTTTTTTTCTCCCAAAACTATCCATTTGATATCGTCTCTGATCATTGCAGTACCATTGATATCACACAACTTACTCATAAGTATCAATACCTTCAATAATTAACTCAATAAACCATGAAAATATAGAGCAACAATAAAACAAGATAAGCTATCACTGATACATAACATCAATATTGTATTTAACTACAATTAAAACGTATAACGCTAATTAATTACTTTAATGCGTCTAACACAACACAGGCATCACAGTTCAATATAACTACAGGAATATTAAATCATATGAGAATCCTATCCCAGGGACAACATTCACTATCACCAATACCAACATTCACTAAGATTCACTTGACACATCGGAATATAAGTATTTTCTGCAGAAGATAGTACGACTTACCCTTATTTGAACAAATTATAACACAATAAAACAATCCTTTTTTGTATAAGAAATATGCTCTTCCCCATAACCCACATTACTTTAAAGTGATCTACTCATAACGCTGGCATAATACGTATTGCAATAAAACATAGAACATTCGATGACAAACGACCACAGGAGACACACGACTAAACAATAGGTATGAAAGAAATTACGTAGACAAAATTATTAGTTAATTGACTAAAACTTGAATCTTAAACCCACTTCGACATTAATTCTCTGCGAATAACCAGGGTCAATGCACATGATATACCTTTACATATCACTTTCTTCTCGTTACTTCTCCGTAATAATTAATTGATGGATTGTGATCGATGATTTCCTACACAACATGCTCATAGATCACAACTTCACAGTGATAACAATACCAATTCCTTTAGGGAATGGAACAAGGCAGTTCTGCAACATTTAATAGCATTTGGGTTGTAACTGGCTTCGAAATCAAAATATTAACTCGAGTCGGCGGATTATATAAAATAATAACTCTCGTTCAAATTATCATGACTAAATCTTCCTCCATTCATCATCAAGAACCAGCCTCTTGCGGTGGCGAAAATTATAACTCCTTTTCCCGCTGTCACTACTACATCATCCTCCACTACTATTAACATTTAACTCCTTATTAGTAAAACCTTCCTCGAAGTATTCTGACAAGTTCATAGCTCACGTGACAATACCCTATGCGAAGTCTCGTACGACTGAATTCTAGCAGAAATCCACGCCCAAATCACGTAATGACTTAAATTATCTACTTCTAAATCAAGCATAACCACTAGGACATCTCAATTCAATGAACATAAAATAATTTCAAAGTTTTTTACTAACATCCATTACGCATATTTTCATAATTTAACATTACTTTAATTATGTTTAGGCGGTTCCTTCGATATTTTGCCACTTCAGATATCATATGTCTCGTTCTGGGTCTTTTAAATTTTTAATTAAAATTATCATTCTTAAAATTAAAAATCTGAACACTAACCTACGTTTCTTTAAATGTCTCGCCGTGGTACGTCATCTTCATTAATAATGAAATTTACCGACCTACCTCTTGAATGGGCACCGTTATGCGAGTTTTGCTATCCTGTTCCGATTCCGCACGAACGATCAGAAACTCTCTCAGTTTTCCTGCCTTCGATTAGAATTACCAGGTTGTTTGGCTGCTGCGGTGGGCGTGGTGGCCCCGGGGATTGTGGGTCCGTCTGTTGCTATAGTGTCCTCCTTGGTGCGCGTTACCTTGGCGCCCTCCGTTATGATACCGGCCCTGTTTCCTGAATTATTGTTATTGTTATTTTGATACCCCTGCGATTGATTCCCCTGGAAAGCTAATTCAGTTCTATCGAATTTTCCCAGTAAATCCTGTAATCTATCTACCGTCATGCCGTCCGCACTGTTTAATAGGTTTTGGATGTACGCCGGGTAATATGTAATGTATAGCTGAATAGCTTACTCTAGGCATTTCCGGCTCTGTTTTGTATTTTTCTCGAAGACGAAATATAACATTTCTTGATGCTAATCAGCAATTAAATGATGAATGTTCAATTTTCTTGATATAGTAATTTAAAATAAATTGTGATTATTTCTTGTGCTTTAGATAACTAATCACTGACATCTTAAAAAATAGCCATTGTGATTTACGTAGAACAATATTTTATTCCCTTGAGAGATACACTACTTAAAACATTTAGGAAAGAAATTAAAGAACGATAATTTTCGCGGACAAAGAACCAAATTAAGCTATGACGTTGAATTTTATTCACAAAAACGCGTGAATCTCTTTACATATTTATAATTAAATATGAAGTGATACAGTCGTTATATAGGATACGTTTAAAATTTTAAAAATTGTGCACATTGACAATGTTCATGGTAATGAAAAAAGTAACAAACTTTCATTGAAATGTTACGGAAATAAAGTATCTCAAATAAAACGAACTTTTACAATAAGAAAAGCATTGGGTGTCCTGGGAATGACTTGTTCCACTGAATAGCATTTCATCTTGAAGAAACAACCCTCTGCAACGCCGCCTCGACGCTCGGCTTGCGAGGGCTGTCAAACTTCTCTGTAGAAACGAAAACTAGTGAAAATGTTGCAAGTTTGAAATTTTTAAATAATGTGAGTGTGTGTCGGCAGCCAAAATTTACATCATGAGATCAAAATGGCATGTACATTCAATGAAGGAAAAATGATGGCATGCTTCCAAATGTCTCACCGTGGCATTCCTTGTCAGTAAATTGTCCCCAACGGAGCAAGTACTGATATGTAAGAACTCAAGGACCGCCACTGCGGTGATACACGAACTGAGGAATGTCCTTACTACAAAAACTTATAGAATCCCCTCCAACAAATGCACAAGCAGGAATCAAAAACCAAATCAAACAATATGAGGCCTCCGCACAAAATTCTCCACCAACAACTTTCCAATTCTCAATCAAACAATCAAATTCAAACTTCATTTACATCAATAATCGCTAGAAAAATCAAATACCATTTCAATCAAAACACCAGCCATCAACTCGTCATATTCCTAATAAAAGTAATAACTCATGTATGCATTCGCTAATTAATTCCATGACAGCCTATATAATAAATATAATAAATACTAGTATTCCATCAATCATTAGCAACATACAAAATTCAATCTCAGGTATTTTAATAATATCAAAGCAGTACAACACCTTAACAATATAAATCTACTAAACTGGAATGCAAATGGCATAACCAATAAAATTAACTTAATTATTTAAATCAAAAGAGCCTGCATAACAGAATCCCATCTTCAAATCAATAAAGTTTCAACATACTAGGTTACAATATACTCAGAACCGACAGACTAAACAGTAATGGAGGAGGAGTCATAATCCTTATTGAAAATCTGTCCCATATATCAAGTAAACCTCCCTAATACGCCTGGCTTAGAAACAACAGCAATTACATATCCATTAAACAATAGACTTCAACAGTGATTGCAGCATACAATCACCATATATCAAAATACAAGACACAAATTTAGAATCATTATTTCGTCTGAACACCCCACCCTACTCATTGGAGATCTAAACTTAAAAACACCAGTTGGTGCTGTAGAATTACAAATAATGCCGCCGTCACTTATTAAAACTAATAACTGATCTAAATTTAAGAACTTTAATCCCACAGAACCAACACATTGTCCAAACGCACGCACAAACACCCAGACATTTTGGATATCGCAATTACAGACACACAAACACATACTACTCAACCCTCTATTTGAACTGAGTTCCGACCATTTACCAATCATCATCTCTACACACACCTCCCCACATATTAAACACGAACAACCATAAACTGGAAGGAATTCAGGAAAATAATAATAAATAAAACCACCAATTTCAAAAATGTAAACACCCATGGAAATATAAAGGGCAATTTCATACTTACGATATACTTACCAACACTATTAAACAATTACAACACAATATAGCCCTCATCACCCACAAAAATTTTAAAAATTACTAGAGAAAAAGGAACTAGGAACTAGGCACTAGGAACAGAACAGAAGATTATGGACCAAACTTAGAACCCACAGTTAAAGAAAGAATTGAACCTTTTAAATCAATAATAAAAAACAATAAAGACTTTCATTGCTCAACCTATACAACAAACTAATAAAATCATTGAGCACAACCAATACTCTTTCTGGCAGTTCATTAAAAAAATTCTAAAAAGAAAAAATAGCATTCCACCTCTAAATACGACAACGGGAAAAATTCGTCCCATTTGACGAAGCCGAAGCATTGGCCGATCATTTGAAACAACATTCACACTCAACAACACTAACTCGTTCCGATCATGCATGATATTACAAACAGTTTCAGCCCGAACTATGATGTCCACTTAAGATAAAATCCATATACCCAAATGAAGTGAAAAACATAATTAAAAACTTCCATGAAAAAGCCCGATGACGATAAAATCACCAATAAGATTCTAAAGAACCTTCCATCCTCAACTATAGCCTACATAAACAGCATACTCAATAATAAATCTGTACATTATCGTATAGTATGGAAAAACTCAATCATAATACCTATTCAAAAACAGGGTTTATCCCGGGTTTAGGGTGGCACGGTTCCTTTGGTTCCTTTTATGATTCATTATTTCTGGCGATTCCTATGTTTGTAGTTGCGCGGTTCACTATAACAACTGAATTATTTATGTTCAATGTTAATGAGAAGTCACCTGATAATTTGTTGGCGTGGAATTGCGTGTATTTTCATTTCAAGTCTTCTTCAAATAGGTTTGTTGTCTACTGAGATGGAAGGTATGAATTTTCTTAAAAGTGAGTGTTCCTTTAAAATAAATTCTCTTAAAAGTGATAGGTATATAATACAGCGTGAGCGCCGGAGCGAGCGGAGGCGCGAACAGGTCTCGAGGCGAGGGCCGGAAGGCCTCGCGGTACACGTTGGATCCGTCGGGTAGCGACGTGCGGTACACGTCGCGGATCACTTGGCGAAAAAATGCGTTGGTTAAAGAATTGTGTAGGTTATAAAATTAAATTTGTAGCGTGAAAAATACGAATAATCAATTCACTTAATGAGAGTATACGTTGCTACGGAGATTTATACGTACAGGGGGCTTTGGAGCAGGGGGGTAGCTATTCTGCCGATCTACCTTTATTTTAAATAATTATATTTATTGCTGTAACATCATGAACTTAACTACACGCGACTACTACGTAAAAACAAGGATTCAGTTCATGGAGTCGATTCTCTTCTAATGAACCGAATCAGTGAATCAAAGGAACCGTGCCACCATAAACTCGGGATTTACCCAAAAAACATAAAAGTTTACTAACCACACTTTCGAAAATTCTCGAGAAACTATTTCTGAAAAGGTTAAATAGCTACCAAAAATCAACCCAAATTATTCCATTATACTAGTTGGGATTTATAAATCATGTATCAACATAACACCAACTACTCAGAAAATATCCACCCAGCGTTTCAAAACAAACAATACAATAGTTTCATTTCTTGACTTTTGACAGGCGTTTGACGATATGGCACCAAGGATTATTATACAACTCCAAACAATGGAACACCAAACTACTTACTAAACATCAAAAAGTGTTCTAACTGATAGATCCTTTACAGAGTCCGTGAAAAGCATATCTCCTACCTCCGCAAAATATTAGCAGGTCGTTTACTAGGTTTACCACCTCACCCACACTATTCAACATATACACAGCTGACATACCCACTACAATCACACCCAACATGACGATATCGCAATCGACAAGTCCAGCCACTCACTTAAGACCATTACTGACTACATCACATAAATGAAATAGACAAGTGGTCAACATTGTGGAAAATCAATCTCAACCCAACTACATCAACTGCTAAAATATTCTCACTAAGACCATTTTCCCACCCACCGCCATTGCACATAAATAAACACACAATTCCATGGACACCGCAAAACCAAACAGTAAAATACCCCGGGATAAACGACACTCCAACTGTAAACTGTAAAACACACACAACACTAAAACAACAAGCAAAAATAAAAATAGCTCAACTAAAATCCTTATCAACTCCAAAGCTGTCTATCCCTAACAAATGCCATTACAATTTATAAAGCAATATTCAGACCAATAATGCTGTACGCATGTCCTATCAAGGACCAATGCATCCATTTCTAACATTAATAAACTTCAAATTGTACAAAATAGATTCCTCAGATTAACAACACATGCCCCATGGTTCATCTCAAACGCCCAACTTCAGAAAGAACTGAATATATCACCGATCATCGAACATACTGTCCATCTTTCCAATAATTTTTACTCCAACCTAAATCCAATAAACCGAGCAGTCCACTACAACCTGGCCTCTTTAAATAACTTCCCTACTAGAATCTAGAACAGATTCCTTTTCGAAGCGTTCTGGAACATTTTCTATTAATTGTTCATAGTTTCATACACAACTAGTAATGTAGTTTAGTGTTAAGTTTAGTATGTTACAATGTAAGCCAGTAAAAGCACATGAAATAATATGTTACTGAGCTGTGTAATTTTCAAACACTCAATAAATAAATTTTAAAAAAATGTATACTACTGTTGGATGAGATTACGTTCAGAATGCATTAAAGGATTTAAGATGAAATATATCGTTGCAGATTATGACATAGCTGGATTATCAGGTGTTCATGCACCAGCAAAACACATTACGTCGCAACGTACTTAGTAATTCTCTAATTAGTTCTTAAACGAGTATATCGTGAAATGTTCTACAATATTTGTTCTGCAATGTAGGAGAGAAATCTCAAATACATGAGATAGGAGAGTAGTCGTATTATTCTTGTCCATTCTCTGAAGTCCGCATATAATTAACAAACTATAATTGCATGCACAAAAATACAGAAGAAAGCCATGTGATAATTCAGTTTCTACGTAGCCTACAATGTACTTGAGAGAACAGTTTGAATTCAAATGCAGTCATATTTAGGTACTTGTTCTGTGTATATTTCTTTTCAAATTAGTAAGATATTAAATTCTTACTGTATCCGAAATTAAATCCAAGAATGTTTTAGGCCAAGAAGTACGAAATCTAGGTATTATGACCAATGTTTTAAGTCGTAAAAATAGGACGTTAATGACTCCTCTCATTATCGTTAGCAGTCGGTCGCAGGTATCAAACATCAACATCCTGATATTGATCCTCTACACCGCTACCATCTAGGAAAGTAGTCTGTGATAGTGTTGCTGACGCGAGCTATATACTACCCACAGACTTATTGGCCTTGAACGTTGCCATGGTTACCATCTCAGTGTCATACAAATGTGAATTGGTGTTAGGATTACCATGCATTTCTCACGAAAATATACTAATACATTGGGTTTTATCGAATACGGTTACAACCTTAACTTTTAAGCTTTTATAGATTGTAAAATTGCATTTTAATCTGGCAGAGATTTATCTGTAAATATATTTAAAATAAATATATTAACTTATAAAAGAATTATAGTTTCTGTATGAACATACGGAATCCAAGTCTGAAACACTGTCATCAAACAAATTTGTCGATATTGCAAAGATTTCAGTTAAAATTTTAAACCATCTGAAATATCATTATTTCATCATCTTTACAAACCGTCTGAAAATCATAAAATCGTAGGTTTTAATTATATCAATAATAAATTACTAAAATAAATGGATATTAGAAACTATGAAAAATCGACAGCTATTTTTAATGCAGCTCTTAGGGTCGATTTGGTAGTCGACTTTTAAAATGAGTGTTCCGTTAAGTGAACGAATCTTATTCATAAAGTCTTTACTTGGATTGTTAAGTGAGCACTCATTTCTATTAGTGAGGCACAGAGTCCTTGTTATCTACGGTATGGCGGGCATGGCACGCGTCTTGGGCGCCACTCACCAGGGGGCTTTTAGCTTTGGACTTTTAGGAAAAAAGTTGAATCAATTTTTTTTCAATTATGGAACAACACGAAAAATGAAATGAAATAAAATTTTCTTTAAACATTTAAGGGCTGTGGAGCGCTCGGTGCTGTCAAAAATTACTTTATGGTTTACTAGTTCATTGCTGTGTATTTACGGACTTCAAACAAAACACGTAACGGTGTTGTTAATACCCTTGTGGGCCTGTCTGATTCTTTATGGCCTCGGGCCTTTTGAATACTTTATGGCCCGCTATAATACCAACACAACACATACATTTTTATGAATTCGATTTATTAAAGTTACGATGCAATCAAATACAATAAATAAATGGCATAATGCTCAAAGAAGTAAAATATCTTATAAATATAAATACTATTTTGTTTAATTGACATGAAAATTGCAATTTTGGAATGTTCCGTGAATATACAATTGCAGAGTCATTCATATTTCACTGTTACGTATCACTCTTTTTAGAGACATAATATGTGCTTCTTGAGAAGCAGTACTACTCGTAGAAATTAGAGGCATAAAGCACAAAGAATAACTTTTACCAGAAATTTTTGGTGTTATGACATATTCTAAATAACTTTGGCAATAGATGCAAACAACTTAAAAGTACCGTTTTATCAACGAAATTTACATTGCTATATAACTTTCAAATAGACCATACACATTTTCATATATTTTTAAAGATTTTACTGGGAAAACCCCTGTCCGTAGTTTTGTTAGCTTTTGCGATAATTTCCGCAGGAACTTACAATATTCTTCATTTTGTACGAACAAATCAGTCCAATTACGATTATCAATAGTAATTAGATACAAAGGCTCTGTTTTGTTTATCTGATGTCATTTTGACAAATGACTATTACAATGCATCTTCTTACTTTGGGCGCAAGAATTCTCGTTTAATTTAGCAACGGACTAGTAAAACATAAAGTTTTGATGCACACGGAGCTTACAGATGTTTTGCCCTCAGGCGACTTTTCCCAACCCCTCGGGCGAGAGGCCCTCGGGTTTGGAAGCCGCGCTCGGGACAAAAACATCTACTTAACGCCCTTGATACATAAATAACTATTGCGCTATCAAATTTCGAAATATATTGCTTCAATTAAAAAAAAATATCGATAGCAAAAATTTCAATTTGTATGCGCTAATTATATTGATTGATTGATTTTCGTGTTTCCAGGCGCGTCAACGGCTTTGGTCATTAGTCCGTAAGTGTAGTGCATGCTTTTTTTCTGGGGGATGGTGGTGATCTTCTGGATGGCGAGATCCGGCGCCGACCTACCGTCGGCTAGCGGGGTTTCCCCCTAACCATGACTCTCCCACCAGCGGGTCACCGCCCCAGCCGGGACAAGCTCTAAGCTCCCGACCAGTCTTCCGGAATATGTGGTAGTGTGGTGCATGTAGTGTGCCTGTGTGTAAGGAGAGGATAGGACAAGGAAGAGGAAGGAAAGCTCGCGCGCCCGTTTGTTAGGGTACTGCTCCGGCATTCGCCTGGCGTTGATCAGAGAAACCTCGGAAAACTACCGATCAGAGCAGCTGGCCGCTAGAATTCTCCTCCAGACAGCGACTAAATTCGACGTAGCTGAAAAGCTAGTGCCGAAAATCCTGCCGCCGCACATTGGGATAGAATGGACTAATTCTTGGCCAAAAGTCGAAAAATAAGTTGTAACATATCACAAATTAACATGAATATAGGTATTCTAATATAATCAAAGCATCATGATTCGCTATTATTACTCAAATTGGTTGTCCTGGTTTTACGTACAAGTTGCTGGAAGTTGGCACCTCTGTAAGCAAGTTGTAAGGCGAAGTGCCATACGCCTAATAGTACAGAATGTTTTGTTTCTTGTAGCAGTATTTCGGAGTTAGAATCGTAGTCGAAGTATGCATACTAACAATTAAGTACGCTTTATTACTTCTAATAAGAAATGTAGATGTAGATATTCACAACGCGGAATATTCGTGCCTTAAACATATCCTGTAAAGGTTATCATATTTTAGGTTAGGTTCATGTTTATATTGACTTATAACTAATATGCCGCCGTTTGCTGCGCTGAATCTACTTCTAAAGTGTCACTCAACTAAAGGAGCTAATGTTTTACATAATTTTAGCTGCCGCTACCTGCCGCCTTACAGAAATTGCGTCTTTTCAGGTGTGTGTCATATCAATCGAAAAGACCTATTCATTGTGTGGCATTCATCGGAGTTAAAAGAGGCAATAATGTGCAGTTCTCGATTATATTGTGAGTGGATGTTATGGTAATAATATCTCTGAAGATCTTTTAAAGTATTTGAAGATAAAAAAAAAGATTTTTGCCCCAAACTTAATAGAAGATGGCAAGAAGGTCACCGAACTCTAAAGACGTACTTATTAAAACATTCTGAATGGCTTTCTGAGGATTTCGTGTTGCCTACAGAGCAAATTGACTGAATCACACGAAGATAAATCTCGAACAGGGCGACCTCTTCGTTCCTACGGTGAGAAATCTGAGAGCTCCAAACGAAGAATCGCTGCAAAATTGTCCTTCGAAAACGACCATCAGGCAGATTTAATGGTGAAAGCTGCAAGGATGTCAGCTCGAGCTTCGAGGAAGAGATATAGCTGTTGTTCTGGATCAAGTCACTGAAACTCCAACCAGACCATCTACAATTTTTAAAAAAATATTATGCAATTTCCAAAACAAGAAACTACCAGTTGCATTATCTGAAGAGGAGGCATTATGCTATTTGCTAGATAACAATTTGAGCAAGCAACAGTACATAAATACAAAGCTACTATCTAAAATCCACAATGCAGATATTTAATGCAATTAATGGCTGCATAGCAATAGACAGACTATAAGGGTTTCATTTGTTCTATATTTGACATTAATTTTTTAATATAATAACAGGAAACAGATCTTGTCAAACCTGCCCAATTTGTGGCGCAAAACCTCTTCAAGTAAAGGATGCCACAGAATTTTACGCACTCGAATTTTTGCCGAAGTGTGGTACTTTACAATTTGGGGTAAGTCCCCTACATCTTTGGATTAAGCTTTTTAATGTGTTCTGCACATAGCTTATAGAATTTATTTAAAAGTATAGCAAGTCAGAGGTGATGTAAATTAAAGTTTATTGCTAAGACGGAAAAAAGCAATTCAAAAATTGTTTTGGGGAAAAAATGCATCTTCATGTGAATAAGGTGAAAGATAATGGTTGCGGCTCGTCTAATGAAAATACTGCACGACACGTCTTCTCGGAACCTGCAGTTTTTTCACGAATTACTGCTGTTAATGAAACCTAATTCAGAGATTTTGGATTCTCCTGGTAGCCATGTTATGTCAATACAGTATTGACCCTGAATTATTTGGCAAATATTGTTTGGAGACTTCTAAAGTATACAGGAAACTCTATGATTGGTTTCGAAGCCTGTAAATATTCATAAAGTTATTGTTCATTGAAAATACATCCTTCAGTATAGTATTCTGCCATTTCGATGCCTGGGAGAAGCAGCTTCAAAATCCAGAAATAGATTGTATAGTAAGGACAGACACTCACAGAAGGAAAGACAGCAGAATTCACAACATAAGACATTTTCAACCCAGCTTTGGAAACATCGGATCCCATCATTTCGACTTCTGCCTTCAGAAAAGAGTTCATAAAAATAAGAAAGAAACTGCTACTTGAAGTTATTAAATGCTTATTTACCTGCACCAGAATCAAGTTCACATGAAGCAATTGAGTAAATATCTATCTTGTTGAAGTATTAAATGAGGATGCTATGGAATAGATTCTTTCTAGTGATCAGAATGAACATTACTTAATATTAATAATATTAATGATGTCTATTGCTTTCACAACAATATGAATTCTTGTTAAATGAAAATACAGATGAATAATTTCATAATAAAAGTTTTCCTACGAATTTTTAATTTCTATCTTTCCTACCTAAAGATAGTACTATACATGAGCCGCCATCTTGGAATTATGCAACAGGTAATATGGTAATGTATTATATTCTTAAGGTCTATATATGTACCAAATTTCAGGCGATTTACTCTTCAGATAACTGAGTTATGACTTTTGACCAGGACAGAGCGCTTTCATCCATAGTGCGCCGTGAGGACTCGAACCTAGAACCTCCCGGTCAGAGGTGCTGTAGTGACATCAGTTAATGCACTGAGCCACCGCTCCCGGTCGCTAATTATCTAACATGCTCACACAACATTATCCAACCCTATAATAAACTTTACTCGAAGAAATAGCCTATTGTTTACGATGGATGAAAATTCCTTGGAATTGCCATAATTGTTTTTTTTTTCATTTTGTTTTTTCTTTTTCATTTTTATATTCAACGCATACAAATTTATTTTTTTATTAGAGGCTTCTATTTAATGCTATTGTTTGCAAAGAATAGCCTATTGAGTCAAAATTCCATTGGAATCGCCACGTTTATTTTTAATTTTGATTTTGTGTTGTTTTTATAATCAACATACAAAATTAATTTTTAATTAGGATCTGCTTTTTTTAAATTATTTTTCAAGATTTAATGGCGCAAAGTCAATCGCATTTCGCAATTTTTGCCAGGTCAAATGTGTTTCACGGTTGTTAATGAAGGTTTTGCTTAATGTTTTAACCTCACTTTAAAATAATTGAGTCCTTGTTCGCATTTTACTTCCTAAGGCCATCAAAAACCCTCTTCAAAATACATTGCGCACTTTTCGGTTGGAAACTTCTTTTAGCATATTTAGGGTCGCTTTTCTACTATTACAGTCATATCGCGACCATTGTAAGTAACAGTATACGGAGACACACACACACACACACAAACATCCAAGCCTCGGGAGGGATTCGAACCAGCGACCTTTCAGGCACAAGATAGCTCCAGCCCTTCAGCCTTACAGACCTCAGCTATCCACACCGGCTCTGTTGGTAACTCTCTTTTCTATGATGACGGATTTTATTTGGTGGCTCTGTAAGCGGGGAAGCATTAATAATTTAAATTTAGAAGAAATCATCCCACTACATATCAATTCCTACGTATTTCTGAATTTATATTATATAGCTTTTATGAGAGAAAGTGGACCATTGGACTATTTCTTGATGTTTCGCGCGTATTTGATAAAGTTTAGCGTACTGGACACACATAAAGTATCTAGCTAAACCCGTGCGAAAATGTTGCCCATTTGCCCTCGAGTAGATAAAATTGTATTTGCCATTGATCAACGTACACGTGCCTTCGCTTTGTACTCAACCCTCACAAATGTTTTTCCGATCTTACATTTGAACTTCAGCGTGTAAGTTTCGGCGTTCAATGTAGGAACCACACCACAACCACATTCGCCGCCAGTTCGGATCCTTAATTCTCCTTCATGCTGTTGATTAAACTTGAGAATGAGTATACAATTATTTCGCTGAACTTAAGCATGCATGAAATTTGTGGATACCTTTGAAGGGTTCAGGATCAAATTTTCATATGCCATTTCATGCTAAACATGCTGAGTTCAGAATATTTGTTAACACTTTTTCGGCGCCGGATATAGAACTATTAATTTATTTTTCTTCAAGTAAAGTAATTTTATTTTTTTTCAATAATAGTTCCAAATTTTGTCTTTAAATGTTTTCCTCATATAGAGAATAGGGCACTTAAAAATGGCGGTCTCATTTACGTTAGTCGCTTTAAATTTTCGAAAAATTACAAAATTATATAATGCGAGAAAGTATGTGCTGTTGTAGCAGCTAGTTTCTTACAGTAAGGTGGTATTACAAAAATATTGAACGACACAGGTTGATATTACAATAAGGACAGTATTGGTTATAAACCTTGACCATCGCCACGATTCAACCGCGTCCATTATTTTTTTAAATCCGCGTAAATAAATAAAAAATGCTGTGCGGAACATCTAGGTTAGACCTTCAGGGATCTGCGGAGCCTTTTCAGGAACTTTTAGTCTGAAGTTGTGATGTTTGAATTTTCCTTCATGGCAACTCTAAAAACCTATGACAGAAGGACCGAGAGTATAATACAGGTTATTCTAAATGTGTTATCAAAAAATAACATTAAATAACACAGTATATTTACTTACACGAAATAATGTAGCAGTTCACAAATTGTCAAATTATGAAGTTTCTTACTGCAAATTTTCAATGTGACTTCCTTTGTAATGCGGCGGACATCCCATCTGTACGAAATTTCTTCTCAGATGCGCGAGTGCATATTCTTGAGCTAACGTACCATTGTTGCGTTGGCGAAACTCATCGATAGTTGAATAAAGTGGAGGAATGTACACCTGATCTTTAACACATCCTCACACACAAAAAAGGCGTTTGATCAGTAGATCGTGTAACCAAGCTCATGGTCCCAACTCTTCCACTCCAAAGCAGGAACAGTGCGAGATATGTACGCTGTGACTTCTGGTAATGTGGAGGGCTCTATCTTGTTGGAAAGTGATTTCCTCCACGTCCTCTTGAAGGTGTGACATTAGATAGAACTGTATCAATATAGATATGTAATTTTTCGTTAAGTCAGTTCGTTAAAGAATGGTCCAAAACTTTAACGGAGCTGAATTCCAGACATTCAGTTTTGATGAGTCCGTATATATGTTGGTGTTGATGTATATTCCAAGATCTCCGTCTGTTTCTGTGAGCCAAATATCCTCACATTATGGCGGTTAACGTTATCACTAATAACACACGAGCTCTCGTCACTGAACAGTCTTTTTGAAGAAATTAGTGGTATCACAAGCAACATTTAGCACGTTCCGCACGACTATACTATACGTCCCATTGCGACTGACAAGAAACATCTGGCGGTGTAGTATTAAAACGTGAGAAAAAAGGCGAGAGGTTAGAAGAGCACCCGGAGAAATATCAGTCAGTGGTTTTGAAATCATTTCATATTACTTTCAGGTAACTGATTTAGCATAACCTGTATTATTATATATATATATATATATATATATATATATATATATATATATACACACACACACACACACACACACAACACACACACACACACACACACACACACACACACACACACACACATTGCTAATTTCCAATGCGGTCCATGTAATCTGGCCATGTGAGAGGTGTCAATGATTTCGTTATATTCCAGAACCTCCAGAATCAATGAAAGGGTTTAGTTTTGACTGAACAAAATCAAATTGAGTTATTCCGCCTAGTGCCTCAACTGCGCGTACCGGCTGAATTATAATGCTTACGACCAAGCAGTCATAAAATGGCATAAAGGCGACAAAGGAAGAGGCTACCCGCCATTAAATATTTGCTTTTTCACTTGTTGCGTTATGAAACAGCAACTCTTTGATATTCATGGTGTGTAAAGAACTGTTGTATTCTATATAGTACTACACTATGTTATTATAATGAAGAATTCTTTTTCAAAACGTCTGTCCGTCCGTCTGAGCGTCCGTCCATCCCCCTGTCCGTCCGTTCGTCTGTGAGCCATTAGCGCCTAAACCATTCGTAGATCTTCTCCAAAGAATACCCTATCTATATGGCTCTAGTTGAACCTTTAAAATTTTGAAACATTCTTTAAAATTTGGGGTACTTTTCAAAGCATCCGGGCATTTTCAAACTTTTCTCAAAAACGGCACCAAATTTTTTTTTTAAATTTATGGTCAGATCGAAATAAGAGTCAGAGCGAAATGCACTTATAAAGGTGGCATAAGTCAGAATATCATGGTTCGAAAATTGCAAAAGTTTGAATTTCTTCCGGCGTCATCCTACAACTACAAAATTGAAGACATGGATTTTTCCTTCAAATGAAATTTGTTGTGCATAAACAGTTTTTTCAATTAGGTCATGTAGATTTTTTTGGAAATTTTAGTAGTTTTCGTGAAATAGTGCTTGGAATATTTAAAATTAAAAAACAACGAAACAAAATTTTCTCAAAACGGGTCCAATTTTTTCTTTAAATGTTTGGTAAGGTTAGTGCCAAACGAACCCTATGCCGTGATATAAACGCCATATGTTTCAAAAATGAATTTTTTTGACTTGTCTCTCACGTCTGTTAAACTTACATTAAAGGCGCTTTCTTCAGATTATCATATTTATGAGCGCATTTGCTTTAAATGATGTGAAATAAAGTTTATCGAAAACTCGACAGTTTTCTGTAAAAATGAGCACAAAATTCGGCATTTTGAGAAATGCTCAAATGCCATTTTCTCAAAAATGACTCCAATTTGTATGTATTATACATTTGTGAGTGGAAGCGCTTCAAATGACTTCAAATGAAATTTTCAAAAACTCAATAGATTTCTGTGAAAAAGAGCTTAAATCTCTCATTTACAGTAATGGTTAATCGCCATTTACTTAAAAACTACTGCAAATTTTTCAATAAAAAATTCTATTTAGGACGACTTTTTACTCTTTTTCGAGAAAGTATGTGCCATTCTGTAGCACCTCTAGTTGGAAAATGATTGTGTTCAGCAGCAATTTTGCTCTCGCAGGCAATTAGTTAAACAATATTTCTTGTGATCGAATTAAATATATTGTCAAGATAAAGCAATTTCTTAGGAATTCTACATAAGTGTGTGTTATGTTTAATTTCATTAGTCATTTTCTTTATTTTTCGTTTTATCGTCTGCGCATCTGCATTTTGAAACATGTGGAAATCGGTCAACTCTAATCCTGGGTGGCTGTAGCTACATAAACACGCAAAAAGGTCGAACAAATAAAACGCCTGAGATAGATAGCACGTGCTGCACGCGACGCCCTCGGCTGCTTTCCGTGAAGCAAGTGACACCCTCTGCACTCTCTGGCCACGTGAAGCGCGCTGGTCGATAGCTGAAACATATGACTGCTGTGCCAGTGTTCTCATGTTCCAGCATCGTCTGCAGGAACCTCACGGACACGTGCCCCTCGTAAAATAAAGACACTGACTTCGATATTTTGTCATTTGAAAAATGTCGAATTACATCAACATTTTTAACGGTGAGTCATAATTTTTCATTGCAAAAACATGAATTTAAATAAACGTTTAAGACGCGTAGGCCATTTTATTACAGGGGCGATTAAAAATAATAAGAAAAAATATTATCTCACGGCCGAATTTGCTCAGAAGCCTTTTAAAGATCAAACAGTTACTATTATTTCATTGAAAGTTTATGATTCGAGAATATTTTTTTTCTAATTAAAAACAATCACATTACAATAGTTATTTTAAAACGTACACTATTTTTTCTAATTCGATTGAAGCGGAAAGTAAACACCAATGCAGTAGAAACCTAGCGATATGACTAGGGAGTTTGAGGTGCTTTACCTTTCCAAATTGATTAAGATCCTGTTAATTTTGCAATGTGCATTAATGCCACTAAGACGAATTCACTCAAGTTAACAATGTATTAAAATGAATATTTTATTAATTTATTTTTGTATTACTAGGTAACTCATAGAAATAAAACAAAGTGACAGTATTAAAGTTGCATTGACTACATTCCTTGCAATAACTAGCTTTCTTTCTGTGCAGATTCCTGTGATACATGAACTATGACTTAGAATAATGATATAATTCAAATGTAATTCTCCCAGAGGAAACGTTTTCATGGATAAACCTTAAATCACAATTGCAACTCAATATTATATAGTATAGTCACATTATCTATATTTCAGTATCAAAATTGTGGTGAAAAGAATTAATCTAATAGGCGCATACTTAAAGGCTATGCAGCGGGAATCCAAAAGCAGTGCCCCGCGGGCCTTTTGGGCAACATACTGCGATTTTGCCGCCAACACAGGAGTGCATGGCGTGAAATATATTACTGAAACTGACCGTCGACCTTGGGAACGGTAAAAGCATCTCCCATTCTTAAGCTGCATCCACACGATTCTTTTCGTCCCAATTTTGGGCATGCGTCTAACGCATACAATTGAGCACGTAGCGCATGCGTTTTGGGCTTGCTTTTTTTTTTCGGAAAGAAAGGGAGAACTGAACCAAGGTTTTGAAGTCCTTCCAGAATATATGATGAGAATTCTCATAAAAATGTGATTATGAGAAGGGTTAGGCACCTAAAAGTCGTTATAGGGAATTTTAAGGATTCTACAGGAGTGTTAAATTGTTCATTCGATTTCATTCAACAATTGAAATTTAATTGAAAATATTTTAGCTGAATCCTTCTAAAATATTCTGAAGAGTTCTAAAATGTGTTTATAGCTTACAGGAGTGTTAAATTGTTCATTCATTAAGACGACTCATCAGAATGACGATGAATGCACCTACTTTGTAATAAAATGAAAAAAAAATTGATTGGAGAAATTATGGAACACTAACGATTAAAACAGGCAATCGCTAGAATCCTACTCCAGAATGTGGTTGAAATCGATCCAGATATGTAGCTAGGGTCGAAATTCCGCCACCTTCGGGTCTAGAACCTAATGCATCTCCCTGGTTAACGCTGTTTCGGAAGCGACAGGGTTAGCGCTCAGTTATCGCAGGCGATTTATAGCATTGAAGGTTTCATGGGTGGAGTCAATATGAAATATTGTTTCCGGGAGTTGATAGACGGTGGTGCCTTTAGCGCTGAAGGGCGAAACGTCTCGTGACAGTCGCCAGCCATCCGCGGTCCCGGACACTTCGCCTGAGAACGCGACGCCACTGAAGATGTTCAACCGCAGCTGTGAAGGACACATTTGGCCCTTCAATCCCATATTTGGGACCGCGGCCTATCAACTCTGAAAAATAATATTGCAGCCCTTTTTTAATTAAGACATTTTTGGGGGCGTATGATGTCCTGTGCCCAGCGTGCTGTGGTTTGCGGTGGTGGTCGGGGCTGGTGGGCGCCGGGATGATGACGGCCACCTTCTGGGAACGCTTCCACCGCGCCCACGCGCCTCCGTGGAGACCAACTTCTACCCGTCGTGGCGCCTGCCCTTCCCCGCAGCCACGCTCTGCAACATGAACCATCTTCCGCTCGCACGCGAAGGCGCTCTTCGATGAGCTGTGCGCTGGCTCATTCGCTATTGATGCTTTCACGTGCATTACGAGCGGCATTTCTGTGGACGTCAACGTCAATGTACAGAATGTCTCAGAATAAATATTACATACTTTTAAGGTGTTTTGAGGGGTTGGAAATGATCACTTTTTGCAAAAAAACACATAATGAGAAATTACACATTTTGGAATTATATGCATTTATATTTGTTACATTTACCTTTTTACAAGGGAAGTAACAGATTCTTCATGTCGAAACACCCCTCGAATTTTTATGACACGCAATGCTCTATTAGAATCCCATATCCCAAAAAATTAGCTGCCAGTTTCCTGCAAGGCTTCAAAACTGAAGCTAAAATATTACATTGCAATGCAGTCTCGCGGCGCGCTGGACATCCCTACGTCGAGCGGGCGGCGGCTGAGGCAGGCCACAAAGCCAGCGGGCGGGCAGGCGAAAGCCAGGAGCTGTCTCTCGTCGCAAGTTAGTGCGGCACGAATAAAAAGCAGAAATGACTGATTTCTACTGAATGATTAAAATATAAATGTGGTTGACACACGCACATCGAACAAAAACTTCATTGTCACGTTCTTCTTCACATTGGCTTTTCATGGTTCCAAGGCAATTTTGACGGGCACTACAAATTCAGGAGGAACTTGTAGCAAACCAACAATATTTTATTATTTTCCGGAAACCAGGAGATGAAAATTGAAAATGAATGAAGGATTACAATTGAAGAATTGTGTCTCTATGGAAACTTTGGCGATTATACTCTTGTTGGACACAATTTTTTTCTGATAAGCGGCGATACATAAGCTTTCCACCGTCGGAAGAACAACGTATCAAGTGGTTGGATTTTTCCTGTGGTTGCGGGAGGTAACTGGAACAATTCAATTGTCTTGCTTCGAGGAATATCTTCAATACAATTTTTTGTCATTGTACGTGGCCCATGAAACTAATAGCAGAGCAAAAGTTTCACTTACAAATGGGAAGAACCTTCTTTAAACCATGTTTCAACCCTTTCATTCCCATTTTCTTGATTTTGTAACAGTAACAATTAGGTTTTGGGCTTGGAACATTCTTTTGGACTGGACCGAAAAATCCTTTTGGTTCCTGCAGCACAATAAATAATTTAGGCAATAAAGATCCATACATACTTATTATTTGCATTATAGTGTACGATAGTGATAAATCACTAACTGATTGAGCAACTGTCTGCGTATGTTTTTCGCCAACAAACGACAAAGTCTGTTTTGATCGCATTTCGCGTTCAAATACACTTTGGTCTGTATTGTACACAGAAGACGGCGAAGAATGTGAAAATCTCTCTTTGCCATTTTCGAGAAATTCCTCTGCAACCACATCCGTTTGTTTGTGGACATTCCGTGAACATTCATGCATGATACAATTTTTGTTATTTTCCGCTCTTAATTTGATGTGCTATTTTAAATCGATTGATCCAGGCGTGAGAGGCGGAAAATTCTATTTTCGCTGCCAGTTTCTTGTGAAATTTCGAGGGTTCACTGTCGCAGATCTTCATCATTCACATTTTGATTTGTTATTCTTTCTAGTTCAAATCAAGCCCATAGTTTCTCATACATAATTCTCATACCAACTAATACATAATTTTGTGTTTCTCTAGATTCACTGTCATGTTTTCCACTTGCTTTTTCCACAAATATAAATGTCGCCTTGACGTCTCATGGCGAAATTTCTACGAAATGTGATATTGAATATACCGCCTTCATTTGATCTTACCGCCCTCATGCAGCCAGAATTTCACAGATTTCTTCTTGTAGCTAATGCTAACATCTATATTTGCATTTTTCACAGGCTTGGATAATAAATTGAACCGGAGGATTTGCAGGGTGACTGACATTTGTAATCATTAATTTCGGCGATTCGCTGTATGATTCTAATAAACACTTGTCCATATCATCACCCGTCGTAGAAGTATGCTTCTAGCAGTCTGTATCATTGTCACTGTTATTTGATTCACAAACACTTCCTTCACATACATCGAAGGTTGATTCCTCGAAACGATCCACTCCTGTCCTATTATTTTCAATCAATTCAATGATGCATTAACCCATTTCGCGTTCTTTTCATTTATACTTCCGTCGGAGATACAACTTTGTTACGAAGTAACTCAAGACGAACTCGACTATGGTAACTGGATTTAAAATAACTTGCTCTGCGACTATTGCGGATGTTCTTTCTTCCTTAACAAGGAAAGGCAAACTGGGTGCGAAACTACGTAGCCCTTGTTTATTGCAGGGACGCTGACGGAGCTGTCTGACTCATGCGTGACCTTCGCGTTCCTCGCGCCAGCTCTCCCGCAGTAAGGGCTGCCCAAACGAGCAGTAGAGGCCCCAAGATTTTGCCTAGTTCTTATATGTGATTTTCAGTGTTTTATTTGGAGGCCTTGCAGTAGAAACTGGCAGCCAATATTTTGGATATGGGATTCTGATAGTGCATTGCTGTGTCATAAAAATTTCGAGGGTGTTTCGACATGAAGGATCTGTTACTTCCTTGTGAGTTTTACATAACTCCATGTGCACATGTGTTCGGCAGGGACATGAAATCTTGACTGCATCAGAAAGTGACCTGCCTATAAGAAGATCAGGGCAAATGTCACATTTTAAGATGCATTTAACTTTGTTATACTAGCAATTTCCACTATATATTCATTGGCAGAAAGTGATAATTTTCTACACCTCCACTTACCCTAGAAGTTCATCACATTTATTCTGAGACATCCTCTAATGAAGAGGTTCTCAAACTTTGGGGCGCGGCCCCCAGGTGAGTCGCAATGGCTATAGAAGGGGAGGGAGAAATTTTTAACAATCAATATTGTATTTTTAGGTAAAGCAGTAAGAAAAACTTTAAAATTAAGATATTTTATTTTTTAAACTTAAATCGAATAAAGACAAATCTGTTAGGTGTTGTCACAATTGATCAAAAAATCAATGTGTTTTATTTCATTTTAATGTTGATTTTTGAAGGTCTCGAAACTGTAAAAATGAAATAAATTTACTAGCTTTGTTTGTTTAATTTTTGCTTTATCCTGCACTTGCTTTTTATGAAAAAAGCAAATATGCGTATTATTACAGAAATATACGTAATAAACATTATAAAGGCGTGATCTCGTGTTACGCGAAGGTGGGGCCCGCGAGCTGAAAAGTTTGAGAACCTCTACTGTAATGTATTCTGCATTTTCGAGCATTCGTTCCACATATCTGTTTAATTTCATTGTTTTATTCTTAAACGATGTTAGTAGCCGTGCCGATAGTCGAACTTCTTACCCAAGTTCCGTGAAGATGACCCAAGCTCCGCTTGAGTCATCGCGGCTCACTGGATGGGTGACCGTGGATGCGACCCCCGATACTAACGGCGGCACTGTGTGGGGATAAAAGGCAACGACTTACGACTTGACGTATTACTGTCTTATGTTCAAGCATTTTTTCCATGCGTTCAACGCCAAAATAGGCATAGGAGGTACATTGTTATGCAATAAACATAATTAATAAAAAGTGATAAAATGAAACTTTAATCCCGGAGGGATTAAAATAATAGCACAGAGTAAACAAATTGGGCTTCCGTTCTTGCCTCGTATTCTCACTCAAATCAGATCAGCTTACTGCAATAAACACTGCTTTCAACAGGCTCTTAAATGTACGAGGAAGTGCAACTATCGATATAGAGATTATTATAAGGAACCGCTTTGACAGCTATTCATTGGCCATTGCTGGCAATATAACGGCAAGTTACGTCTATGCACTCGTTTTGTGAGCGCGTTCGTTTACAGTTAGTTCATTTGTAAATGTCTTCATCACTATCTCTTGCCATGTCACCGTCCTGCATGACGTTCGTTTGTTTCCCAACCTATCAAAGTGGTCCCTTCTCACAGAAACTCCTATATAGTCCTAGCCAATGTCAAATATCCGAATACTCGTGTTAACAACAAACAAAACATATTTCATTAAAAAATAAAGTTTTGTGTATTACATGCAAGTTGAATGCACTTTATTCACGGACAAAAGATTAAGTCTAGACCGTAATATCACGTGATACATAAGGTAATTTTCCAATTTATCTTAATTCTCCTTTTTTCTACAACATCCCCTTTTTATAATACAAGTAATTAGTAAATTCAATCCACTGTACTTCAGCCTCTCTAGAAATTCACGCCTTTCCAATGATCGTATTCTCTTTCTTTACATTCATGGAAGGTACAAATACACTACGTAAAACTTTTCTATTCAAATTTTGGTTTTATGTTTTTATTCACCATTCCTGTTTACCACAAATAATTTATTAAAATATCACAAAATGTCATACCTTCTCTTGAATTGATTTTCTCAATATCACAACGATCTATTTTCCTGGGGCTTCCTCGTGCAGGGGCGCCGTGCACGAGGAAGTAGTAGGTCCCCATTGAAGCTATACGAAGCATCTACAGCTAAGATCAAGGAGTTTACTAATTTTTTTATAGAAACACACGTTTAATTTAACAAACGTGTGTTGGGAATTTTGAATTGAATTGGGAATTGAATTGAATTGGGAATTTTGAATTGAATTGGGAAATTGGGAATTTGGAGCGTTATGGCAGTAAAATTCGAAAAACTAACAATTCGACTAGAAAAGTTGGAAACAATTGCTACCATGTAGCTCCAACAATGCTCTTCCGAGCGAGTGCGACGTGTAACATTTTATTTAAATATTTAAAACACTTGACATACATGTCTTTTAAGATTGACGTATTAGACTACACAGGGTGGAACAACTAAATGATAACACCCCTCGTATCTCCTCATTCGTGCAAGTTATGCCATTTGAATAAACAGGGACAAACAAACAGTCGATTGAATAAACAGGGACTGCCTAAGTACTGCATACTTTCTTCGTACTATTTTCTACTACGAAGATACAAGGTTAAATTTGCTTTTTTTAAATGGAATCCTTTGGTCAATTTTAGCGTATCGTAATGGGCTTGAAAAGACGATTTCAAATAGGTATATATCTTCATATTTAAGCGAAGCGGTTTTTAGAAATTGATGTGTTTTTGTAATGTATGTTTCCATTGAAGCGATTTTCCATTTGTCCTTTCCTGTTGACTAAATGGAAACTTCACAAGTCCGTCCTTCAGACAAACACGGTCATTTCCTGAGCACAATAAGAACTACTTTCTTCGATACAAATTTTGCCGAAAGATGACTTCGTCTAAGGAAGAGCTCAAATGATGCATTCAGGATTCCAGAAAGTTCTTGTTTTGTCACAAAAATACTATTCTGTTATTTTGACAACTGTGACAACACATTCTACAATAAAGTTTAAGTAAATATTTTTTTTTTTTAATTGGTTATTTAAGGTCGCATCAACATCTTAGGTCATTAGCGACCACTATTGCTGTTAACGGTATGGTAACTATGAAGATGAAACGATATGGTGATGATGAGGGGTGAAAGGACGAACACAAATACAACCATGCCCGAGGCGGGACTCGAACCCGCGACCCTTCGGTCCGAGATCACTACGACACTACTGCCTTAGCGATCTCGGCCATCGGGCCGACAAGTAAATATTACAAAAATAAATGAACAATATCTTATTAATCATAAGAATCAGAAGAAATGAATGCTCTAAGAAACTGGTAGAAGTGCGCTATCCTTACCCAGCGGCGCATTTTTATACTCCAGGCCTCCGTCCTGTTAACTACACCTAGTACGTGGCCTTTGAGCGTTTTCGGAAAGTTGGTTAAACCATTCACGAGATATTTTCGTTAAGTTTCTCAGCTGAGAACAGGCAAGGTCAAATGGAAAAGTGCCACTTCAGTAGAAAAATACGTTGCAAAAACTCACCAATTTCTAAAAAGCTATTCGCTTAAATACGAAAATATTCACATATTTGAAAGTCTTTTAAGCCTCTTACGGTACGCTCAAATTTAGCATACGAGTCCATCAAAAAAATCAAGTTCTTCGTAGTACAAATACGAAGCATGCTGTACTCAAGTAGCCCCTGTTTATGCAATCGACTGTCCAAATGGCATCTTTGTTTCTCGCACGGTTGAGAAAATACAATTCGTGTTATCACTTAGTTGCTCCATCCTGTATTTTAGTCTCGTATAAATCCGATGATAGATTCAAGCGTGTTTCGTAAAACTTTTCTGTGAAATGTCAAAGTGTTGTTTTTTATATTTTTAATCGTTCCTCATGTTTCACACAGACATTTTATTAAAATTGCACCATCACTTGAATTGAAATACCAACCAATAATACACCTGCCTAAATGTTGGCAGGGGCGCCGTGGGCGAGGAGCGGGCGCGGGCGAAGGGGGCTACCTTGATGATGGAGTTGGTGCGGCCCAAACCCCGCCAATAGCTCCTACAGTCCGGGCCTCCAGCGCGCCATGTCGGAGCTCCTCCAGCGCAACGGGATGACGTACCGCGAAGCCATGGCACACGTAAGAGATTGCGGCTTTTCCTCTCATTGATAGGAGCAATTCTTTACAGAATGTCTCGTAAACAATCATACAAACTTCTAATGCATGTTGAGGATCGAACATTGCCACTTTCTGTCATTGAACACTTTGTGGGAAATCTCATATAACGAAGCTATAAATGTGACAGTACCTTTGTTGGAAGGCAAATCAATGGCACTGGCGTGTCACCGGTAACCGAAATAGTTTTGTTTTCGTCAGAAAATGTATATCGCCAAACACCAGTGCAGGATATGCTGGCTACTAATATAATTACATGAGTCATATTTAACAACTGTAACGGTTATATTATATTTCCTACCACACGTTTATTGGCGAAAATCATTATCTTCGATTCTCTAAAGACATACTAATATTACGAACTAGACGTTCGTAATATAGTATTATATTTTATACATCAGAATATCACAGAATAAATGTTAAAATATTCTAGAGCAGAGGTTTCACAGAATCGATATCGACTCCACGGGGATCGATGTTTAAAGGGTCAGTTACGATAAAAGGATCGTTTCTATCGAGAGTTGGGTATGTAACGGCGACTGATTGGTATAATATTGGTACAAGATTGGTACAGATTAGTACAAGATGATTACAAAAATATTAAGAAAGGTCATATAATTTTTCTCATTGTAAATTTGACAAAATTACATAAACGAAAATTGAACTTTTGTGCAATTAAAATCTATGATTTGGGTTCTGAACATATAAAATCGTAAATTAAAAAAGATAATACAGTTGTACAAAAAATCATAAACATAAATCTAATAATATTTTCCAAAACTTTTGTTCGTGTTCTTTATGTGAAATATCTTTAAGTCATTCCGTATGTGCCATTATTTGCAAAAATGAATATGTAGTTTGTCGTATATTACAGAGCAAAACGTAAGGAGATCGATAAGGTAAACCGTTCTTTTAAGAGAGTCGATGGCTGAAAAACGTTGGGATACCTGCTCCTGAGCACGGAGAGCGGTCGAAAATAATAAATTTTTGCCAAAAAACTTGTAGTAGAAAATTTTAAACCACTAAGTTATACATACGTTAGTGTCACGAATAAATGTTACGTTCACTGCAAAAATTGATCATCTTCGATGTTAATTAACGTTACAAACTATTAAAAACTGTAACCAGAATAAATAAATAAATAATTAAACAAATTACTAAGAAATGTGTTCATAAAATGAAAGTAATTTCTGAGTATTCTAAAAAAAAATAGGAAAGATAAGTCAAACGTCGTTGCTGTTTGTACTGATGGGGAGCTTTTCATCTTCCGTAAGGTTATTGGCAATGGAATTAAAAATTAAAACACTCACATGCTTATGCTATTTGAGATCTCTGGAAATGTACTACATATGTTGTTGATCATGCTTTCAAGGGCGAATATTTTCTGTATCAGCGAAAGCATTTCTTAAAGATTATTCCATAATCTGGAGAGATTTATTCCAAAATTCAAAACTTATTACGTCCTTTTGATTATACTGAGAGATCAACATATTACAGTTCCTAGTAATTTCCATCAACAAATTGTTCTATGTATTATTACAATGCCCCATTTTAATAAAGATTAATCAGACAGATTTGCCAATATATGATGGAAATGCCTGTATTCAATTCTCAGTGGACGATCCAATGCAGATAATGTTAATTATTGAATTTCTTTTGTTAAGTATGAATTACTTATGTGGTTATGACACCAAAAATGACAGTACCTGAACTGATTGACCAATATGAACAGAATTAGGACGAAAGCTGCTCCATTTGCTATTTAATAGTCACAATTAGAGGTGGTGAACGCCGGACTTCAGTGTATTTTTCTCCATCTTTCCTCTTGAGGGAGAGACTTACAGATTTATCATTGTCTTGTTTATTACAGCCTTTCCTAACCCTAAACGAATGATTGATTCATCATATTTACTAAACAATTTGAAATAGTCGCCATTCATAATCGTTTTATGAAAACTCCGGCGTTTCCTTAGAACTATATATTTATGTAATGTAGCATTAGTTCATAACAGTGGCGGCTTGTAGGGTAGTGCCAATGTGCCATGACACCACCAACAAAAAGGAAGGAACACATTTTCACCACAAAAGTGTGTATAAAATATTGTTTCTTCAAAATGTGTTCTTTATATGTAAATAATATGAACGAGCGCTTGATCATTCGATGCTCTTATCAATACTTTCAAACGCACAGGGCGTAATGCTATCTTTCGGCCTCCTCCTCAACCTCTGAGCCACCTACGAATTGGCACCATCTCTGCCCATTTAACGCTGTATAAAGATCGCTGAGTTGGTTTGTATGCGTCCTTTGGATGAGGAAAAGGTTGGGTTCCTTTCTCTTATGGATGAGACGTGGAGAGGTGGCGTACGCCGTGGGCGTAAGGCTCCCTCTTCTTCCCATACCCATCTTCAGGAAACTCAGGAAGCTGTGACCTCTTGAGATTACTGTGGGCGCTCAGACTTTCAGGCTGACTATTTTTATTTGTTATTATTATTTTTAGTTTGTTTTCAGTTTAATCATTATCTTCATAAACACGGTCATTTTAAAATTAAATTTTGTTGCCCACGAATTTTATGGTCGAGATCACTAAACCACTTTTAAAACATCACATCGATGTTTAAACACATAGATAGTTTTGATCGATGCTTTATTAACATAAATGTTTTAATTTTAAACACCGATAATAGGTAATATCGATGCTTAGTTATCGATGTCGCATCACTAGGGAGTTTGTGCACGTTTTGCAGGCAGCAATCGACTGCAGTCTCGATATTCTGCGCATGCGCAGATGCATAGCGATGCAAGAAGATGGTGCTTTCGATTGCTTTAACGTTCGGGGATGCTCAAACTCCCTACTTAGACACCACAATAAAATTCCACCAGTCACCACTGGTTCATAAACACATTGAGATCTTATGTTAGTGTTTGTTGATGTGAAGACAGATGAATAGGACAGTTGTAGTTTCAGCGAAAAATAAAGAATGATAAACTAATTCTTTAGAAAAAGTAGGGGCCCTCTGTTTATCCGAGAACAGAACCATAAATACTAAAAATGTTCAAAATAAATGTTCCTTTGCCAAACACCAAACACAAAAAATATTATAGCTTCAATTTAATTTAAATTAAAAATAACTGTAATATATTTTTAAAATAATGTAGCATTATTTATTAATTGTATACAATTTTCCTTCAATAATATTGAAATTTCTTCTGGGATCCGCCATTGTTGCCCTGCGCCATTGACGTTCTCTGATACTGGAATGGTATTGATATGCGACTGTTAAGTGACTCTCTTATCATTTGAAACTTCACAGCGATGTAGCCCAGAGTGCGATATCGATCAGAGCAGCCGGCCCTTAGAATTTTCCTCCAGGCAGTCGTTGCATTCGACGTAGCTATCTAGCTAGTATCAAAGAATCCTGTCACTGTTGAGATTCGAACTCTTAGGCCCTTCCGTTCAGAGGCACTGCAGTGACATCAATTGATGCCCTGAGCCACCTCATCCAGTCTAATTCCTTCAAATTCCTTTGAAACTTAATGACACTTTAGTAATCAAAGTGAATGCAATTCTAACCATTTTGTATATTTGACTTTTGTTTTCACAGGACATTTTGACTTTGAACATTTGGCATATGCTTTTCTTTTGGACCCAATTCACAAAATGAACCTTTACATGAAGGCGTCCTTATCGAAAAATGGACTTTATAATATTTGTACATTTTATCTGAACCCGAAATATATTTGAATTTAGGTTCGGAATAATAAGCTTAATAATGAGTTGTTATGATTAGGAACGAGTTTCAATGTAATTACATTTTTACATGAAATATATTCCAGCATTGAATAATATTTTTAGAGTTTGCAATATATTCTGAATGAAAGAGAGCTAGCTTATTTGACATATTTTGGTATAATTACATATTTTTACATATTTTACCTATTACTATATATTTCGTTACATTTTTATATATTTATACGTAGAAACGGAACATTTCAAATGCGCGTTTGCAATTTATATTACGGAATCATATTTCGTACAAATCAAATGTAATGCTGCTGCGGTTCTATGACCACCATATCTTCCCATAAAAATTGTCAAACTTACCTGTCCATCCTCACCCCCTTACTGCATACTTGGAGTAAAGGATGAGCGTATTTTTTAACAAATGTAATTTCAGCCAGATTCTTCCTAATGTTTCAAACAGCGCGTTCATTACTCGATCGAAAACTAATAAACATTTTTTACACAACATTGTCTTACCGCGTTATTCAATTGGGGGATGTGCCTTAACTTCCTCCCCAGGGATCAATCACTGGCTCCACGTAAACATTGTAATATACTATGAGCGTATTTTATATTTGGAATAAAATTCTTAGAGGTGAATCTTCTATTCTTCTTTGTGCAGAAGTCTAGAGTACAATATTTTCTGTAGAGGTAGAACCTACTTTCAGCTAACCCGAATCCTTCTTAAGAACTGAACCGCGACGTCTACGTTGGAAAAGTTTATAGAGATAAATTTTTGAACACAATAGTGAATTTTTATATTACATAGTTCTTAATTTTTCTTACATGTTTTGGAAAAACTAAACACGTATGTATGTACATATTTTGAATTTTTTTTACAATAAATTCCGTTCCCTAGTTATTCCTGTCCAGAAATAAGCAATGTGTAGGTAGTAATATTTCCTTGGCTTTCAATATAACTGTTGCAACCATTCTTACTTAGGCGTTGCGGTTGCTGCCTAACGTATAAGGTAACAGGTACGGGACTCCCATCAATAAGTCCTAAAGCAATTACAAAAATTAAAAATTAAAATTACTTTGGTTAAATTCGTTCTCAATTTATTCTTTATTCTCGAACACGCGTGTTGCGTTGAAAGGTGTCATATTTTGAAGCATCCTATGGTGTCACTAGCATATTGAACTCTTTTAGTCGAAAATTGAAATAGGGTATCTTGTTCCCTCCAGTAGGTTAACTGACTTACACGTAATACATTTTTATTGTAATTGTTGAATATTGCTTATTAATTCAAGTGTTTTCATTTTGTATTCTTTTCACTACCCTACTACTAATACTATTTATTTTCAAATCCAAATGTTATGAACTTGAATAAATAAATTTGAGACAATAAATATCATTTCATTGTCTTCACAGCTGGATCAAACTTGTGAAGAGATGTTAGAGCGTTGTATGTGGGAAGGAGAGATTGTCAAATGCCAAGATATCTTCGAGGAACGCAAATCTTATCTTGGCATGTGCTGTTCTTTCAATTATCGTGGAGTTATCGAGACAACCAATGGGTAAGCAATACAATCATGATTTTATATGAGAATTGCAATATTTTTATCTTAGAATCTGCAAAGACGATCACTGTTTGCTTTTTGTCTTTTATACCTCTAGCACTCATCTACTTCCCCCAAAAAGGAAATGTTTCCATCTTCATAATATTTAGATCATTAGAAATATTTTTTATAAAACTTGTCTTACTTACATACATTTACTTTCAATTAATTCAGGGATTCTTTCTGTTTCTTAGATTAGATTTGATTTGATTTGATTTATTGATTTGATCTATTTAGCCTTCTCATCTATTATACAAAATACATATTTATATGTATCTATAGGTATACTCTATTAACTATTTACAAAATTAATTTTCTACTCTGATATATTTTATAATATTTCTTTTAAATTCTTTAATTTGTTCACAATTTTTTTTTATTTCTAACTGTAATTTATTATATAATTCAAATATTTTGTCAAATAGTCTATTTTTTGCTTGTGCAGTTCTACTGAAATTAATTACTAAATGTTGTGCTTGTGTTGGTTTTTTTTATTAATTTCCTTTTATCGTTCCTGTTTCTATCAATTCCGACGACATACTTTTCTCTATAACCAACACATTCACCAGCTCATCTCTTGTATTGAACACTTAATGTTTCTTACTGCAGCTACTACGGAAGTATTTTGTACATTTCCTACAATAGATGCTTTCTGTTTTCTTTCTTACACCGCAGCTCATCTCTTGTATTGAACACTTAATGTTTCTTACTGCCTCTACCACGGAATTTGCTGTATTAACCTTCACTTACAATCCGCCTGTTAAGGCTAAATGCACCGAAAAATACTTATAGCAAAAATCAATAGATCGCAGCACTATCACACGGAATTTACTAGATCGATAACGTCTGAACAAATTGTCCGATTTTCGATCTGTAAACGGCATTGGACTCCTTTTTAAAATAGAATTTACGCTAAGATGCCGTTTTTTCAAAAAAATATTTCCAAAATTAAAAAAAAAATTCTTGTAGTTCCAGGAAGAAATTAAAAAATGTAGGCTTATAGCGCGATGACGACGTGCTTCCTGAATCCAACGCCGTGTCAATCATGCAAATCGGATGAATAGGAGCGGCGTAAAGTGAAATTTCGGACAAATTACCTGATCCCCCTGCCCCTCGATCCTGCGTCACCCAACCCGTCTAGGCCCTCCATCGACGCGGCCGAAACCCGGCGGCCTGCGGCACGGGAGGCCGCCTTTCAGACAGGCAAGCTGGGCAGTCAGTCCCTTTCAGTCTCAATATATTTTTCTCCACGTGTCAAACTAGTGAAACAGTAACAGCCAAACGGTCTCGTATCATCTGTAATAGTCGTATAAAACTATATATCTTGTTCACATATTTCCGTCTTCCTTCGAATACCATCAAAATGTTATTTGAGGCACTACTCAAAATATCAATTCCGATTTCGAAACTGATTTCAAAAAGAAAATTGAACTAATTGTGTAGATATCACCAATATTCCATGTTCTAACATCTTATTTTACATACATTTTACTTCTAAGATCTTCCGTTATCATTCCACTACCAGAAAGAATGAGCCGAAATTACGCACGAGCTCTTTTATCCTGCGACTCGATTTTTGATCTCAAAACCGCGTTTGTCCCCTTGATAGACTTCACCTGATGAATCTGTTTTCCCAAGTAAAGTTTTAAAACTGTTTTCGTACTTTCGGACATAATTGAAGAAGTGGTAAAATTGCGCGCAGGCGAGATGCATCCTGAATCCAACACTGTAACAAACATTAAAATATAATATTAAGAATTGTGACATGTCCCAGCTTACTTAGTAAGTTATATTGATATAAAATGATTCTGTTATATTTGTATAAACTTGAAGATTGGAATAAGTAATTCCCGGCGCGTGATTTTGATACAAACTACGTAAATGGTAAGATGTAGTGTAAATCATTGTATTGTGACTTATATATGTATTTTTAATGCAATAAATTGTCATGAAAGCAATACAACTTTAACCCTTAGACAGGAACATCACACTAGAAGAGGAATATCCGTCTATGACGGGGATAAATTATGTTTTGTTATATAGTCATTAATTCGGCAACTTTTACATTTCTATATTAAGATACCATTTTTCTAAACATCGTACACGCTTATCAGTAACATTTAATCGGGTAGCAATTAAATTTATAAGGTAATTTATAAGGTTTATACTACTAGTAAAACGTAGCGAACCAGTCACTGATAATCCTCATATTAGGGAATCAGAATGCAAACGTATTAAAT
The DNA here is from genome assembly GCA_964035755.1 of Teleogryllus oceanicus. Taxonomy (NCBI): domain Eukaryota; kingdom Metazoa; phylum Arthropoda; class Insecta; order Orthoptera; family Gryllidae; genus Teleogryllus; species Teleogryllus oceanicus. The sequence goes on from CAXIVR010000003.1 coordinate 9,852,585, forward strand.
CGGCGATCCACATCTAGGTGTCGAGAATAGGGATGCAACATTGATGTTGATATTTTCAAAACATAGATTTTATATAGACACATGAACATATTCCGTAAAAAAAAAAAGAAACATTTATGAAACCTGATGTTTATTATCGATGTGCTTGATGAGTTGTTGTGAATGAAAAGAACCGATAATCACAATTTTATAAAAAAGTTAAAATATGAAATAATATTGCATTATACCACAGTCAATACATGTGTTCGAATAAAGCGAACGGTGATTGTAACATGCTCATCCAGTAGACTATCTTCAGTCCAAGAAATGACCCCATTTTTCTGACATTTCCTACGTATGTCCTACCGTACGCAGAGAGGCGGCCAACGCAAGCACTCTAGGTGTAAGGTCTCTCGCCCACCTTCCTGTACCCATTTGAGGAAGTTGTGACTCCATAAGATGACCCTGGGCGACAGTTTTCAGGCTTAGTTTCGCTGTTATTCTTTTTACTTTCTTTTGCCGTTTTGTCTAAATCGTAATTATAAATTAACAATCACGGCCACTGTCAAAACAAATTATCTTCCGCACGAACTTGATCGATGTTTCTAAACCAGGTTTTTGAAAGATGTTTTAATTTTGAACATTGATATTTGCATTTGTATTACTTGAGATTCATTCCTTTGCTTTTCTTGCTATCCGAAACTGGGAGGGACGCGCCGATAATTCAGCGAGTTCTTCCCTAATAATGGCAGAATGTACGCATGAAAGACTGTGGGTATCAAACACACTGTTCAGTGCGATGATGTCTATTTGTCGGCTCCAGTCCCGGTCAAGCAACGGCTGTGAGCATCTCTCCTTTCATCTGCAGGTCCCAATTCTTCGCAGGATCTGAACGCGCAGAGAAATAGTACTAGAACATAGATCGCATGCCATCCCTTGTTAGACCTATCTGGATATACACAGCAATAGGCTGCTAGCAATTTGTTCATTGCTCACTCGGACCCGAACTGCCTTTTTTCTTTTGTTTGTGATATTGCGTATTAGTTATTCAATTGTGCCACTTACACCTTTTTCTTCGGCTTCATTCTATCATTCCAAACATAATATCCTTTTCTAGAGATTTTGTTCGACTCATAGTATGTTCAAAATATTTTATTTTCCATTTTTTGGCTTTGGCTTTTAGAGAAAGTTCTGTTTTCTTTTCAAAATTTCGGCATTTATCTTTTTGCCCTCCCATTGTACGTTTAATATTTTCTTCCGTGTCCATACTTCAAAAGCATCTTTCTTTTTTTCGGCCTATCTCAATGTTCAGCTTTTACACTCACACAACAGGATTAGAAAAAACATTTTTTCGATTATTTGGATTTTGGTCTTACGCAAGGTTTGATTTCCGACGGAACACGACGGAACGGCGTTCCTGTATCTCGCTGATAATTATTACATTATATTATAAATATATAATTATTTCTATTAAATTAATAAATCATTTTGAGCGCGTTCCGGGACCTAACATTTTAGAAATCAATCACTTGATATGCCTGCATATTTTATGAATTTGTGTAATTTTCTTTCCGCTGCTTTTTCTAAAATTATTCCTCTCTTTCATTTTTCTGTACAGTATCCAGATTTGTTATTGTAATTCATAAGTATTTAACATCGCCTGCCATGTATATCACTTCTACGTTGATGTTCAGGCTTCCTTTTTTACCAGTTGACATAAATGTTGTTTTCTTTAAATGTAAGTTCATAGAATATTTAAATTTTATATTAATAATATATTTAGCTATCCTTATTACATAATTCAGAATTAAGTACAAATAAAACATCTGCAGAATTTTGATGACATAACATTTTTGCGTTTTCTCCAAAAGGAGTAAAGTGGACATGTCACGTTTTGAATGTTTGCTCCTCATTTCGCGCTCCTTTCTATCCAAGCTCAGAGCCGCCAGGGCACGCGCTCAAGTGTAGTCACCCTTCTGAGCTGGAGGCAGAGTCGCACCTCTGGCTGTTCTGATAGCGTGACTTTTCTTACCTCTGCAGACATCTCGCCGCGTTCTTCGGCGGGCTGCGTGCTACACTCGGGCAATTCGATATGCCCAAGCGTAGGAAGAGGGCGATGAGCAGTTTTCAGTGGGCGAGAACATTGTGTAGTGACGAAGTGGAGATTATATTTACTATACAAGAATTAGTGGAATCATTCGCGTTTCGTTAATTATTAGTAACCGAGTATTATATATATGAACAAAATAATAATTCAAACAATAAATAACAATTATAAAAGTATATTAGTTTAATAAACATTTTGTGAGATATTATTAACTAAAATAACTTATTTAGTCGACATTTATGGATGGTAAGCTATTGTTTTTCATTGAAAATACAGGCATAATACCTTATAACCTTTATGGACTACATACCATTATAGACGTCCTATAGAGGTATTTTCCGGTATAAAAGAACATAGGTATTTGAAAAAGGTATGTAAAATACCGGTATTTTACCGGTATCTATTACCTTTTCCGTCCCTGCCTATTCCTCATTGCCAGTTTACACTCCCTGGTCATATTTCGAATGATCCGGAACATTTCTTTAGGTCTCGTTTTGTTGTTATGTTCTTCCACTTCTTTGCATTTTTCTTTTTTTATTTATTTATTTAACGTCAAAATACCAGTTAAAAACTGCGTATGACATGCTATATTTCTTGAAGAAACTTTTCTTTATCTTGTCTTGGTCTACGCTGGAATACCCTGCTGATAATAATAATTTTAATAATAATAATAATAATAATAATAATAATAATAATAATATAGTAGAAAGATGGATCTTTTTAAATTTATTGGACCAAATAGGATCAATCAAATTTATTTGGTTCAATAAATTTAAAAGATTAATAATAATAATAATAATAATAATAATAATAGTAGTAGTAGTAGTAATAATAATAAATAATAATAATAATAATAATAATAATAATAATAATAATAATAATAATCACGCCAATGGAGAAGAATTGAAGGTAAAGTGTATATACTCGTACTATATAATCCTTCGAATCTTCACTTCGATGACTGAGTTTCCAAGATTTATAACAATTGTGAGAATTCATCTTTATATTTCACGGTCAAAATCTTGAAATCTCTCTACAGGTCTGATTCAGTTTGCCCATCGTGAAACCATGGAGCAGGTTGTTACCCTGTGAGAACCTCTAGGCACCGGGCGGGCGTTCTTTCAGCGCCCGCCGCGAAGGGCTAGGCTAAAGTGGCCGTGGGGGAGGGGTTCCGGGATTTCCAAATCCGGTATGGTACTGGGACAGTCCAGGGAGACCCCTAAAAGGGTCGAGTGACGCAACTGCGTGAAGCGAGAAGGGAGGGGGGAGGGTCAGGTACTTTTTTCCGAAATTTAACTTTACGCCGCTCCTATTCATCCGATTTGCATGATTGACACGGCGTTGGATTCAGGAAGCACGTCGTCATTGCGCTATAAGCCCACATTTTTTAATTTCTTCGCGGAACTATGAGAAATCATTTAATTTTTTTTTTTGGAAATATTTTTTTAAGAAACGGGATCATAGCGTGAATTTGTTTTTAAAAAGGAGTTCAATGCCGTTTACAGATCGAAAATCGGACAATTTGTTCAGACGTTATCAGTCTAGTAAATTTTGCTTATTTTGGTGCTGCCACGTGATGGCGACAAATGGAACTAGTGTCGGTACATTTAGCCTTAAGGCTAAATATAATAATAATATTGTTATATTATATTATTGTTAATAATAATAATAATAATAATAATAATAATAAAGTCCTAATGTTTCGTTCTTTTCAAGTATTATATTTCTCTGCTAAGAAAGCAAAGGATAAAAGTCAGAGAACTCAGCAGGGTATTCCAGCGTAGACCAAGACAAGATAAAGAGAAGTTTCTTCAAGAAATATAGCACGTCATACGCAATTTTTAACTGTTTTTTGACGTTAAATAAATTTTAACTGTTTTTTAGGAGACCTAAAGAAATGTTGCGGGTCATTCGAAATATGACCAGGGAGTGTAAACTGTCAATGAGGAATAGGCAGGGACCGAAAAGGTATTAGATACCGATAAAATACCGGTATTTTCAATGAAAAACAATAGCTTACCATCGATAAATGTCGACTAAATAAGTTATTTTAGTTAATAATATCTCACAAAATGTTTATTAAACTAATATACTTTTATAATTGTTATTTATTGTTTGAATTATTATTTTGTTCATATATATAATACTCGGTTACTAATAATTAACGAAACGCGAATGATTCCACTAATTCTTGTATAGTAAATATAATCTCCACTTCGTCACTGAACAATGTTCTCGCCCACTGAAAACTGCTCACCGCCCTCTTCCTACGCTTGGGCATATCGAATTGCCCGAGTGTAGCACGCAGCCCGCCGAAGAACGCGGCGAGATGTCTGCGGAGGTCAGAAAAGTCACGCTATCAGAACAGGAGTGTGCCAGAGGTGCGACCCTGCTTCCAGCTCAGAAGGGTGACTACACTTGAGCGCGTGCCCTGGCGGCTCTGAGCTTGGATAGAAAGGAGCGCGAAATGAGGAGCAAACATTCAAAACGTGACATGTCCACTTTACTCCTTTTGGAGAAAACGCAAAAATGTTATGTCATCAAAATTCTGCAGATGTTTTATTTGTACTTAATTCTGAATTATGTAATAAGGATAGCTAAATATATTATTAATATAAAATTTAAATATTCTATGAACTTACATTTAAAGAAAACATTTATGTCAACTGGTAAAAAAGGAAGCCTAAACATCAACGGAGAAGTGATATACATGGCAGGCGAAGTTAAATACTTATGATTCAACGGAGAAGGATATACATGGCAGGCGAAGTTAAATACTTATGAATTACAATAACAAATTCTGGGTACTGTACAGAAAAACTAAAGAGAGGAATAATTTTAGAAAAAACAGCGGAAAGAAAATTACACAAAATTTATAAAATATGCAGGCATATCAAGATTTCTAAAATGTTAGGTCCCCGGGAAAGCGCTCAAAATGATTTATTAATTTAATAGAAATAATTATATATTTATAACATAATGTAATACTTATCACGAGATACAGGAACGCCGTTCCGTCGTGTTCCGTCAGAAATCAAGCCTTGCGTAAGACCAAAATCCAAATAATCGAGAAAATGGTATTTTTAATCCTGATGTGTAAAAGCTGAATCCCCTAATCCTGGTGTAAAAACTGAACATTGAGATAAACCAAAAAAGAAAGATGCTTTTGAAGTATGGACACGGAAGAAAATATTAAACGTACAATGGGAGGGCAAAAATTTAAATGCCGACATTTTGAAAAGAAAACAGAACTTTCTCTAAAAGCCAAAGCCAAAAAATGGAAAATAAAATATTTTGGACATACTATGAGTACAAAATCTCTAGAAAAGGATATTATGCTTGGAATGATAGAATGAAGCGGAAGAAAAAGGTGTAAGTGGCACAATTGAATAACTAATACGCGATATCACAAAGAAAAGGAAAAGGCAGTTTTGAGTCCGAGTGAGCAATGAACAAATTGCTAGCATCCTATTGCTGTATATCCAGATAGGTCTAACAAGGGATGGTTCGATCTATGTTCTAGTACTATTCTCTGCGCGTTCAGACCCGCGAAGAATTGGGACCGGCAGATGAAGAGAGATGCTCACAGCCGCTGTTTGACCGGGACTGGAGCCGACAAATAGACATCATCGCACTGAACAGTGTGTTTGATACCCGCAGTGTTTCATGCGTACATTCTGCCATTATTAGGGAAGAACTCGCTGAAGAATCGGCGCGTCCCCAGTTTCGGATAGCAAGAAAAGCGAAGGAATGATGCTCAAGTAATACAAATGCAAATATCAATGTTCAAAATTAAAACATCTTTCAAAAACCTGGTTTAGAAACATCGATCAAGTTCGTGCGGAAGATAATTTGTTTTGACAGTGGCCGTGATTGTTAATTTATAATTACGATTTAGACAAAACGCAAAGAAAGTAAAAAGAATAACGGCGAAACTAAGCCTGAAAATTATCGCCCAGGGTCATCTTATGGAGTCACAACTTCCTCAAATGGGTACAGGAAGGTGGGCGAGAGACCTTACACCTAGAGTGCTTGCGTTGGCCGCCTCTCTGCGTACGGTACGACATACGTAAGAAATGTCAGAAAAATTGGGTCACTTCTTGGGCTGAAGATAGTCTACTGGATGAGGATGTTACAAATACCGTTCGCTTTATTCGAACACATGTATTGACAGTGGTATAAAACTTTACTTGGGAAAACAGATTCATCACGTGAAGTCTATCAAGGAGACAAACGCCGTTTTGAGATCAAAAATCGAGTCGCAGGATAAAAGAGCTCGTGCGTAATTTCGGCTCATTCTTTCTGGTAGTGGAATGATAACAGAAGATCTTAGAAGTAACACGGATGTAAAATAAGATGTTAGGACATGGAATATTGGTGATATCTACACAATTAGTTCAATTTTCTTTTTGAAATCAGTTTCCAAATCGGAATTGATATTTTGAGTAGTGTCTCAAATAACTTTTTGATGGTATTCGAAGGAAGACGGAAATATGTGAACAAGATCTATAGTTTTATACGACTATTACAGATGATATGAGTCCGTGTGGTTGTGTTACAGCATCACTAGTTTGATAAGTGGAGACAAATATATTGAGATTGAAAGGGACGAAACCATTGCCTGCCTGAGAGCACGGCCTCCTCCCGTGCGGGGTTTGGCCGTTCGGCCGCGTCGAGGGAGGGTTGAGTGACTGCGTGAAGCGAGAAGGGGGGAGGGGGCGTCAGGTACTTTTTTCCGAAATTTAACTTTACGCCGCTCCTATTCATCCGATTTGCATGATTGACACGGCCTTGGATTCAGGAAGCACGTCGTCATCGCGCTATAAGCCCACATTTTTTAATTTCTTCGCGGAACTATGAGAAATCATTTTAAATTTTTTTTGGAAATATTTTTTTAAGAAACGGGATCATAGCGTGAATTCTTTTTTAAAAAGGAGTTCAATGCCGTTTACAGATCGAAAATCGGACAATTTGTTCAGACGTTATCAGTCTAGTAAATTTTGCTTATTTTGGTGCTGCCACGTGGTGGCGACAAATGGAACTAGTGTCGGTACATTTAGCCTTAAGGCCGGTCAGCTCCGCACTGTCCACTCAGCTCTATGGGCGGTCGTCCCCGGCGCACTTGGACTTCGTTGTGTCGTCACGACCACCAGCACAGTCAGCTCCCTCGCGCCGCCGCCACCCGCGCCTCCGGAATCTGTGGTGTCCAGCACTGCCGCCACGCACTCATTGTTGGTCGTAGAGATGACATTTATGTGCAATTCATATGCAAACAAAATGTACTTGTACTTCAATATTTCTTCTTGATTGTCAATATATGTTTACAAATAAAAGTATCCAAAGTTCCAACATTCATTGAATGTTCTGCTGACGTGGTAATTCAATGGGATAGCGTTCCCTCACTATGTTTAGCACCTGAAGATGTAACAAAACGAGTTACGAAACGTTGTGGAATTACTGAATAAAAGATTGTCATAAAAAACTTTGGTTCCTTTTATTTGTGTACGTGTACTTGTTGTTGTATTCAAATTTATTCCGCTTTTGGCGAGGTAAAATTGATCCCTTCGTTTTAAATATATACATACTTTTTAGAATGGTGCAACAGTGTAGTGTAAATGCTCCATAAATGTTTTGAATCACCTCTAAACTTAATATTTAATGACAAGATAGTTCTAAATAAAGCTGCGGAAAATGTATGCAATGTTTTATTTAAGTAAATTAGAGATTTTTGAGAAATCGAACAGTGGTGTACTATCCAAGGAGAGGGTACCTTTGCAAAAGATTTTTTTCATATTCAAGTAGGAGTATCTCTAAGGAAGTGTCTTATGTTGTTTACTACATAATTGACTCATTGAGGTAGTAAAATATACGTCAGCGAGTTTCTCATTTTACTAGCTGTGAGTAATTCCTATACCGATTTGGCCTCAGACGCATAGATTTTTTTTTAATTTTCAAATTCGTCACAGGCAATTACCGGAACTACGTGCGAATTTTCGAGATTCGAAAAGCTGCAGCGCGCTGTTGACTTGGTACGTCATTTGCAAATAGCGAGTGCTTTGCAATTCTGACGGCTGGTTTGCGAAGCAGGTGGCGGTCGCAGGCCTTGCGCGATACAGGGCTGTTTTATGAGTAATATGCACTCCAGTTCCGTCAATTCTTAAATTTGCGTTTTTCGTCATTTGTTCTAGGAGAACGCATATTTTATCTTCAGG